>VUYV01000168.1:1822578-2131811 GCA_008711295.1 Anarhynchus alexandrinus
CTTAACAGCTCTATCACCACAGAAAGTTCTCCTCACGTTCTATCTTACGCTAAGAGAAGACTAGATGGGACTTAATGAAGAAATGTGCATAGGTACATTATGTGCCCAGAGAATGTCCTGCCATTGTCACCAATGTCCTGAGGAGGCATGAAGGGCAGCAGGGCACAACCTCCACTACAGTTTGCAAATACCTGCACAGTAGACATAGGCAATAAGCCAGATAGTTTCACCTGTATTACCTAAAATGTTCGGGATACATTAAAAAATAGGTTTCCTGGAAAAAAACCCTATTGTGTGAGTCAGTAGAAATGAGAATACTTTGAAAATAGCATTAAGTCACCATTCATTGATGCAGAAGGGGTAGGGGGTGATTGTTTCTGACACAAAAAGACTGGGGTTGGGAGAAGGGAGAAGAAACCAAAGAGCCTAAGCCTTACAGAGTTGACAGAGGTTTTGTAGTGTAATTAGGGTATTTGTCCTTGGACCAACAATTAATTCTAATGGAAAATAGCATCTTTTCAGGTGCTGCTTTTTCTAATGAAGTGATCCTGCTTCTTTGAGTTCCACAGCCAAACCAGCATTTCGCTCCACACTGGTCTAGAGTGATTACAGCTCACTCTTTACCAAGTGCTGCTGAGATGGCTTACTGGCTGGGCGAACATATACAAAGATGCCATAAAATGCATTCCAGCTTGGAAGCAGGCCTCTGGTAAACACTGTAATGGCCCGACACATTGCAGAAAATTTGAGTCAAACAATTTAAACAAACCATTTTAGGCACCTGTTTCCCAGAATAAGTGACCCAATCTTAAGGGGCAAACATGATCCCCACGACAGGCAAGACTAGAAGTGGGTACGGTCTAAATTTAAGATCATCTGGACTGAAGCAGATGTTTACAATATGAAGACAGCTACAAAGATCACCATAAGCCAATTAAATTCATTTCATCTAAGTTCTTGTACGCCCCAATTTTGTGCCTGTGAAGCACTCATTAGTGTTGGTCTAAAAAAGCACCAAACTTCATCTTGTTCTACTTTGAATGTGAATTCCAAAAAAAAGTACATACAATTTGTAGCCCAGGAGATGAACACTAGACTGTACCTCTTATCAATTTTCATGAGACAGGCTGGAAGCACCGAGGTTTGGAGAACAATTGTGTCAGGAGTTGCTCACATTCAGTCCTGTATTTACACAAATAAAAAGAGATCACTCTCAGAACAAAAAATAACAATGTCAAATTGAAATTCTGGTCCATCTGCATTTCCAATTCCTTTTTTGCTGGTGCTGTTTAGTTACGAAAAAATAAGAAAAAAAAATGTAGGTAAATGGTGCACATTTTAAAAGAATTAACCACTGCTTTTAACAGATGGAGTAAAGCAGCTGTGATTCTGTGCTCAGCATTAATAGTTTTGATACGAATCTTCTGAAATGGTCCCACCAGGGACCACTAACTATAGAAGTACTAGCTCTGCCTGATGTGGAAGCACCCAGTGACTCACTGTTAATCCACATGAGGTCCAGAACTAAACTGGAATTGCTTAAGGAGTTTATGCCACTCCTCCCAGAGCCTACTGCATGGATGGCTGAATGTAGCAATTCCTGAATTGCCACAGTTCACAATCCAGCATATTAAAGTAATCTCAAATTGGCAATGGCTTAGTGCACTGGGTTGCAAACTGTGATGGTTTAGAAACTGCTACACACCCTGTTCAGCTCTATCTGCTTTACAGATAGGACACATGCTTCTCAATGGCTAAATCGATCACTTTAAATTAAGGTCACTAAAATAAAATCCTAGTGAGCAATCATCTTCATGTTTTAAGGCATAAAACAACATACCAATCTTTAAACAAATTTTTCCACCCAACTCAGTGCTAAAGCTAGAACAAAGTGATTTCTCAACATCACTTTCAGCCATAGCTTTCTGTGATTCCAGTCTGATGTCAAGTGGAACAGTGAAGAGGTGTGATAGGCTATCTATGATGCTGGAACCCAGACTCACTATGCCACTGCTGTTGTGCCCAGGTATATGCCCAGTGTAAATCAAATCCAAGAGTTCCTTTGTTCCAAAGTTATTTTTCAAGCTTGATGACTCAATAGATGAATGGTTTTTTGCAGCTTTCATTTGTCTGCAGTACAACCTTCCATTGCACTGAACTTCTTGTCTAGTTTTAACAAAATCCAAAAATTTGCAACGCCTTCATTGATTTTATTCAATCTCATTCTCAAGAATAATTACTGATGAAGGTTGGCATGGACTTTATCTCAGGCAAAAGAAAGAATGGTCTTGGATTTTGTGCTCATCTGCTTCAAAAGGCCTTTAAAGCATTTTCCACACGATCATTACACTAACAGCCAAGAGAGGCTCTTGGAAAAGTTAAGGAAGCTGCACATACTCCTACCACCCCTCTTTCACCCTGCTTCCTTCTACTACCTCTTCACCATCATATCATAAAGAAGAGTATATTTTAAACTCAAAATTTCTTTAACTCTCTTATACAGATGGACAAATGTAACAGAACTAAACCGAGGTGGAAAAATAACTACGACTGGCATCATGTCCACTTTCTGGTTAACCCTGCCATTTAAATGCACAATCTAAACAGTAACTGCCTATGGCCTGACAGATACAGAGCTGCTGCAATTATAAAGTGTAACTGGAGACAAAGTCTGGTAACTGAGAACAGGAAAGAATATCATAGGGCATGGCCGTTGGACAAGTTCACGATGCATTTTCTTTACAAGGAAGGCTTTAAGTGAAAGAGACAGTGAATCAGCATAATATAAGCACCAGAAGAATTCATAAAAGACAGAGACTGATTAACAGTAACTGACCTAAGGAGTTACACCAATCACCTGCTTGTACATCATACATACAACTGCAAAATCAGGCAACTACTCTGGTATTTTATGGAAATGTATTATCTTAGAAATTGAAACCCGGGTTTATATGTGGTAGAGGAAAGAAGTAGTTTCTGAAAAAATGGTTGTTCAAGTCAAGAGCGCTATTCATTACCCATATGTTTCTAAATCAAGATCTTATATAGGATAAAACAAATCTTAGCAGATTTACATTAAGCAGCAGCAAGACAGGCACTAACACAGCAGAAATGTGCACATACACAAATTAGAAGGGTTCAAGTCTTTACACTCATCACAATTAGAAAAAGGAAGTCCTGATTCAAAGTCCATAAATATCAACAACAGGATGCACATATACCTTATTAGGCAGTGAATTAGATGTAAAAAAACTGGACTGCTAAGTCCAAAAGGGATGAATATAATGAATAACTTAAAGCATACAATTGTTGGAGAAACAGGATGTTCTTACTGTGCGTAAAACTATTTCATCTGTAACTTCAATTACTGCATCTTTAGTGAAAAATATTTTAGTACTTATCCAATGACACACATACCAAGAAAACAATTTCAGCACACAATACTACTGCCATTTTTGAAACCTCACCCTCACTGGTCTGTCTACTGTCAAGGGCTATATGTTCTGTAAAACTCTAGCAAATGTATATACCCTAAAATGCACTAATGTAATTTTGAATAAGTTTATCATGGGTGTTTTATTATCCTAATGACATAAAACATTACATAAAGTGCTAAAGGTGCCATAAACTGAATGCTTACTATAGAAAGGAAAATAATTGTAACTTTAAATCGCCATCTGAAGGTAAAAACAAAAACTGCTCAAGTCTTATTTAATTTTAAAAATTGCCATTTCCTGTATTCAATAATTCTTCCAGAGTGAAGGATTTCATGCTCAATTTTCCCTGCAGAGATACATAAGGCATGTATCAAGGATTCAATTATAAATTATTCTAGTACAATAGAGCATTAAGCAGAATTTTAACTTGTTTCAGGATACCAAGAAACAGAAATCAACCTCTCCCCCAAATGAGTACTTTCTCCATTTACATAACATGAATACACAACCACCATTTACAACATTTCACAGGTTTACCTGAAAACGATGACATACTTCCAGCTGACTTCAGTGAAAATTTCTACACTGTCAGTTCAGTTTGCTACAACCGTAAAATTCAATCAGACTGTGACAGATGGTGTCCGGTCTGTCTGAAGATATTATCTGCCGTATAAATATTGATGATTTTAAATAATTTGTGCTCCAAATATACATTCTGAAAGAATATAGTTTTCTATCTTGAGCTTGACTCACAGTAAAAGCATTGACCATGTTACCATGGCAATAATACGTTCCCCAAGGTAGGATTTAGAAGAGTTGGGCCAAATAATTCTCTTGGCTAAACACTACTGTATTCAAAGTTGCTTAGACTTACTGAAATGGGAAAAGAATTAACATCTAGATTTGGTGAACTACATGGATTTCAGCACTCTGCTGACATGTCGCTAAACCTCCTCTGCTGCTGAAAACTCTGGTTCCTGGGTAACTTCGATAGCTTTCTATATATTGCCCTTTCTTAGAAAGTCTTTGTTGGTAGATTACTTGCTTGGGAGTACTTTCTTTTCTTAAATTTAATTCTTGGATAACAGCTTGGGCAACGCACACACTTTTTCTCAAGCTCACCAGATGATGCTTACCAAGTCCTGATTCCGTGTTCCTTGTACGTCTCTGTTCCCATGAGGAAGCCAAACAGTTCCAACTAAGACTGAGATTATAGGATGTCAGAATTAGCAGTACATGATCCATTTATTTTAATGCTATCAGGTTGACTCTATGCATTTGGTTCCCCCAGGTATTTTTTCCGAATACATGATTTCAAAGGAGTGCTTGTTCCACTTTGGGAGCAGAATGACCAAATAACAAAAAAAGCGTTTTTTAATGTTTTATTTTATCGCAGCCCTGACTCAAGAAATAGGTCAAAAAGGTTTTGCTTAAACTAGGGAGTTGTAAAGACTGCAGCTTATAAAGACAGAAACTAGTATTGAGGACTCTAGCATTACCTGCAAGTTAAAATGGAGTGAAACAGCTAAATTTTCATTTGATTTGTAGAAAATTAATTCACAGCAAAACACAGTGAGATAGGTATGTCAGCTACCCAGTGCACTATATATGGGGCACGTGTTCTCAAAGTATGTAAAAATTCTCTTCACCATACCCGCTTTCCGCACTTGATGACTAAGGAATGTTTGCGATGCTCTCAAACGCTCGGTGAGGGCAGGAGAATGTGTATTACATGTGCCGCTGTACCAGAATAAAATCCTTTGAGTTGTTACTTCTGTGATGTACTCAGCTGCTTCTATCATACAGCGTTATGCACATCTGGCAGAGAATGTTTTTAAGCATCATCTTTTAATATTGATTCTGGAACAAAACAACAGCTAAGTGAGGACGATGTGCAAACTGGCCAAGCTTGACAGGTCCATAAATCCCCCAAAGGTGCAGAATGGTGATGTGAAAAGATTCAAGCCAACATAATTTAATTTCGGAATTGAAGTAATAGCTTAGATACAACAGACATCACATTCTCCAGGCATTCTCATTCCACCAATTTAGACAGTCTTTGTGCTTCTAGCCCTTCCCCCCTTTCACTGCCTCAGCATACTTCTCTTTCATTTCATCTTGCCATATTGCAAAGGATGTCATAGAAACAGCAAGAAGAAAAGATAAAAAAAAAAGAAACAAAAAAAAAGACACAGTCATGAAAATCCCGCCTAAGCTAGAGAAACATAAGGATCCCAATCTGTTTACTTCACTGAAAAAATAAATTGAGAAATGGTGTGATCAGTGTCTGCTAGTACATGTATTGGAAAAAGGTATCCTATCTAGACACTTGCATAATCTAGTAAATTAGGACAAATCTACAGCCAGTGATTGCAATATGAATCTAGGCAAAACCAGAAAATTCAAGAAGAAAAACAAGTTCTGCAAGTTATTGCAGAAGCACATGGCACACATCAATTTAATATCGCATTATTTCTGCCGACAGGAAAGTCAAGACTGTAACCTGCCCTGAATGGAAATAAAGGCTTAGAGAACCACTTCTGTTGACTGAGAATAGTTTGCAGAGACCAATTTCAGGGATTATTCTTATAACGCATCCAATTACTTCACTGAAGAGGGACAGCAGCATCATAATAAGTGTTCATCAGGAAAAGAGAAAAAAAGGAAAAGAAAGAGTACTTCAGGATGCAAGTGTTATTCCTGCTTATTAAGTCAAAAGAAAGTTCAAAAGTTAAACAGATAAATCTGTAAACTAAAACAGATAACTGACTGATAGAAAGCAAAACCAAATCAAAGTCAGGATCTGCAGAAAATTCTATGGTGTGCCTTCGAGAGAGAAAGGGAGGCTCCGAATCATATTTTAGCAACTAGCAATTTCAGAGAAAAAAATAGCATGGGAGTTTGATTTATCTACAGCAATTTTTGTTGAGGGCCATTGCAAACTTCCATGATACTCTGTGTTTATTTTACTTGAGCCAAAATCCAGGCAAAAACCAGAGAACTCTACTTATTGACACCTGCCTGGCAGGCCTTTCTCCTACATTTTCCCCTCAGTGACTTAAGGAAAAGAAACACAGGACAGAAATAATACATATATTTAATATAGAAACTGTTATCTAGATAGGTAAACCAGCAATACCCACACCAGATAAAGTGCACAGCAAAATGGCTTTTTGGAGATCTTTCATTTGCATGCAGTACGTCATTTAGAGATATCACCAAAGCATTAAACCGTCTAGTCTATCACAGCTGACACACACATTTTGTAAAGCGGCTTTGGGATGAAAGACACTATATGTATTAAAAATACTAATTTAAATACTATAATATAATAATTGTTAATATCATCACCTCTAAACAGGTACCACCTTCACATGAAGAATACCACATTCACCTTTTTCTCAAATTGCAAGGTTTACAGGAAAGGAACACTTTTTTTTTTTTTTTAATTACTTTCTGCAATCAAGCAAAGTACTCAAAATTCCTATCAAATAACAGAATTTATAAGAAATTAGTGAGAAAGCCTCTTGAAGGAAAGAAAGGCATAAACAACAGCAGCAAAGCTATCTGCCCCAGACATCAGTGATCACTGCACAAATTCAATAAATCAAGTTTACACAAACAGAAATTATAGAGTGCTTGCATATCTTCTTTTTTAAAAGTCACTTTTCTGAAATAAAAAAACAATTTTAAAATTTTCAAATTCCAAGCATGTTTATTATCTGGACCACAGAAAATGCTGTTTTGTCTTTTGAGTGTTTATATAAGTATAATCTTAATATTTGTTATAAAAAGTTAAAAGCTGCTCCACTTTTGTATCTGTGCAGCACTTTTTTTTCTTTAAGATAGAAATATCTTTTGTTTGTATTTTTAAATTAACAGATCTTAAAGATAATCTCATAATCTGCATGGTTACATTGCTTTCTGTGGAAACGCTCTCATTAACACAGAACAGTCTTGGAAATGAGATGAGATGTTCAAAGGTTTTGTCCTAAAAAAAGCATGAAAAATAAAAGCAAGTTGAAAGAGGTACCATTACTGCCAGCAGCGACATACGGAAATTGCTGCCAAACACAAGCAATTCCTTTAATTTTTGTGGTTACCCAGCAAATGTTTATAATAAAACCTTTGGTTTCAATTGGCATTGAAAAGATTGGGAAAGAAGACATAAGGAAAAAACCCAACTCTTCAGATGTTAACTGGAGAAGAAAGCATGCTAATCTATGAAATTCCTACTAAAGTCATGAAGTTTCACTTCACTTTCCAACTTAGACAAGCAGCAAGGAATCTGAACAAATTCCAAAGAAATTTCAGCTTCTTTCCTATGATAAAAAAAAATTAAAAAATCACAGAACAGATGGACAAAATGCTATGGAATGAAACCTTCACTGAGGACTGTACTTGAGAGTGTCTGCCTTAAATAGCCACTTGAAAGCTGCCCCAGATCATTTCACCAAAACCAAACTTTACTATAGATCTTCTTTTGACATCTGTGGGTTCAGTAAGAAACCTAGATACCTAGGAATGGCACTGTCTTTCAAGCCTGTGAGTCCCTGGATGGAATCCAAATCTCAAAGTTGTATACCAATGCTTCCCATACAATGACTGGGGAGAAACAGGTGTTCAAGCAAAGCTTATCCAAAGCTGCAGGCATGAAGGATGACAACCAGCTAGTTAAAGATAACTACGGTTAAACTAGTTAAAGATAAAGGAAGTAGTTGACACTGCAGCATATGTGAATTCCTTGCTGTGTCTAGAACACGGACAGTTCGGGTCTCCTCTCACAATCCTGGGTACCTACAGCTGTTCTATGACTGGCCAGAGAAGGACTTGCTGTTTATTTTTGTAGCACAGCTCGAAAAAGTAGTAGCACTTTTAGATAATAGCTCAGTGGCATAACCTTTTTTCCAGGCAGTGACAAGCTTGGATTCACTGTGCAGAAGTGAACGCAAAATCTGAAGTCAGAAACAGAAAGCGAGGGAGAAATAACCCACTGGGGCAGTTTCTCACTAGTTTACTCTAATAGAGGATTCTCAGGTTTGTTCCTACAACTGTTTAAGCAAGCAGAAGCAGTTTTTGGAGCACCAAAAATAACCCAGGCCTGTGCTGAAACTGCAAAGCCACTAAGATTGCAGACACTATCCTTCACATCTTTCTCTCTCTGGTTGCCTTTTCTAAACAAAGTAGTCGCAGCTGCATTCATGAAGAGCCCAATTTAACTGATATGGATGTTTTCAGCTTCACAATAGTTAGTTACAGCTCTACCCTATTTCTCAATTCCTACACTTAACAGAGATGTAGGTGATTATCTCATCAGATACGTGCAGAAGGGCATAGAATTGCGGGTGCCAAGACAAGGAAACAGTGAGACTTTACGGCTTTATGCATTTTAAAAATACATAGCTCATGAACACTTGTCCCTGTCGCAACTGCTCTTAACAGTGAAGCAGAGATCACACTGATGAGCGATAAGACACAGACACGTCTCAAAATTTCAAACAATCTTTTTTTTTTTTTTAATATGCTTAACTCCTATCAGCTGAAGATGAATCATTTATCAAACATATTAGTCAAATATTAGGTACATGATATCACAAGTCTGGTGCTGTAAGGGTGGCTCTCAGTTATTTGATGATTTTTAGTCTTCAAGGTAGATTAAGTAAGGCTAAGGAGCTTTTCAACAAAAGGAAGTTGCAATCAAAACAGGCTGCTTCTTTCTTCCCCAAGATCATCACTAGTGTTTATACAGAGCTTTCCACAGGTCAAGACTAGTCTGGTCCAAAAGCTTACTGCTAATACTCATTGCTGAAGATTGCCTTACCCTGGCTTATCCACGCACACATTACCTCCTAGGTGCCACCCTACTCCATCCTATTCAGACCTATTTGCAGACTGGGTGACAGACATCTCATTGTTTCTAATTGCTGCAGACTGGATACCATTTTCGTAGTTCTGTTGTTTTTATGAACTATACCAGCTAGCAGATATTACCAAATAATTTACTCCGTGCCCTAGAAGACATAGTCTTGTGCTATGCCTGAGTGCAATTAAAAAAACCCCCAAAAACAACAAACCATCAACCGGCCTTTATCCTACAGCCCCCTTCTGTAGTCTTTTCACTTTTTCCTCTCTTCTGCTTTTTGCTTGCTTCCTTCATTTAGCAGCTTCATTACTTCTGAAAGAAGCAAACATTTTAAATTTAATTATTATTGCAAATCAGGCTTTTTTCTTTTTTTTTTTTTTTAATATTACAAAAGGAAGACCTTTAAGTGAAATGTTTATTGCAAATAGTGCATAAACCAACAACAGCTACAGGACTGCTTTCATGAGCCTGCTAACCCCAATATTGAAGCGGCTTGCCTTAGACAAGCTAAAAGGGTGATTCAGGTGTTCCTGAATGTAAAAGAATAACAGTCTGAACCTTGGACAGCAGAACCAGCAAATAAATAAAGGCAAGTTTTCACTCCATTGATTAGCTTTATTTGCTATTAACAAAAGACTAATTTTGCTTTTTATATCTACCCTAATACTTCTGCATTTAGCTTGTTTAAACTATTAACATCCTGGCTTACACTCCTTGAAAGTATTTTGAAAATTCATCAGAACAAACCTGTTCTAACATGATCAGCTGAATGAATGCCATTTTATGAGTAGTTATCCTGGTGACTTGAGAGATTTCTTGTAAACAAAAACCTCGTATAACTCTCCAGTCCTTTCCAGGCTGCAAAAGTGCAAAACCTAGCAAGACAGAAATCCCAGTGCCTAAAGAAAATGCTGGGAATGCAGATTCCAGAAGTCACTTTCTATGACATTTAACATTTCTCTAACCAGAGATGTTATTTTTATTCAGTAATGCTTACTGTTCGTGTTTGCTTTTTGTCACATTAACCCCCAATTTTAAAAAGGGGAAAAAAGAAGACCTGGGCAACTACAGGCTGGTCAGTCTCTCCTCTGTGCCTGGCAAGATCATGGAGCAGGTCCTTCTGGAAACTCTGTGAAGCCACATGGAAAATAAGGAGGTGATCGGTGACAGCCAACACGGCTTCAGTACAGGCAAATCATGCCTGACAAATTTGGTGGCCTTCTATGATGGCGTTATAGCATTGGTGGATAAGGGGAGATCAACATGTGATTTACCTGGAATTGTGCAAAGCATTTGAAACCGTTCTGCATAACATCCTGGTCTCTAAATTGGAAAGAAATGGATTTGATGGATGGACAACTTGGTGGGTAAGGAACTGGCTGGACGGTTGCACTCACAGGGTTGTGGTCAACGGCCCCATGTCCAAGTGGAAACCAGTGATAAGTGGTGTTCCTCAGGGGTCGGTACTGGGATGAGTGCTGTTTAACATCTTTGTTGCTGACATGGATGTTGGGATTGAATGCACCCTCAGCAAGTTTGCCGACGACACCAAACTGTGTGGAATGATCGACATGATGGAGGGGAGGGATGTCATCCACAAGGACCCAGACAGGCTGGAGAGGTGGGCCTGTGCAAACCTCATGAAGTTCAACCAGGACAAGAGCACGGTCCTGCACATGGGTCACGGCAATCCCAAGCACAAACACAGGCTGGTGGAGAATGGATTGAGGACAGCTCTGAGGAAAGGGACTTGGGGGTGTTGGTTGATGAGCAGCTCAATGTGAACCAGCAATGTGCACTTGCAGCCCAGAAGGCCAACCATATCCTGGGCTGCATCAGAAGCATCCTGGCCAGCAGATTGAGGGAGGTGACTCTCCCCTCTATTCCACTCTTGTGAGACCCCACCGGGAGTACTGTGTCCAGCTTCAGTCCCCAGCACAAGAAGGACATGGACCCATTGGAGCAGGTCCAGAGGAGGGCCACAAAGATGCTAAGAGGGCTGCAGCACCTCTCCTATGAAGACAGAAATTTTTCACTCTGAGGGTGGTGAGGCACTGGAACAGGTTGCCCAGGGAAGTTGTGGAGGCCCCATCCCTGGAAGTGTTCAAGGCCAGGTCGTACGAGGCTTTGATCAATCTGGTCTAGTGGGAGGTCTCCCTGACCATGCCAAGGGGATTGGAACTAGGTGATCTTTAAGGTCCCTTCCAACCTAAACCATTCTATGATTCTATGACTAGTTGGTCCATTTTTACATTTTCACAGAGAAGATGACACTGGAGTGCAATGCAGCCACCAGATCTTCTTTATGTAATTGCATCTCTTCTTCAAAAGACCGTTAGACCTAAACAAAAATAAACATTAATCACCTTTTTTTCATCTTTCCCAGAAAATGCATGGGGAAGCATGGCAAATCTTTCTGATATAATCTATTTTTTATCATATATGCACACATATCCATACATAAATATAGCGGCCCTTTCTACATAGACACTAGTAATATAAAAAAGCTAGCAAAACTCCCCTATTTTTATTTGATCACAACATACAAGTTTTATGATCAATTTCCACAGAACTATGGAACCCCATGTTTAGAATTTAATTTTTCTATTTTCAAATTCTTCTGCAGACATATATTTCCCAGACAAGTAAACACAGAGGCAGCATTAGTATTTATTACAAAACCTATTTTAGCTATGACCAAGTCTTTTTCACCATATTGCACAAGTCTCAACATGGAAAAACAGTGCTCAAGTCAGCAAAGATTACAGTGAAGTAGATTGAAGATATGATCATTCCTATTTCAGGTTCCAAATTATTGATATCCCCAAGTAGGACTTCAAAGAATTGACTGTCATTATTAAGCCGTATTTATAGTCCAATGATCTTATTATACACATGCTTTAGCACTTTTCTGATCCCTACACAGTTCAGAAAAGTTTCTTTACAGCTGAATACAGTATAATTTGGCTTCCAGTTGTGGGGAGAGAGGAAGACACTACTTCAGCTTTCCATTTTTCCCCAAGTATTCCAGAATGGCTATGACTGCACATCAACTTTGGGCTGGATGCCCACAATCACCTGGCAGTACTGGAAGATCTCCAAGATACTCCCTGATGGTTTTGTTCCTATGTAGCATGTTATACACACCACCACATTCGGTATTAAAAGGAGTTCTCCCTTGGCTCTAAACTGGCCTGTATCACTGACCTTCTGCTTTTGTCCCAGTGCAGCATAGAATATAGTGCAGTTTCACCATGAACTCTCAAACTTCTCTATTCTCTTTCCATACATAGATATACACACACACATATTATACAAATAAGTATATATATATATAAATACATACACAAACTTATTACACAATGAAAGAGCAGAGCCAGAAAACACTAGTACTGCGTGGCTCGGAACTGTAAGCACACAGCCTGGCAGCCCAGTTGCCTCTTAGGTTTATTCGACATTTGTCCATGCTTGTAGAAAAATGGACAAAGAGATGCATGTGCTCTCAATCAGGTAGTTTTTTCCATATTGCCCTTCAACATGCACAGTCTTCCCTGGTGGCATGCCAGGAAAATCCTATCACTCATGCAGGTCAGGAAAAACACCATTATAGTTCTTAGATCTACCATAGTCAACAGTGTTTAGTACCTAAATCAACATACGTGATATGACTGCAAACTGGAAACATGCATATGCTTCACTGGTAACTGCAAATGACAGAAACAAGAGCTCTTACTGGTATTAATCTGCATCACAATTCTGAAGTCACCTAGATAAATTAGAGGACTTTGAACTACTGCTGTCATAACCTTTGTACTGGCACATACCTCTTGCTTCTTGCTGTGTAAGATCTTCGAGCCCATGCACGCCTTCATATCCCACTGCCCTCTGTACCAGACACACAGGGTCTCCTCTGGAACACACTGAAAGTAATGAAGCCTCCCACTGAAGTCAGCAGTAACACTTCAAGCCCTTAGGCAGACCATTTGTCAAGTGTCAGGCAAATCTGTGCCTTATAAAATAAAATTGCTCTTCACTGCTACCATATCTTAAAAGATGAGGAAGATTATTCTAAACTTGCTGTCTTCCTATGAGAGAAGAAGAGGAACAATAGCTACAGAAATTAATCAGACAAAAACAAAGGGTGGGGGAGAGTTAACAGAACTCAGTAACTACACTAAAACATGGCAAAATCAGTAGTTAAAACAAAGACAAGATTTTAACAAATAAATGCAAAGGGAGATATTTTTAAATTGCCTCTCTCTTCCTGACCCAAATTAATGGTCGTCTTAGACTGGGCATTCACGGAAGAAATAACACTTACTGATATTTGTGTAAGTACAATAGAATCCCAATTATGATCACAGCCTACAGCTACAATAGCATGAAGAATTAAGACTTAAAAATTATGCATAGACAGTTCCTGAATGTGATGAAAACATTAGGGTATCTGTTTTAAAGAATTTGAGCTATTTAAAAGAATCCCTCCCTTTGCATAGGCTGGAGTCTGCATTTCTAGACCAAGTGAGGCTTTACCTTTTCACTTCATTTTGATTATGATCAACAGAATGGGGTACAGACTGCAAGCAGCATTCCACAGATTCACTAGCATTAACACTTGTATGTGTCAGCACAGTCAGTCAAAGAAACAGCATAATAGAAGCCTGCTTCACAACACCTGCAATGGGCTTATTTAATTAAACCCTTCCCATCCACAGGCAGAGTTGAAATAGTTCAAGATCCCAGGATAAAAGGTGCCAGGGAAGATAGACCCATTATTTATCACTCAGCAACCAAAACCAAATATAAAAGACTAACCAATAGCCTTTCCAATCCCACACTGCCAGCTGGCACTGAATGATAAGTGAAAGCACTGCAAAGTGCTTTTTTCCTTGCTTTTATAACACTGCAATTTTAATATGTGGTATACGGCACATTGCCATTTCCATTTTTTGAGTGCAAAAGCCTTGTACGGGGAACAGGGAGTACAGCCAATAAAACCAGATCTACCGAGAACTTTGAATTAAAATTCATTGTTTCATGTGTGAACAGCAAACAATTTTTCTTGGTTTACTCTTCATGTTCAACACTATTTATTTATTTGAATGAACCACTAAGATAAACTTTTAATACAAGCATTATTATCAAGGGGCCAGTTCTTCAGATTCTTCTGCTTAAATTCATTTTTGCCAAAGGGATTTACAGCCGCCTATATGTGAATCAGCATTCTCGTAGGAGCAGCAGAATGCCTCACATGACAGTCTGTAGTGGGCGAAGGCATAGCGCTGTCAAATCTCAACACGTATAGATGGCATGGGAGTCACTGCATTCAGCTCTACCACGTATCTGCAGAATTTGACAGCCTCTAGAGGAACCTCTGACCGACCTGTCCTCGATGGGCTGAGCATGAAATCATTGAAGATGATTATCCAACTCTACATTCATAACAATCCCATTTCAGAGAGGCCAGCCTCAAGACCAAAGCGTCCAGGAGTTACGGACACCAGAGAAGGCTACATTTTTGTCTGAGGAGCGTGCATAACATATGCAATGGAAGTGAAAACAAGTAACCACTGATATGATGTATTCACAAGAAGGCAAATACATATCATTGACAGAATAACCTCTCTGATCCAACTTACTTTATCCTGAAAAGAATACCCCCCCACACACACACAAAAAAAAAAAATAAAAAGAAAAAAGAAAGAAGAAAGAAGAAAGAGTAGTGTGTACAGACCTACCCAAATAGTGGGGACAAAAGATTCTTGGTGGATTTTACTTGTATGTCATTATCTGGTTCTTTTTCTACTCTTTGATGTAAAAGCCAAGGTACTTCTCAAGGAAGCAATTTTCTTTTTGGTCAAAACAGAACACAGGCTCACAAAGCCCAGGACCAGTCACAAAGGAGAGAACAGACACTGTCTCATACAAATTATGGTTTTACCGTGTAAGCCTTTAAGCCAAGGGTCTCCATCTCTAGATTGCAAAGAATCAGTATATTTGGTTAAATTTCTATCCCAATTATAAAGCAGCAAAGTTTTAGAATATCCCAGTCATGTTTTTGGGATGCTTCTTTTACAGTTTTCTCAAATAGCTTATTTCTGTCCATATTACCTACTGAATTATATTCTTGGTGCCTTGCTGTAAGCATCTCCTCTTTATGCGTTTAAATTTCTAATGAGCAGGACAAAAAGGCAGATTATGAGACAGTCTTCTTTCAAAACCTGGAGACTCCCAAAACCATTCTAAGGAAACTGGTAAGAGGGCTACAAACCTGAAAATTCAAGGATAATAGCAACAGTTTTAAAAATAAACACGTCTCGGAATAATAGTAATGTTACAGCATGTCAACATTGCAGTATTACACAGGCAGAATGAAACATTATTATTAGGGCGGGCTAAATTAACCACTGTACTGCCTCTAAAACAAGAACACAATTTAATTTAAAAAGGCACAGCACACAAACAGTAATGTTTTACAGAAAATACTGTTTGTGAACATCTGCCTCTCAGTAAAATTGGACAGTCCCTTAAGGTTCTTAAGAAATCCCTTCCATCTCTGGCACCTGAATTCCCCCCTAAAAGACATAGCTTAACTAAATTTCCTGAAATAAGTCTACTTTTTTGTCAGATAACTCATTTGCATTCAAGATGCATCTGCATTTCATCACCAGTCAGTCACTGTCAAAAATACCTATTTAGCATAGGCCCGTGTATGGACTAGACCTTAGAAGCATCCCATCACATACTAGATTGCCCTGTGAGAGCTCTGGAAAAGCTAGTGGAAGGCAAAACAACTGCAGACAGTTGCTTTCCTTATGCATAACTGACAATTACTCTGAAAAAAACCCATTTGTTTTGAAAATGAACCATTAAAGCCAGTCTGGGAAAACCTGCTTACTGGCTACAGTTAATCTACAAGGACTACCACAAAAACAGATGCTGAGACTGAATAGAGTTCATGTCTGACAACTTCATAGGGAAAACACCGGTTCAGACTGTTTAAAACGCAAAACCGTAACTCTGAATCAGGGGGTTTATGCAATGCCAAGCCTTTGCTTTCAGAGACATATGCATGAAATTCAGCTACTGACTTTATTAGTTTGAAAATGAGGAATAAACTAAGCCTCTGAAAATTACACAAATTTTGTTCAACAGGAACAAGATACTGGTGGCTGTTTCCTTCAATTTCTTTTATTACCCTCATGGGACTTATTTTGAAATAAGAATAAGAATATCTGTTTGAAAAAAAATGTATACTTACACATATAGGAGTATTCTGGCTTCAATTAGAACCATCTAACTCATTTCATATGGAGGAAAGTTAAAGAGAAGGAGAAAGAAAAAAGGTTTTAGTCTGGTCTTCACTTAAACTAATTTTTATGTCCAACAAATAAGAACAGAAAGAATTCTTTTCAAAATTACACTGCTCTTACCATTAGAAGTGCCTCCAATAATTTGGGAACCTTTAAGGGAAAAGGATTTTCATATATATACTGAGTATGAAAAAATGCTGTGGGCTGTCAGACTCATATGTTTTAGTAGGTTTTTGTGTCAAGTACCTAAAAAACACATTGTAAGTGTTATTTCAGTAAAGCAAATGATTTTTAAGATTGTTTAGAATAAACATCCAAGATGTAAAACAACATTGTGTTTTGAGGGAAGATTAAACAACAGTAAACCTTACTAACTCCAAGTAGGAATCCTTCATGAGAGAATTCTTAATCGCTCTGCAAAAGTCCAGCACTCAAACAGTTGAAATAAGGCTCAGAAAACAGTTAATGTTCTAACAGCCTTCTCCATAGGAAATAGAAAGCAGTGGATACCTATCTTAATTAGAATGCATCAGGACTAGGGAAGCAACAAACAAAAAATAATCCACAAACAGAAGACATAACAATTTGCCAAATGAAGAAAGAACCATGCCTAACAGCCTCAAAATCAGGACAGAAATAATTTCTCTTTTATATAGTCAGGAATGTGATTTGACTGTGGAAGGCATATAGACAAAGAGTACAAAAAAGTATCATTTGCAAGAGGAGGCAAAATGAAATGCTTTGTGGCTGGCCTGAACTCACAGGGGCCCAAAAAAAGCAACTTGGTGCTCCCCTGAAGAGGCGGTATGACACAGAAATGCAACATCATGCAAACAGATTTTGAGAACAAGTTCATGGAACAGGGTCTCAGAAACACTCTCTCCCAGTCATTATATTTCCTTAAATGCCTTCAGAAAGCAACTTAGGCTGGTGTAGTAGCCCTGGAGCTGTCCTTGATGTCTTCTCTGTTCATACCCTTTACTTTCACCCCTTGCAGCCCAGAAAGCCAACCGTGTCCTGGGCTGCATCAAAAGATGTGTGGTCGAGGGAGGTGATTCTGCCCCTCTATTCCACTCTCGTGAGACCCCCACCTGGAGTACTGCACCCAGTTTCAGAGTCCTCAGTCACAAGAAGGACACGAACCTGTTGGAGTGGGTCCAGATGAGGGCCACGAAGATGATAAGAGGGCTGCAGCACCTCTCCTATGAAGACAGGCCGAGAGAGTTGGGGTTGTTCAGCCTGAAGAAGAGAATGCTTTGGGGAGACCTTATAGCAGCCTTCCAGTATCTGAAGGGCGCCGACAAGAAAGCTGGAGAGGGACTTTTTACAGGGGCATGTATTGATAGGATGAGGGGTAATGGCTTTAAACTGGAAGAGGGTAGATTTAGATTAGATATCGAGAAGAAATCTTTCATTGTGAGGGTGGTGAGGCACTGGAACAGGTTGCCCAGAGAAGTTGTGGAGGCCTCATTGCTAGAAGTGTTCAAGGCCAGGTTGGGTCGGGCTTTTGAGCAACCTGATCTAGTGGGATGTGTCCCAGCCCATGGCAGGGGGGTTGGAACTAGATGATCTTTAAGGTCCCTTCCAACCTAAGCCATTCTATGATTCTATGAAACCAGTCATAAGAAAAGACAACCACAAATCTGTAGTATTTCTAGTATTAATTGATAAGTCCTCTGGAATGTAAATGTTTTGTCAATCACAACTGAATGGTTTAACACAATAATACAAACAGGGAAAATTAGTGGAATGTCTCAGAAGTATCTGACATAATACAGAAGTGGGTGAGAGGGAAAGTATGCTCCTTCTCAAAGACTCTCATCTAGCTCAGGCTACATGATGCCATGGTCTCAACTGCGTGTACCATGCTGGCAAAGGCACACATGCATATTTTTATAACATCATAAACTACTTGTAGTAAAGAACCTAACATTAAAAAAAGAAGACAAAATGTGCATTTATTATGAATGTGAGGCACATTACCACAAAATTTAGTATGTCAGAGGAGCACCATGGAATGGATCAAAACAATCTCCTTTAATATGTGATACAAACACATAAATTTGCTTTTCAAAGCAGTCTAACAAAAAAAAATATAGTTGAGGAAATGGAAGACACAAAACACATCTATATTTGACCTGGTTGACACTGACAGAAACAACCTGAAAAACTCACCAGCTATTTCCCCACTGGAAATTGAGACACTCCCACATACACACACACTTGGTGCCATAACCAGTAGCCTATGGGAGGCATAGCCCAGGAAATGATGCACAGAAAAAGCAGTAATTTGGACCTAGAGAAGTAAAACAGTGAGGCTCGGAGCGGTTACCAGGTGGCCTGTACCCAGCTCCTGCTGAGGCTTCCTTGAGAGAGGCTCCAGACACTGCTGGGCCCGAGCTGGCTCTTTGAGGCGCTTGTCCATGATGGGCTGAGGTGGATCTCCAGCACTGGGGACCCTCTCCCCATGAGCGGTACTGAACTCCTTGTAATGGCAGCCGGGCAGTGGTTGCCTGCCCCTGCTCCTCAGGCCCTTTTGTGACAGGCTTGGTTTTTAATGCCAGGTACTAAAATGCTGAAATTCAAAATAATATGCATGCTTCTTCAAGTCATTTTCTAGAAGGGGCAGTTAGCAAGCAGAAAAAAAAAAAAAAGGAAAAAAAAAAAAAGAAGTATGGACAATAAAGCTCAGAATTTCCTCCCTTCCCCTCAGCAGCCGTTGCACCCATGGTGTTGCTCAACTCAGATGGAGACATTGCACCCTGCAAACCTCCAAAAAGACACTGGAGGCTGGGCCCTTTTCAACCCTTTTCCTTCCTAAAATAGTGAAACATGGGGGCATGTTTAGCTGCTGTTGCCTGAGGGGAGGTACAGAGCTGGAGCTCCCTGTGGGGGGATGGGGAGGCAATGGCGTCCCTCCCTCAGTGGAAAAATTGAGAAAATGTTGTGTAGCATGTCCATGTTTCACAAAGTAATTTCAACCTGCAAATAAAAAAAATGTAATGCATGTCTGAGTGCGAAATGCCTGGGAAGTTCATTATGTTCACTCACCATAGGGAATAATACAAGGAAATAACCTTTTCATGCAATGGCAGTGGCTATGGTGACTTCAGTACCATTAAAACTTTATGATTTTTTTTTTAATCTAAGTATATTTTATATACTTTGCCCATGCTGAGCATGTACACAAATGCTTGAGGAAGTGATTTTCAGCCTGCTTGCTGTTTTGGCTTCCACATTGAACTGAAATCTAAAAACTGGTGATGCCAAACTAAAAATAACAAATAGTTAAAATTCCATTTTCTACTCACAGTGCAGGAAGACAGTAAAACATTTTTGGACTCAACTCAAAGGTCAACATAACTAGGCAATGTATGATCATACAGGATGTGCATATAAGCTCTTACCTGCTACAGCAAGCTGAGAAATAAACTACTGGTAAGAAGCACTTACAAGAGCTGAGCCAGTGAAGAAAGTAAGCGCTGAAAACATACCCTGTTTTGCCGCCTTCTTTCAGATGCTGAAAATGTAATGTTGTCCAAGGTGGTGCTGGCTTTGTGAAAGAGTAAGAAGCAAGAAACAAGGAGCTTGTGAGTTAAATTTATTATCTGAATTGCATAATACTTGATAAAGTTAAAAATGTAATGGTATAAAGTGCTGATAGTAGCCTGTTTTTCTTACAGTTAATCTATATGAAACACAACAAATTCGTACAGACTTCACTAGAAGTGGTCTCCTAAGAGTCTGCAAGTCTGGGTTATACCTATGAGTTTCTAGTATGAGTTTCTTTACCATCCACTGATTTACATAGTTGAAATCCTGGATGTACTTCTGATAGAATTGCCACCAGCAGTTCCATAGCTTATCTTGATCTTCAGTTTTACAGAACATGTTATATTGGACTACAAATATTACAGATGTGTAAGAAATAGATTGGGACATGCATATGTTTGTAGTAGTTTAAAAATACAAATTTTTTTTCTTACTGCTGTGTTTATACTTGTACAAATCATTGTAAGGATGCAGTTTTGCTAGAATCCTTTGTCTACAATGTTATATACTTCAATGCAAGAAAGAACAATGCAAATATCAAGGTGTTCTATACCTTTGTTAGTTTTTAACTTGGGAAATCACTTATAGCGCTCTAACTTCATATTTCAACAGAAGCTTGAAAAAAACTTGCAACATTTTTTAAACTAAGTTTGTACATTCATTTTGAAAGCTGAGGTGACGATTATGGAGACTGCTCTTTTCTCTTTAAATTTGTTGTGACTGATAACACTCCCCCATCCCCAAATTTCCAGAGTATACTTTAAAGAAGCCAAAATTCAGCTACTACATATCGAACACAGATAGATAAGTAAGTTTTCAAAGCAGAAAGAATAATTCGACTTCCTTATAATTTATCTGTCGTAACATAGCTGAAAATTCCCAGTGTGAATAACATAACTTTCTGGGGCTCTGTCATTTTCTAATTTTCCTTTTTAATGAATTTGTTAGATAAAATATCTTTAGGAAAATAAGTGAATTAAAGTAATTTTCATCTCAGGTGACTTATTTTAGTAGACTGAAACTAAGTCATTTTAAGTTAATACCTGTACTTTTAATAATGGAAGCTTCTGCTACCATCCCATGATGCCAACCCAGCAAGCTAGCTCTAACTGTAACCAAGCAGTTGTGTTACTTAAAAATATACCTAAAGGATAAGCTGGAACATTTCTTAAAAGGAGATTACGATGGTGAATGTGGCAGTTATAATTTAAGGGGTTTTGGTGTTGATGGATCTAAACAGAAAAAGAGAGCCAAAGCAGAGCTCTCTCTGTATGCTGTCCTCAGTGGTTGTTTGGATGCTCCAAAGTAGATCTGGTTACTCAAATGCTGTTTCTCAGTTTGTGTTAGCAGTGACTTTATTGGAATTACTGGGTATTTAATGGGTATTTAAATATGAAGAAACATATTTGCTGGCCACAGTACTGAAAAAACTGAGTTATTCGTAAATACCTTCAGCTCAATGAAAAATACTGTTACCCAAAACCAGCTCTGGACAAATATAAAAAATACTTGCAGTCACGGTAGAGTTGGAATAATAAACGACAACTTAAATTCAATGTGCTTTATAACCAACTTACTGGAAACTACCCAATGTTAAGGAATTCAAACTAGTAAGAACCACTTTTCTCATAAAACTAACTACAACCTAGTAGTTAACCTTTCTGCTCCTTCAATTTGTGGACTTAATAATAGTGAATCTATACCAGCAGCAAGTTACAAGAAGCAAAAAGGTTATGCGTAGCAACTGAGTTGTGTAATTTGTATGTTGGATAAAAGTTAGACACATGATCTTTTGTATGCTGTCTCGTACCATGTTTCTTGTCAAGTTTTCATTTTAAGTTATCCTCCTCCTAGTGCACATTTGCCCAGCACCCTAAACCAGATGATTGTTCCCAGAGAGCTGTTGCCTAAATGATGGCTGTAGAGACCAACAGCTCTGCTCACGAGCATTAAAAGATACAGTCATGTTTCTTTACATGACTCAGCAAGTCCAGACCTAAACACAAAGCAGGTTATACATGTCACTACTAAATACCATTAGCAAAAGAACATTAAATGCTTCCAGAAGTCCTAACAACGTTAATCCAGGCTGCCTGCTCACAAAATAAGTAGCATCCATGGGGAGTCTGTCCCAAACACCACAAAAAATGTCTGGCATGACTAACTTGAAAACCAATGATGATAAAACGTTAATCTGTACATTCCCTTTGCCCCAGTATGAAACAATCCACAACACACATGCCCCTACTGATGCTTGATGGCGTATAACCTTGTACAGCAGAAAGAAGTTGACTAAAGCAGCAGCAGAAGACATTAGCAAAAAGCAAAACAAATTAAAAAGAGCTTCAATGGGGAGAAGTCCTTATGCCGGGAATCCCTGTGACTTGTGCTGGCTGCCCAACACCTCTGGAATATTCCTGCAGAACTGGCTTGGCTTATTCATGCTGGTCCCAAGCCAAGACCATCTCGCTTCAAGGCAGCAAGACACACCGATCTTGTCTTTCTTTCTCAAAGTCTTCTCGTATATATTGGATCTACTTAATACATAACAGAGGGTCGTCTTAGGAAAAAAAAAACACATTTTTTTCCCCTATTATAAGCCATGACAGAATATTGCCAGATGCTTACATTTGTTCCAGAAGGGCACCATCCACACCTTGAGCATTTCAACATAAGCATGCAGAATAACATAATTAATGTATGTATATTCAGAAGGAACTTGTTTCCCGCAGCCAACTCCTCTGTGGTGGAACCTGCTTGCCATGGATTCTAAAATAAGGCAAATGTTTATGTTAATAAGGATTAGAGGAGAAATGGTGCCAAATGCACCACTGTAATATAGAAAGTTTTCATGGGCTTCATAGTATTATTTTTATTGAGCTAGTCTATCCACAATTTATGAGCCAAAGTCTCATTTTGCTTTGGTGCACCAAAGAGTGCAAATTATACTTATGCTTATAACAAGCACACTCTGCAAGCGTAGATTTGCAGTCATAAAATAACTCTCTAGGTTCACAGCAAACAACCGAAGTTTTATTAAAATAAGGACAAAAAAATAAATAATCTCAGGATTTCTCCTGTTATTAACATTTTCTGTGAAGAAACTCTCAAAATGAGATGACTGCTTTTATTCTCTGCCTAGAAGTAATTTCTTATTCTAGAAGTAATTTCTTATTGTTATGACTGCTATTTGTATTAATTAGGATGTGTTTCTTTCCGTGCATTACTTTGTGATTTATTTTCAAGAGATCTGCCATTTGAAGAGAAAATACAGTGAAACATTCATAGGTATCACTTGAAGTGTGGCAGCACGCAGTGACATGCCATACCAGCATTTGGTTTTTGTTTTGAGGTTCTTTCTTGAGTTTTGAGGAGAGGCTATCACCACAGCTGGGCAGAAGGTGCCTCCATCCAGAAGTCTCTAAGACTAAGAAGACTCTAAGAAGCCTCAGCACTTAACCAAAATAGGATGAAGCCTATGCTTCAGCATATTTCTGTGATCCTATAGCTTCTGCCACACAGAAAAGCAGGACCTTTTAAAAGTGTGAGGCAGCTGCTTTGGCTCCTCCATCCTGCTGATTTTCAATCTTCCCAGCACACCTACCACCTACATAGGAAGGTGGTTCACAATTTACGTGTTACACATCAATTACCAACAAACCACAAGCCTTCTCAGCTTCCAAGGTTCAGTGCATGTCTTAGGCATGCTCCTAACTGCATGGTTGCACTAGTCTCTCTTGTGTGTCCCTATTTCTGCATAACAAGAGCCAAACGTGCATTGACTGCTTTCTGAATGCACTCATGGGTTAGCTGAGAGAGAACTATAAAGGCAAGATTTCCTACCTCCTAGCTTCCTGACTTCTTAAGAAAATAAAGTGCTGGTTTCTCTCAGATGAAGAATATTCTCTCTGAGAGACACAGGTGTTTCTGGCCCCCACACCTTCCAAGTACTGCCCCATAAAACCAGATACTGCACTCCCTTTGCACACTGATTATATGATAGGAATGGCATCATTCTTAACATAAATGAAATGGTTCTTTCCAAGTAGTTTAAACAGATTGTGAAGGACCAGTTCTACCCTTGGCTGACATGATCAAGAGAAGGAGAAAATAAGAGATTTTCTGCTGTCCTAATGGTAGGACATCATGATACTATGATCTGTGGATAAGCAAACAAAAAAAAAAAAAAAAGGATAGAAATATTCAGTGGTCAGGATTGTTTCATAATGTGAGGGAGTTTGAAGCGAGCATATGAGAAAAGCCAGAAAGATTCTGTCAGAATCACTGCTTTCCTTTTCCTGTTTCTAAAGAATTTCCATGTCATGATGGGTAACACAGACTATCCTACAAGATAATACTGAGTTACACAGTCTATCCTACAAGGTAATACTGAGTTGTTTCCTCCCTGCCCCTGCCAATGACTGATTAGATAATACCTTGGTATGTTCTTCCCTGGTCTGTTAAGAAAACCTGAGTAAGTGGACATTTGATTACTTTGAGGGATATCCTGGTATGTGTATTGTACGAAACCTGAATAAAGTGGAGATGGAGTGCTTCAAGGGGTCAGATAAATGGATATTGATACTCATCTAATTTAGGTTTATTAAAAAAAATATAATCACATATTTCTTATTTACTTTAAGAAAATGGCTTGTCTAAGTAGATTGGTAAATAGCTGTGTATTTCTTTATTAGTGGATTTTATATCTTCATTTTCAGAGCATTCTGCTCAAAGCTCAAACAAATTTCTCAGAGGACAGAAGATCCCTGTTTCTCTTTCTCTTCTGAGAGCTTGGAATTGAGAAGACACGCCACTGTCTGATAAAGGATTCAGTTGTTGGCAGCAGACTACTATAATTCCTAAGTAACTTAGTGTTTACCTGGTGGGCAGAAATTGGAGAATCTAATTTATTTCCTGTAAGATTTTTAGCGTGGTGGGGAAAAAAGGCACCCCAAATGCAGCCCTTAAGGTCTGGAGAGGTCATCATCAGCATTACAAGTGTATTGTGCCTGGAATATAATTAACCTATTCAAATAATTCAAATATTCAAATAATTTTGGAGGACAAATACAAACAATCATAGAATGGTTTAGGTTGGAAGGGACCTTAAAGATCATCTAGTTCCAACCCCCCTGCCATGGGCAGGGACACCTCCCACTAGACCAGGTTGCTCAAAAGCCCCATCCAACCTGGCCTTGAACACTTCCAGGGATGGGGCCTCCACAACTTCCCTGGGCAACCTGTTCCAGTGCCTCACCACCCTCACAATGAAAAGATTTCTCCCCAATATCTAAATCTAAATCTACCCTCTTCCAGTTTAAAGCCATTACCCCTCATCCTATCAATACATGCCCCTGTAAAAAGTCCCTCCTCAGCTTTCTTGTCAGTGCCCTTCAGATATCGGAAGGCTGCTATAAGGTCTCCCCTTTTTGTCTGTTCAGATTTGTGCTCAAGAAAAAAACCCCACCACATCTCAATTCACAGTGGAGGATTTGTCTACATCTGTCATTGACTACTAATATATTACCAGTCTTTTCTAAGATTAACTTCACTTCCAATGTCTAATATACAACTGTAGACAAATCTGCAAAAGCAATTGGTATGAACTATCATACTCCGAGTTTAATTTGTACCTTAATTAATTGTGTGCCTGTCCATAGCCTAGCTCAGTGTAGTCCTGCTCTTTGACAGAGCTTCAGGTGCTATGGTGTTAGAAATAAATAACGTAGTCTTCTGCGGACTAATATACAAAGCCAGGTAAGGCTTATAAGACCTCAAAAAATATTTTAAAATGACCAGTTGTATTGTGCACTATGAAGCCAGAGTGAGCAAAGAACGTAGTCAGAGCTTAAGGAGAGGAGAATCCAGGTCCTGGTACTCTTTCCTCCCCCCCCCCCCGCCTTTGCTTCTCATCTTTTGTATTGTTACCATCTTAGTTAATTGAAAGTCTCTTAGGATTTGGGATGTTTTCCCCTGCTGATGGCTTTGGCCTTTCTTAGCATTCACTTTGCTTTCACTCCCGATAAGTGAGAACAGGCTACAGTGAGGGAATCTCTAAAAGTACTATAGTCATGGCACTGTACGTTGAGTTAACCTTCCACTTTCAGGAGACATTTTTTAGCTTAAATGATCAGCATGGCATCTGAATATAGTATTTCCAACACTGTGCATTAAGGTTCTGTTTCTGGTGTTCCTCAAGATAACTTAGAATAAAACAAATTTGGAAGGAAGCTGTCACCTGCTGGTCAGCCTGAGATGGAAGCCACCTGCACATGCCCGCTTGGCTGCAGGGCTTCTCTTGGGAGCTTGATAATTATGTGCCTTTAACAAGAATGTGCTAGCTGTAAACAAGCATACTTTCTGAGAACAAGTACTGCATGTCAGCAGAGCTTTTCCAGGGGAACTTCTGTTGGTTTACATGGAAGTATTTATTGTTTTCATTTCATAAGGACTGAATTTTCACAATTAACAAAATTATCAACTCCAATGTAGCCTCAAAGCTGTTGTTTTACATCACAATCATATATTAAGGAATCTTTTTTGATCCCAATTTAGTAAAATGGTTTGTTTGCAATTTTATCCTGTGAACACAGTTGCAAACCTGTGTGGAACTGATTAAATTAATTCTTTCCATGGGTATTAAGGTTGTATTAATTTTGAAGTTGCACAGTCCTTCTGCATGGTTTATGCAGGCAGTCGGATCCCCCTGAACATAATTCCTTCTCTTAGAGGAAGGAATTCTTCCTAATCTTAGAGATATTCACATGTGCATGGATCCCTTTTGCAACAACCATCAGTAATAATTGCTTTCATATACCAACAGTAATAATAACTTTCCATAGTCAAACTATTTTTTTAAGTTGTAATCCCTACTTAAACAAAATGCCTTTGAAAGTACTTGAAGGATCTGACGGGAGAGGGGGGGACAAAACCAACCAACCACATGCAAGAGGAAAAAGAGGACAACCCTACAGACTCCATTAAGCATAGTGTGGGTTAAAGCAGAAAGATAGAACTAGCACTCCGCAACAATATTTGATTGCCCTTGTTTTATAATCCCATCTTCAGGTTTAATTTAGACTACACCATAGAGAAAACCCTTTTAAGCTTCATGACTATCCAGATAAAATACAATATGATGTAACTGGGCAATGGTTTCTGTAGCAAAGAAGCAAGCCACAAAGAGATAGCGTGCTCTTCAATTCTCAGGCAGAAAAATGAACTACGGGATTTTCCACAGCATAACAATGCACTACTCTGAAAGGCTGCCATCCTGTGGCACTTTAGGAATGCTGTAGTAGCTCATTGCCTTGAGTTAATGGTTTCTACACTCTGGAGTGAAAAACCTGTCTAAGACACCTAATACATAGATAAAATAAATACTTCCTTTTTTAATATTTAGGTAGTTTCAAGAGAAGACTCCGACCTCTTTTATGAGTCAACTGTATTCTAGTGCAGCTTATAAGCTGTGGCTCAGTTAAAGATTCTTTTATTTACAACAAAAGAACTAGTGAACATAACTTTAAAATATATTAAACCTCATGTTCATTCTATGGTATTGCTGCCACATTCAGCCGTAAATTGCTGTATTGCATCCCAGAAAGCACTTCTCAGGAGCACTTTACTTAGTATGGTAAACAATCCTATAAAGCTCACTCCTCGACCAAGTAATGCAAGTTTCCAGGTAAATCAATGGGACTTTTAGAACAAAGACTTCAGGATTTGACCCTGAACCTGATTAACTGCTTTAACCTCAGTTCTTGCTGTTTTTCATTTGCTGTTCATAGCACATTATGCATTAGTACCAAGGAGTACGTATTTCTTCTAACATACAAAAAAAAGTTTCATTATAGGACAGGTGGATAAAATTAATTTTGCTTGCAATATCATTAGTCTATTGTCAGTAAGCTGTGCATATGAGCTAGAAACAAGTCCTTCATATTTTCATTCCCCTACAAATCCTAAATCAAGATGAGCTTGCAACTACCGTAAAATATAATTCCACAGCAAATAACCATAGCAAAAACACACTTCCACTCTTCAGAGAACCTTTGTTTTTAACAAAATTAGGAAAGGCTAGGAAAAAAAGGGTACACTCTATTAGTATAAATGTGATAAAGAAGTAACACACAGCTCTTAGAAACACATACAAAGTTTAAGCTTCAGTTCCTTGAAATACATACTCTTAGTTACTTGAGTAAGGCTTATATCTTGACTTAAGAAGATATAAACCGTGTATATATATTATATCCTTAAAAAATTTTATTCAGATCCCAGTCAGTTAGTTCAATTTTGTTATGTCCACACTCCATTATCTGCAAGGATAAAGTAGCTCATCTGTGGCTCTGGTCTCAGTTTCTTCTACCTGGGCTGGCTTTTTGATTTAGTATCTGCTTTCAGGTAGTTTTACTTCACTGGAGATGTATTTCTCAGTACTGTCTTTCTATTCTTTTGACCCACCCTCGACCTATGATATCTTTCAAACAGTGTACTGCCAAAGCTTTTAAGAACTAACCATAATTCTCTCCTATAGCATCCCTTGAAGTACCAACACCCATTAAGAGTGCACAGAACAGGAGCCCTGCAGAACTACCAATGTACACATGCCTGTGTATGTAGTGCCATTTGACCATTAATCTGCTCTACTTCAGCAAGAGCCAGCACATATTCCATTCCACATCTTTCTTCAGTCTACACTTGCCTTTGCACAGCCAGGAAGGCATGAAATCCCACTCAGACTACAGCCTTTCCTCCTCTCACATCCTGAATGATGCAATCTTCTTTAGGAACTATTCTCAAACCATTTAATATTCATCAGTCTTTGGAGTTTTTCTAGGTGCTGAAGCCTTCACTCTGAATGGGAAATTAAGTCTTCTCATAAAAAAAAAAAAAAACAACACCCTAAATTCTAATTCCAGTGGTCTCAGAATTCTAGGCAAATATTTACTACATCTTTTCATGATACCAGGAAACACTCTGGAACTTACTTCTATTTAATCCTACCTTGCAGGATTCAGCTCTGGAAGGTTCATGAGTCACAGCATTTCTAACCTTGCAGGAAGCACTCTTGCAAAGAGATAAGATGGTCTTTTGCTCTGTCTGACTGTGAAGTCAACAGACTCCTACTTTCACTACTGAATTAATCTTAGGACGTAAGGAAATACAGCATTGCAGGAGACAAGGAAGGAAAAAAGCCTGCATCAGATCAAGACTACTTACCTGTTGAACTACTTCTCTAACTTCCTTTTTTGACTTCCTTAATTTCCTTTAGCCTGTAAATTAGTAGCTGCTCCCCTGGACAATTAAGACTCAGGAAAGAGGAGTCTGAAATACCACAGCTGAAGTAAAGGTAATTTATGTGAATTCAATAATTGCAAGCATGGGCCAACAACCTTCATTTAGAAGAGCGGCTAGAGTAAGTGGAATCTGTATCCTATGCATGTATACATACATTGAAGAACATCTTTAATGAATCATATAGCTTATCGAACGAGGACCCCATCCCACAGTGATGAAAACAGATTTTTATAGGTTTTGGTTGGTTGGTTGGTTTAAACCTCCTGATTTGGAACCCAAAGTGATTACTCAGGGATAGAGGAGCTGAATCATAACATTTGAACTCTGGAGATTAGTGACTCCAGATATCTTGTGCCTAGACTTCTTTTATAATATTGGATGCTAACAGAATTGAACCCACCTGAACTGCTTCATATTTCACCCTCAGATTTACTCTGATTCACTTTGTTTGTTTGAAATCTGACAGTAGCTAATTATTCTGATACATATATATAAATAAATTATTTATCCCTTTGTTTTCATGATCATGTTGTCTGATTGTTCTGTGCCCAAACTTCCACTTGTGCTTTACACATCTTCCATCTCCTCTATTCATTACTATTTGCTAATCTTGAACAGGAAGACTAAAGCCATTCATGATTAAAAAAAAAAACATTATATATCTGTCTGCAACTTCACTACTAGTTTTCTTTGCTTAATCTTCTTTCCTTTGGCAAAATTAAAATATTATAAGAAAAGGCTGAGTTGTGGGTTTTTTACTGCAATCCATCTTTCCTTTGTATATTTTTGCTTCACCTGCAGTTACCTGAAATTACTGTATCCCAGATGAAAATATTAATACCTTAATTACTTTGTAAACGAAGCTGAACCTGTATTCTAATGTCATCCCAAATTTCTACAGTCCACTTCCAGAAATCTAAGACTGTAGTTACATGCCCACGATGCCAGTAGTCCTAGTTTTGAGGCATACAATTTTATTTGGTGAATGTATTTTTTGATGTTTCAGAGACTGGTAATTAAGCTGAGGTTCTTTTGTTTGATTCCTTCACTCGTATACTTCTGATGCTCATGTGCTTCAAGTTGCATAGAATCATAGAATACCAGGTTGGAAGGGACCTCAAGGATCATCTGGTCCAACCTGTCCTGGCAAAAACACGGTCTAGACAAGATGGCCCAGCACTGTGTCCAGACAAATCGTAAAAGTGTCCAATGTTGGGGAATCCACCACTTCCCTGGGGAGATTATTCCAATGGCTGATTGTTCTCATTGTGAAAAAATTTCTTCTTGTTTCCAATCAGAATCTCCCCAGGAGTACCCATTACCCCTCATCTTTTCCATGTGACTCCTTGTAAAAAGGGAATCTCCATCTTCTTTGTAGCCACCCTTTAAATACAGGAATGTGGTGATAAGATCTCCCTTAAGCCTTCTTTTCTCAAAGCTGAACAAACCCAGTTCTCTCAGCCTTTCCTCATATGGCAGGCTTCCCAATCCTTTGATCATCTTGGTGGCCCTCTTCTGGACCCTCTCCAGCCTGTCCACATCTTTTTTTGCATAGCAGGGACCAAAACTTAACACAGTATTCCAGGTGTGGCCTGACAAGTGCTGAGTAGAGTGGGATAATGATTTCTTTTTCTCTGCTGGTGATGCCCTTGTCGATGCAATCCAGCATCCTGTTGGCTTTCTTTGCTGCGGCAGCACAATGTTCACTCATATTGAGCTGCTTGTCCACCAGGGCCCCCAGGTCCCTTTCCACAGAGCTGCTCCCCAGCCAGAGAGATCCCAGCCTGCGCTGCACTCCTGGATTATGTTTTCCCAGGTGCAAGACCTTACACTTGTCTTTGCTGGACTTCATAAGGTTCTCGTTAGCCCACTCTTCCAGCCTATCTGGGTCTTCCTGCAGGGTGGCTCTCCCTTCCAAAGTGTCCACTTCCCCACTCACTGTGGTGTTATCAACAAACTTCGTCAGGGTACGCTCGATCCCATCATCCAGATCACTTATGAAGATATTAAACAGGGTTGGGCCCAGTGTTGATCACTGAGGGACCCCACTTGTGACAGGTTGCCAGTCTGAAAAAGAGCTATTTACCACCACCCTCTGGGTACGGCCTGACAGCCAGTTCCCCACCCACCACACAGACCACTTGTCTAGACCGTAGCGCATCAGTTTCTCTAGGAGGAGGCTGTGGAGAACCGTGTTGAAAGCCTTGGAGAAATCCAGGTAGACAATATCCATTGCTCGCCCCATATGAACCAAGCAGGTTACCTTGCCATAGAAGGCGATCAGGTTTGTCAAGCACCATTTGCCCTTGGTGAATCCATGCTGGCTTTTCCCAATCACCTGCTTCATTTGACTTGTGATAGGCCCCAGGGGGATTCATTCCATAACTTTCCCACGGACTGAAGTAAGACTGATGGGCCTGTAATTTCCTGGATCCTCCTTTAAGTCCTTCTTGTAGATGGGGGTGACATTAGCCTTCTTCCAGTCTTCTGGGGTGTCCCGTCTCCACAACTTCTCAAAGACTATGGAGAATGGCCTCGCAATGCTCTCAGCCAGCTCTCTTAACACCCTCAGTTAGATATTGTCAGTGCCCATCAATTTGTAGGGGTCAAGCTCCTGTGCATACCAACACTTCCCTCACTGGCGGTGGGTCTGTATTTGCATCAACCTGGACTTTTGTTCCCAAGGCCTGGGGCCCAACAGTGCCGGTAAAGTCAGAGGTGAAGAAAGTGTTGAGAACCTCTGCCTTTTCAGTGTTGCTGGTGACTAATTCACCTCTCCTGTTTAACAGCAGGCCAATATTTTCCTTCTGTTTCTGCTTGTTGTTAATGTATATGAAGAACCGTTTCTTGTAGTTTTTGATATCCCTGGCCAGTTTCAATTTGAGCTGAACTTTTGTTTTTCTAACTGTACCTCTGCATGCCCTGGCAATGCCCTTACAGTTCTCAATGGGTATTTGTCTGCTTTTCCATCTCTAGTATGGTTCTCTTTTGGTTTTGAGAAGGCTCAGAAGCTCGCAATTAAGCCAAGGGGGTCTCTTGCTTCGCCTACTTCCCTTACCTTTAAAGGGGATGAACTGGTTTTGTGCTTCCAGGAGAGCATTCTTGAAAAACTGCCATCGCTCACTCACTTTATCCTCTATGGAAGCTTCCAACAGAATCCCTCCCAGCTGAGCTCTGAGAGAGCTCAAATTTGATCTTGTAAAATCTAAAACCTTTGTCTTTGTACTAACCTTCAGTGTGCTCAGCAGGATCCCAAATCTAGAATATTGTGATCACTGCAGCCAAGGCTACCACTAACTGAGCTATTACAAAGTAGGTTTTCTTGGTTTGTGAGTAGCAAGTTCAGCAGTGCCTCATTCTTGGTTGGCACATCTAACATTCATATGAGGAAGCAGTCCTCTACGCATTCCAGGAACTTGATGAATGATATATGAGCTACTGTATTGTTCTTCCAAAAAACGGCTGGGTAGTTGAAGTTACCCATAAGAACCAGGTTCTGTTGACCTGAAGCTTGCTTAAGTGACGCACATAATGCTTCATTGGCCTTTTTGTCTTGGTTTGGAGGTTGGTAGCAGATGCCTACTGTAAGATCCCCCTTGGAGATGATCCCTCTGATCTTGACCCAGAGGCATTCAATAGGGCTTCCACAATCACCATAGTTGACTCCTATACATTCAAGGTTCTCCTTAACATTGAGTGTGATGTCTCCTGCTCTTCTTCCCTGGCTGTCTTTACAAAACAGCCTATACCCATCCATCACAATCCTCCAGTAATATGAGTTGTCCCAACACGTTCCAGTTATTCCTGTGATATCATAACTTTCTGATGTGGTGGCCACTTGAAAAAAAAAGTCTGCTCATCTCTGAGCACTACACTATATTTTAGAAACAAATTAAATACACTGCAGCATATGATAAGTGCTTGTGGGATTTTTTTTCATCATATTGTAGCAAGAAGGTCATACCCTTGGTGAGAGTGAAAAAATATTGTTTTGAGGATTAAGTCCCAAGGAAAGCCGCAGGTTTGTGGGGCGATGAAAGCGCTTCCAGAGGACAGTGAGGACAAACCACAGCTTTCCCTCCTGGCACAATTGGTGTTGGAGCAATGGCTGGACATTTGCTATTTCAGAGCTCGGGTCTAGTGAGAGTGAAAAAAGGTTGTTTTGAGTACTAAGTTGCCAGGAAAGCGCGGAGACCTAAGGTTTTCATGTAAATGTAAATAACATGTTTTCCAGTGTCAGGCGCAATAGAATGCTGCTATTGGAAAAATATTTCTATCATTGTGATAGTGCATTTATATAATGCTGAAATTATAATATTACTAATATGAAAATCAATAGAATGTATTTAGAACTACTTTGTGATAATATTTGAGAGACATTTTGAAGACAAACAGGTCTATGAATTGCACTAAACATGGCAGGGGTGTAAATATTGTACTGCCTCTTGTATATCTCACTGGCTCCCTTAAATCATGGCAACCTGGTGCTTACTGCTAAGAATGTAGTAAAAGAAGCGCAACCTCTCTCCCTCCTGACTCTCATGGTGAGAAATAAAAAAGATTTCAGAAAGGAGAAATTTTATTTTCAAAGGCTCTTAATCTGAAGTTAGGTAATATTCATTGTAAAATGGTGCTTCAGTGTTAGAGTTCAGCAAAAATGCATTCAGCAAAGTTTAAAAAAGAACCCCAAAGTAAAAAACCCAACTGCAATATCTACCTGTAGTCTGTATTTCCATCTGTACACTAGATGTGAGTTTGTAAATAGCTCTCATCCTCAGTTTTCCTAATAGCTAATGTTTTAATCAGCAGTAGAATAAAATACTTGATATCTTGACAGTAAAAATAAATAATTACAAAAAACGTAAGGTATACCTTCATCCTAGGACAGCTGTACAATCTTGAAGTTTTCTTGAAACACCTTGCCTTGCCTCAGAGAACCTATACTCCACAAAATGACTACACATACTGTGCATCTTATGTCAACCCCCTATGTTGGTACAATGCCTGCAAACTAACCTTCCCCTAAACAATCAGTGCCAAGAATCAGGAAGAATTAAATAAGCCTAATATAGTAGATGCCCAGGGATTACTTGCTGAACAACTAGTAAGTTGTCCAGATTGTGGCGAGGAGATGTTTTCTGGGTCTTGCCTAAGGTAGAAAGTTTAACAAAGAAAAAAAAAAAAAAAAAAAAAAGATGGGAGGAGGAGAACTATTAGTAAGAGAGTTCGGATCAGTAAGTTATCCATGTAAACTGTCAGTAATCTGTTGAAGAAAAGTGAGAGAGTATCGTTCTTCCTCGAAACACATCAGAGAATATTATCAAAAGGGCTGGTAGCACCAGTAGGCTGTGCTGCCAGAGCAAAGCTAGGTAGCTGGCTGAGCGGATTTGCCTGGTCCTTGCACAGTCAGCCTGGGGACGCGAACATTGGAAAGAGGTTGCAACGGTAATTCTTGCCATAAATCACAGGACCCAGATCACTGTTCAAAAGGCAAATATTCTTGTTGAGTAATAGGATATAGCACACACTGATGGCAGTGGTTAGTGTGGGTGTGCATATACATTGCAGGACTTAAGCTAATTTATAAAAAAGTTTAAGCAAACCCCAGCTGTTTTCACTCATGAACAGCCACGTTCAATGGCGGAGAGCCTGTAATACAAAGTGTGAGAAGCCACAGAAGTTACAACTGCTGCGTGTTATCTCTTGGCTTGATATGAGGCCTGTGTAAATTTAAAAGACTTACATACAGTTGCTGCATATAAAATGGCACAGAAGGGGGCTGCATGGATCATTTTTTGCTTTCTCTTCTCTACTACAGCAGCGTGTGCTGGGCTTTCACTGCTGCCCTCTAGGCTAAATCTATGTAACCCCTTCTTTAAAATCCCTCTTCGTAGGAGTTGTGTTGTTTTTTTAATGATGTTTCATTATCAGTGTGCATCTGTTGACTATATGAGTCACATTAATTAGACTGAATTAATTTAATTTGGTATGCAGGAAACAAAACAGAAATACAATCCTCTTGCTTTCCTGCTGGTGCCTGACTGAAATCCTATTCTCCCTATGAAGGAAAGTTCTCCTCTTGACTGTAGGCCACATTTGACCCCAAATAAAGTCTTTAAGAATGGGATCTGGCCCTGCATGAATTAGAGGAGACTCTGTGTTTTCCTTTAACCTTTTTTTTCCTTTAACGCCTCTTTCATTTCCAAAGCCCACCATAATTTATTAGCAAATATTTGCTGCTTCAGCAAAACCTTGCTTTTGGTTATACAAGTTATGCCATTCTGAAACACTGCCATTTAGTGTATTAGAATTGCTCCAGATTAACTCCCACTGTAGGTGAAGATCAAGTATGAGACCCTCTAAGGAACCTGAAAGTACACAAGTCCATGGGACCTGATGAGATCCATCCATGCGTCCTGAGGGAACTGGCAGATGAAGTTACCAAGGCAGTTTCCATTATATTTGAAAAGTCATGGCAGACTGGTGAAGTTCCCACTGAGTGGAAAAGGGGAAACATAACCCCCATTTTTAAAAAGAGACCCAGCGAACTACAGGCCAGTCAGTCTCACTTCTGTGCCTGGCAAGATCACAGAACAGACCCTCCTGGAAACTCTGTGAAGGCACATGGAAAATAAGGAGGTGCTCGGTGACAGCCAACATGTCTTCATCAAGGGCAAGACATGCCTGACAAACCTGGTGACCCTCTATGATGGGGTGACAGTGTTGGTGGTTAAGGGGAGATCAACAGATGCCACCTTACTTGTGCAAAGCATTTGGCATTGTCCCACACAACATCTTGGTCTCTAAATTGGAGAGACAAGGATTTGATGGATGGACCACTTGGTGGATAAGAAAATGTCTGGTTGGCTGCACTCAAAGTGTTGCAGTCAATGGCTCGCTGTTCAAGTGGAAACCAGTGACAAGTGCCATTCCTCAGGGGGCAGTACTGGGACTGGTGCCATTTTACATTTTTGTCAGCAACATAAACAGTGGGATTGAATGCACCCTCAGCAAGTTTGCCGACGACACCAAGCTGTGTGACCCGGTCCACACACTGGAGGGGAGAGATGCCATCCAGAGGGATCTGGACAGGCTTGAGGGGTGGGCCTGTGCAAACCTCATGAAGTTCAACCAGGCCAAGGGCAAGGTACTGCACATGAGCTGCAGCAATCCCAAGCACAAACGCAGGCTGGGTGGAGAATGGATTGAGAGCAGCCCTGAGGAGAAGGGACTTGGGGGTGTTGGTTGGTGAGCTCAACATGAGCCAGCACTGTGCACTTGCAACCCAGAAGGCCAACCATATCTTGGGCTGCATCAAAAAAAGCGTGATCAGCAGGTTGAAGGAGATGATTCTGCCCCTCTACTCCGCTCTCATGAGACCCCCACCTGGAGTACTGCGTCCAGCTTCAGAGTCCTCAGCACAAGAAGGACATGGACCTGTTGGAGTGGGTCCAGATGAGGGCCACAGACACGATCAGAAGATTGGAGCACCTCTCCTATGAAGACAGGCTGAGAGAGTTGGGGTTGTTCAGCCTGGAAAAAGAGAAGGCTCCAGAGACACCTTATAGCAGCATTCCAATATCTAAATGGGGCCTACAAGAAAGCTGGGGAGGGACTTTTTACAAGGGTATGTAGTGATAGGATGAGGGGTAATGGCTTCAAACTGGAAGCAGATAGATTTAGATTAGATATCAGGAAGAAATTTTTCACTATGAGGGTGGTGAGGCACTGGAACAGGTTGCCCAGAGAAGCTGTGGAGGCTCCATCTCTGGAAGTGTTCAAGGCCAGGTTCGATGGGGCTTTGAGCACCCAGGTCTTGTGGGAGGTGTCCCTGCCTGTGGCAGGGTGATTGGAACTAGATGATCTTTAAGGTCCCTTCCAACCTAAACCATTCTATGATTCTATGATTATGCTTGCATACCTGTTAAGGAGACTTTGACTTGCCTCAAATGAGCAGTTAATTTATCCTTTTCTGACATGCAGAGTCAAAAGTGTCCATTGTTTATGTTTAAGCCACTGCAGCCAAGTATGGAAGACAACAGCAGATTTGTATTGCTGCAGCATCAATGACTTCCAGTTAAACATTACCACTATCAGTGTTAGCCATCATATGAACATGATACATTATTCCTGTCCTTAGAAGGGTTACTGGTTTGACTCCAGCTTCTCAGTCCAAATGAAAGTCATTCTGCTGATTTTTCTGTGTTCAATATACACCTATTTACTATCTATCCCTTTTCTGTAGGTGAATATTTTATTTCAAAACCAATGCAAATTTTATATCTAATGTTCACAACTGATTGTTTCCTTATTTTTTAATTCTTAAGTAGGAAATCAATGTTTGCAACAAGTATTTTGATTTGTGTTCATCAGCATGGACATCGATGTCCTGCCAAACTGCCATTTTTTTATTGCCTTTACTGAGTTGCCATGCATTTGGCTCCCCACAGTAACAACTAGGTTAACACAGAAAGAGGTTAACAGGTAACAAAGAAAGCCTGGAGGAAGGAAGACTTTTCCCTGGTTGAAGAGGAACAAGATAGAGATCAATTAAGTAAACCCACAAATCCATGGGTCCTGATGGGATGAACCTGTGAGTGCTGAGGGAGCTGGCAGAAGTCATTGCTGGGCCACTCTCCATCATCTTTGAAGGGTCCTGGAGAACAGGGGAGGTGCCTGAGGACTGGAGGAAAGCCAGTGTCACTCCAGTCTTCAAAAAGGGCAAGAAGGATGACCCAGGAAACTACAGGCTGGTCAGCCTCATCTCCATACCTGGAAAGATAATGGAACAGCTTGTTCTGGGAGTCATCTCCAAGCATCTGGAGGAAAAGAAGGTTATCAGAAGTAGTCAACATGAATTCACCAAGGGAAAGTTATATCTGACTAATCTAACAACCTTCTACAATGGCATGACTGGATGGCATGACTGGTGGATGAGGCAAGGGCAGTGGATGCTGTCTACCTTTACTTCAGCAAGGCTTTTGACACCGTCTCCCACATCATCCTCACAGGCAAGCTTAGGAAATGTGGGTTAGATGAATGGACAGTGGGGTGGATTGAAAACTGTCTGGCAGATAGAGCTCAGAGAATTGTGGTTAGTGGTGCAGTCTAGTTGGAGGTCTGTAACAAGTGGTGTTCCCCAGGGGTCAGTACTGGGTCCAGTCCTGTTCAATATATTCATCAATGACCTGCATGAAGGGATAGTGTGTACCATCAGCAAGTTTGCTGATGACACAAAACCGGGAGGAGTGGCTGAAACACCAGAAGGCTGTGCTGCCATTCAGCATGACCTGGACAGGCTGGAGAACTGGGTGGAGAGAAACCTTATGAAGTTCAACAAGGGCAAGTGTAGGGTTCTGCAACTAGGCAGGAAAAACCCCATGCATTGGTACAGGTTAGGGGCTGACCTGCTGGAGAGCAGCTCTGTGGAGAGGGACCTGTGAGTCCTGGTGGACAACAGGATGACCATGAGCCAGCAATGTGCCGTTGTGTCCAGGAAGACCAATGGTATCCTGTGGTGCATTAAAAAGAGCGTGACCAGCAGGTTGAGAGAGGTTATCCTTCCCCTCTACTCTGCCCTGGTGAGGCCGCATCTGGAGTATTGCGTCCAGTTCTGGGCTCCCCAGTTCAAGAAGGACGGGGATCTGCTGGAGAGGGTACAGCAAAGGGCTACAAAGATGATTAGGGGACTGGAGCCTCTTTCTTATGAGGAAAGGCTGAGGCATTTGGGTCTTTTTAGTCTGGAGAAAAGACGACTGAGGGGACATCTTATCAGTGCTTATAAATACTTAAAAGGAGGGTGTCAGGTGGATGGGAACAGTCTTTTTTCAGTGGTGCCCAGTGATAGGACAAGAGGTAATGGGCACAAACCTGAACATAGGAAGTTCCATCTAAACACGAGGAGCAACTTCTTTACTTTGAGTGTGACAGAGTACTGGAACAGGCTGCCCAAAGAGGCTGTAGAGTCTCCCACTCTGGAGATATTAAAAACCCACCTGGATGCCGTCCTGTGCTACCTGCTGTAGGTGAACCTGCTCTGTCAGAGGGGTTGGACTAGATGATCTCCAGAGGTCTGCCTTCCAACCCTGACCATTCTGTGATTCTGTGTAATTGAAGTATTGCAAAGCATGACTAAATTAGCAGAAAGCATGGCGTGCCTGAAGCGTGTTTCAATGTGTAATAATGGTACTACTATAATGTATTGGAATTATGAGTTTACAAAGAATAGAATATATACATAGGCCCACTAAGATGATAAGGTTTGAACAAAAGAAACAGATACTATAACTGTGGCTGGGTTCTCCTTTTTTCCCCCCTTTTTTTCCTGTTTGCCTTGACAGTAGAACCTGAATAACAGAGAAGTAGAATACAAGTAATTTGTTTAAATTTTCTTTTAAATTGCCCGGAAACTCTTTGTCAGGAAACAAAAATCTGTCATATCATAAATCCACAGCACCACACACCACTTACCTCCAATGTGTATGTAATCAAGATTAAAGTTCTTCTAAACAACTATTCCTAGAATATATAGTAAAAAAATCAAGAAGTATTTCTCCTCACTTCCCCTGTTGTAATGGCAACAAGAATTTCTGACCCATGGTAGCAATATAGTTATAATTCTCATGTAAATTATTTTGACCTAGCCTAATTCTTCTCCCTGCTGTGATGGTTAAAATTGCTTTGAGTTCAATATTAAGATAATTAAGCCCCATATTTTAGAAGTGTTAGGTCTCAGAAAGAATGAGTAACTTGATAATCTTGACCAATGCCTTTTACTGTTTACCTGCAGAGTATGGGCTCAAATTCAACAGCACCTAAAAACAAATCTGAAAGTGATCCTCCAGGCACCACACAGTCCTGGCTTGGGAATCAGGCATAGCTGTGTTACATCCACTCAGCTGAGTTAAATTACACCTGTGCAGGCAGAATGAACAGAAAGAGTGAAGTCACTATAGGCAAGCATAGGCCACTTTTACCTGCAGAGGTTCCAGAAAAGATTGAAATGCACTGTTGTGCTGCACAGGGAGTAGTTTTATGACTACCACTTGCCATGTACTCATTACCTGAACAAACAGAAGACACATCTTTAGGTCCGCCAACCCAGCTCCTTTCATCAATGTAAGATTCAGATGCAAAATGCAGACTTCAACAGCAAAAGCTCTGTTCTCAGTATTAAATTCATTTGGAGTTTGTTCCGTGTTTCTACCAGTCTATGCACACATATGCCTCGTAGCTGACTTCCACAATTGCTTCTCCTCCAACTTCAATTACAGGCCATAGTGTCATTATAGCTCAGAAGTGAACTTTAACTATGATCTCTCTCTCCCACTCTCCCTTGTGGGCACACTTTCCAATGCTTTCACTAAATGCTTCCCAGCATAGAACTAAACGGGGCTGTTAACCTACCACGAACCTGTTCTCACCTGCCAACCACAGATGTAGGGAAGGCATTCTCCTTAGCCGTTATATTCATTTTGTCTGAGTGAAACCTGAAGGTGTAGCTGTTAGTATGGATCCCAAGGTTGGGAGTTGGCAGTCCTTTCCCATTGCATTAACACAGCAGGCCCTACTACAGCTGGGAACTGCCAGGGACTCATCTCTCAGTGCCTGTGACAAGCTACTGATACAGCTACATAAACCTGTGTCTTCCAGACTTCATTTAACCATAGATATAAAGTGAGCAGGTGAATTGCTCCCTTCTCCACTCACCACTTCTTTCAAAGGACACTCAAGCCCAGCTCCCTCTGCTTTGCTTCTATAGCCATAGAGAGACATAGAGGAGGAGAAGCACTTGCCTGTAGCTGTACAGTTTGAGGAATGTCTACACTGTGAATGAAAGACACCCCAGTTTGAAATGCTGAGGAGCTGGTTCTGCACGGACTGAGGCACCTCTAGAATCAGCATAGCAACACTTGTACACTGCTGCGTTCCCGAGCCAGTAAAGCCTGCTTTGCCACATGGCATATTGGCTGGACTGCAGCACTACAGGAACTCCAAATGGACTGAGAACTTAAGCTGGTAAGTGTGCCTGGTCCTGCAAAGTACTGCAAATTTACCCAGCCCCTGCTGGCTCCAGTGCGCTGAAAGCTGTCCATCTTTACTCAGCATGGCCTCCTGAGTTGCATCTAGCAGCTCTTCACCTCTTTCTTTGTTAGGCAAGGTTTTTGATAGCTTAGTGTGCTTTTGATCTTAGGTTCTGGCCTTGGGAAAAACAGGTCTGGCTGGCAGCACAGAAATAGATTAATAGTTCATGAACTGTTCTCTTAATGGCCTTTGGAATTGCCTCCAGAGATGCTTCATTTCTGTCGTGATTCATACCCTTCTTACTTTCCATTACAGCCTCCTTTGATGTAGGTCCCTTCAGTCAAACAGAAGAATATCAATTAAGTCAATTGTGATACAGTCACTATTAATTACACAAATATCTCTATTATCCACATGAACTGTTAGTATTAGGGCATGTCTACACATGGGAACTCCTACAGAATTAGGTAGGTGTGAATTTGTAACTTTTTCACACAACTCCCTGAATAAGTTTTCGCTATTACACAAAGCGCACATCTGCAAGAGTAAATTAAGCAAAACATCACCAGAGTGCTCAGTCTAGGTTAGAAGTGGCTACAGGAAGAGCTAGCACTACACTAGTCATGCTGCTCTGCCAAAATTAGGTACTGTAGTTCAGCCCAATTGTGGGAAAATAACAAAAGATTAGCAAGGAGGATTGTAAACACCCTCAAGTGACTGACACCTGGGGTGCTGGACAACACATATATCACACTAATTGTTGTTCAGCCTTGTGTGCTCGCAAGTAGAACATCTGCACTTAGATAACATAAGCCTGGGATGGACTCAGGGACACCTTATCTAGCATACATGAGATTACTGCCTTGTTGTTGAAGAAGCTCAAAGCACAGTGGAAAACTACGCCTGCTTGAACCCTTGAAAAGCAGGCAAGAACAGCAAGTCGGAGCTCACGTGCTCCTGCTATCAAGGACTGTCTCCCACTCTGCTGTGCCTGCATGCCCTGCTCGCATCCCTCTGCCCGGGTGTTGCTTCGGAGATTCCCTAATTTGCAAGGTATTGAGATTAAATTTGTTTTTTGTCTTTCATCCATGGTTTTGTGGTTGTTCCTGTGTCCTGCCTGAGTCGGCTCACACACCAATATAAAGAATGTGCAATTAAAAATATCAGTTACTGGCATAGCTTAGCAGTGATGAAGACTTGGAGAACACTTTCTGTTACAAAGTGTGGGGAACTGATTTGCAAGTAGTGCTACATGCATCAATCACTATCAGTTTGACTGAACTGTAGACCACATTTCAGCAATCTAAACCTTAAAACAAAACCAAAAACCCCCAACCCCCCGAAACTAAGAAATACCCTTTTGTACAATTCTTAAGGTTAACTGTTAAGGTCAGAAAATAAAGAAAGTGCCTTTGTGACTTGAACAACAGAGAAAATATTGGCGGTCAAAACTACCTGTTTTGGTCTCGAGACAAGCCACCTCCTAAATACTGCACAGTTAAAAAATTACAGCCATGCTCATAATAGTACTTTAAACAGCTTATAATAGTATTTTAAACAGCACAATAAAGTCCTGCTGAGCATGAATAATTTTAAACCTTTTTCACATGAAGAAAGTAATACACACAGAGGTAGAAAGCATTTTCCATTCCTGCATTTAGGAGATTCAGAAATGGAATCCTATTGCATAGAAAGCTCATTATCCTGGATCCCCCAGGGAAAAAGGGAGGAATATATTTGCATCAAGCTCATTTTTATGGCCTCAAAAATTTTTTGCACTCTCCATTATTATTGGCATACTAAAGAAACCTGTTTATTGCTGACAAGCATTTCTCCAGCAAAACTAGACCACCAATGCTAATTGTAAATACACACATTATGACAGCTTCTAAAAGCCTACTTGGGAAAGCTCTTCAGCTTCTCTCACCGCTTCCTAAACCTAGAGCTATGGCAACTTATATCAGCAGGGCATCTGCTGAAAATAATTTTATTTCCTGAGAACCACTGCTGTAGAGATGCTGAATGACAGTCTGTTGGCCATTAGCAGTTCCCAGAGTGTGCGCTGGTAATCCACAGAGAACTGTTTGACCTTCTGGAGCTCCTTCCCTTGCATTCAGCTCTTACAGCAATGGCTTTGCTAGGTATTTCTCCACATGAATTCTCACCATTAGCACATTGCACTGATAAAAGCGAGGAAGGTAGTCTGTGAAACAGTTGACCTAGCTAGTGGGGTCGGCCCAGAAAGTAATTTAGAGCCCAAAAAGCTCTGAAAGAATAGCACAACAGTAACTCTAGTAATCTTTTTGTAGAGTCAAGCTTGCAGAAAGAATGCTCTTAACTGAGGGCAAATTACTACCACCTACACATGGCAATTTCAGGTATATTCACTTCCTTGTTCTCATCTCTCCCATCTGTTTCCCCTATTTTTGCATGCCCACATCACAAGTACGTATTAATTTCTTTTCTCCTATCTCCCCTTTCCCTCCCCCTCACTTCCTTGCAGATTTGCCAGGAGCACAGAGCGTCTGCAGACACTCTTCTCTTCAATCGATAGACTCCAAAGGGAATTCAGAATAAGAAAGGAAATTAATTAGGAGATTCACTCAGCCAGGAAGTGTTCAAGTGTACAGCAGACTGGGTTGTCAAAACATGCAAATCAGTGTACCTGTTTATTTTGTGTCTCCTCACCCCACCTTTGTTCCATCCCCCCGGGGATGCTATACAATAAATATTTGTTAAATATTCATTCTTCTTAGCAAATTGGATCTTTCTCAAAAAATTTTGGAACATCACTTTAACTACTGGATCAAGTACTGCTTACAGATCTTGGAGTGGTAATCTTAGCAAGCTCCTTTCCTCCTCACTCTTATGAAAACCTAACATACCAGTTTTGCATATCATATAACATAACATTTTATTTATTAATTTTTATATTTGGGAAACCTGCTCTGAGATGCTGAAAGAAAAGACGTAACAAAGAAGAGTAGTAAATTTAATTATTCTGCTGCACCACAGCACACTCCAAATGCGTATCAGAATTCTCACAAACAGAAAGGAAGACAGAAGCTTTTCTGAGCAAAACATCAGAATCACAACACACTCAAAAGGTACAGTGAGTGTCTGTCACTATTCCAGTCTACTGTGCAAAGGCACAGGCACCATCACCCACTGCAGTCCTCTGATGATGTGGCCAAAGATGGGATTAACAGCCGTTAAGCATGCCTTCTTCTCTTACTCTGTTCCTCAACTGAGCTAGAACAGTTGAGCTAGAAGACAGGGATGGGGAGCAGAATGAAGCCCCTGCAATCCAAAGGGAAATGGTGAGGGACCTGCTTCACCACCTTGAGGTGCACAAATCTATGGGGCCAGATGGGATCCACCCAGGGGTACTGAATGAGCTGGTGGAAGTGCTCACCAGGCCACTTTGCATCATTTATGAGCAGTCCTGGATAACCGGGGAGGTTGCAGCTGACTGGAGGTTGGCAAACTTGACACCCATCCACAAGAAGGGCTGGAAGGATGATCCAGGGAACTACAGGCCAGTCAGTCTGACCTCAGTGCCTGAGAAGGTCATGGAACAGATCACCCTCAGTGCCATTACACAGCACATGCAAGAGAACAGGGTGATCAGGCCCCAGTCAGCATGGGTTTGTGAAAGGCAGGTCATGCCTGACAAACCTGATCTCCTTCTGCGATAAGGTGACCCACTTAGTGGATGAGGGAAAAGCTGTGGATGATATCGACCTGGATTTTTGCAAAGCTTTTGACACCATTTCCCACAGCATTCTCCTAGAGAAACTGGCTGCTCATGGCCTGGACAGGTGTACTCTTCGCTGGGTAAAAAACTGGCTGGATGGCCGTGCCCAGAGAGTGGTGGTGAATGGAGTTAAATACAGTTGGAGTCCGGCCACAAGTGGTGTCCCCCAGGGCTTGGTGCTGGGGCCAGTTCTCCTTAATATCTTTATCAATGATCTGGATGAGGGGATCGAATGCACCCTCAGTAAGTTTGCAGATGACATTAAGCTAGGCGGGTGTGTTGATCTGCTTGAGGGTAGGATGGCTCTGCAGAGGGATCTGGACAGGCTGGACCGATGGGATGAGGCCAATGGTAAGAGATTCAACAAGGCCAAGTGGCGGGTCCTGAACATGGGTCACAACCACCCCATGCAGCGCTACAGACTGGGGGCAGAGTGGCTGGAAAGCTGCCTGGCAGAAAAGGACCTGGGCGTGTTGGTGGACAGCCAGCTGAATATGAGCTGGCAGTGTGCCCAGGTGGCCAAGAATGCCAACAGCATCCTGGCTTGTATCAGGAATAGTGTGGCCAGCAGGACTAGGGAAGTGATCATCCCCCTGTACTCGGTACTGGTGAGGCCCCACCTCGAGTACTGCGTTCAGTTTTGGGCCCCTCACTACAAGAAGGATATTGAGGTGTTGGAGCGTGTTCAGAGAAGGGCTACAAAGCTGGTGAAGGGTCTGGAGGACAAACCTTATGAGGAATGACTGAGGGAACTGGGGTTGTTTAGCCTGGAGAAGGGGAGGCTGAGGGGAGACCTTATCACCCTCTACAACTACCTGAAAGGAGGTTGTAAAGAGGTGGGGGCTGACCTCCTCTCCCTGGTGACAAGTGATAGGACGAGAGGAAATGGGTTCAAGTTATGCCAGGACAGATTCAGATTGGATATTAGGAAACATTTTTTCACTGAAAGGGTTATTAAACATTGGAATAGGCTGCCCAGGGAGGTGGTGGATTCGCCATGCCTGGTGGTGTTTAAAAAAAGGGTAGATGTGGTACTTAGGGACATGGTTTAGAAGTGGTTTTTGTCAGGGTAGGTTAATAGTTTGAATTCATGATCTTAAAGGTCCCTTCCAACCTCAACAATTCTATGATTCTATGATAACTGTAGCATACCGACAGCCTGCTTTTAAGTGTGTGCTGTTCTGAATTTACACTTCTGAATGTAATGTAATGTAATCACACCCTGTGATTGGACAAGAAGGTTATTAGCTCCGAGAGCATTTTTTCCACCACTGTATTGATGAATTGTAAAAAGCATTGTCTCTTGACAATTGTCTCATGAGGCAAAGAGTGACAATGTGCTAGAAGGGATGAGCTGTTAACTGCTGTTCTCAGCTTGGAGCTGGCCGGTGAACTCCCATGACAGATTATTAATTTCAGGAGTTCACAGATCCTGTGAGAAAGAGGTGAAAGCAAATTTATTATTACACCTTTTTTGATTGATACTTGAAACTCTTAGTGTCCTCTTGTAGTAGGCAACAGTGTCAACTTGGCCTTAGAACATGACTCGTTCCACTACACAGACTGGTGATAGAACTGCTTGTCTCAGCTAAAGCCTCACAGTTTCATTCAATACCTTAACAGCAAGATTCCTGAAAAAACTACCTTCATGAGATAGCCAATGATCAATAAATACGCTGCATGAAATCCTCTTTTTTTTCAGAGCCTTCGGGCTCAGTCTGCTTTGACCTTTATCTCACGAATAAGCCTTGCCCCTTTCCACTCCACTGCAAGAGTAGGAGCACAGTTTTATCCTTTGGCCACTTAGATCCATCAGCATACCCCCCACAACGTTGCTTCTGCCAACCAGGTGAATTCACACACAGGCTGAACATACAAAAGGGAACAAAGCAGCAAACTGGTTGTGGACCATGTGGAAACGGTATCATACAGCTGAGAAGTTACAAATGTTACAAGAATAGCATTTTGTTATTTGCCTCTGAATGTAAGAAACATCAAGAATTTTGTGGTTTTAATGTAAAGAAGTAGGACAATAATAGGAGCATGAAGACAACCATTAAGGACATAAATAAACTTTATCACCTGTCATGGTTTGGCCTCAGCCAGCATCAAAGAACCACACAGCTGTTCGCTCAACTCCCACAGCCAGTACGGTCAACTCTTGGGATCCCCCTGTCACTCCAGAAATACAAATGGGTTCTGCCCCTCTGTAGTTTGATGGTATTAAGGTGCATTGCACACCAGTGTCCACTAGAGCCTTATACTCCTGTGGCTCAGATGTGCCAGGCCATTGAATCCACACATTCCAATAAACCCGGTTGTCCCTTTTCCCCCACCTGGCTGGGGGCAGGGCCCCTCTAATCCTGATCATAGTATCCGTTACTCACTTGTAGCAGAAATTACTTGGAAGTCCCTTCAAGAGGATCGGAGGTGAGATCAGGCCTTCCACTCTGTCTGGGGAGCTGTCTGCTGGAAACAGGAGCAGCACTTTTCCTGGAGGGATCCCCTTCTGTGATTGTTCTTCCTTGCAGCTCATGTACCCGTGCCTGTAGGGTCAAGGTAGGTTGTCCATCCCACTTCTTCATGTCCTCTCCATGGTCACGCAGGTAAAACCACAGGGTGCCTCGTGGTATATACCCTCTATACTCTCCCTCTTGAGTAGGGAAATGCCTGCTCCTATTAGCTGAGATGCTGGCACGTACAGGGGGGGAGTAGGACATACTCTCTTCAAGTCGCTGGACCTGCTGGGACAGTTTCTCCACAGCTGAGACGAGGGGAGAAGAGAGACTTTCTTCATATTGACGGGGTCGTCCAGTCACCTCATCCACCGTTGGTCCCTCGTCACCTCTCCATTCCATCACTGCCAAGGAGTTGGCATACGATGATGGTGCACTCCATACAAACTTCCGCCATATGGGCCTTGTGCACTGGGCTTCATCAGGATCTGTGTGTAACTGCACATTATCTGGGTCATCATAAATCACCTCCCATACGCCTAATTCCCTCAGGTACTGAATACCTTTTTCCATGGTGGTCCACTTGCTTGGACGACATACAACATCTTCACTGAAAGGGTACCTTTCCCTCACACTTGACAGGAGTCATCTCCAGAGGCTGAGGGCTTGTGTCTTTTTCCCAACCGCCTTGTCAATGCCTGCTTCCCTAGACAGGGATCCCAGCTGCTTAGCTTCCCTGCCCTCTAATTCCAAGCTACTGGCCCTGTTATCCCAGCATTGGAGCAGCCAGGTGACAATGTGCTCACCAGGAAGTCAACTGAAATCTTTTTGCACATCTCGCAGCTCACTCAGGGGTAGGGATTGGGTGATTATCTCTGGTTCTGTCTCTTCCTCCTGTTCCTTTGATGGCCCTGGTTCATCATCATCCCTTACTATGCGAATTGATTTCTTGGTGTATTTCTTCTGTATAGGAGCAACTGATACTGGCACAGGTTGGTTGTCTGGTTCAGCTGCAGTGCCTGCCACTGGGGTTTGAGTGGCTGCATTGCCTGTCACCTGGGTTGGAGTAGCCACAGTGCCTGCTGGTCTGGCTTTCCTGTCTTTCCCCTGAAGGTCCTGCATAGTACTGAGCAGTGTTTGGTAGATACTGGCCAGGGCCCAGCACAGTGCCATAAGTTCTGCCTCTCTGGAGCAGCCACAGCATTTTCCTTTCAAATATTCTATTACTTTATCAGGGTCCTGTAGTTGTTCAAGGGTGAAGTCCCAAACCATTGGAGGTGAGAAGTTCTCTAGATACCTGCCCATATTCTCCCACATCCCATGCCACCCCTGACTATCCAGCCTTGGGGCAGATCTCTGAGTGGTAGTCTTAAACAGTTGTTTAACCCTAAACAAGACCTGAAACACATTCAGGAGACATAGCAACAGGAACATGCTGGTTTGAGCATCCCAAGGATATTCAAAATTCTCAAGAGATGTCATACCTGGCCCAAAGGAGAAAAAGGAGCCAAAAGAGCTGAGGAAAGGATCTCCCCCTGTTTCTCCCATAGATTAGGTGTGATTATTAATTACTTCTGAAAGACAGTAACCAAGGTATGGACAGGACAGCAATATTGCTTAGACACCCCAACAAAGCCACCTGAATAGCGATGTTATCATATCATAGGCTGATATTGCACAGGACAGCAAAATGATAGTCCTGATCCCTCTCCCCGAGATAACAGCATCACAGGGAGTACATAGAGCATATAAGAATTTACATAACAGCCACACAAACAAACAAAGCAACATTGTAACCGGCAACTACCTAGCTAATATGAGAAATGCATATAAGAAATCCGTTTTAACAAGCTCTGCTCAGATCTGTCGTTATTGCAACCCTCTGAGCCCCACGTTGGGCGCCAAAAAGGACTGTCATGGTTTGGCCTCAGCCAGCATCAAAGAACCACGCAGCTGCTCGCTCATCTCCCACAGCCGTGGGAAAAATCGGCAGAAAAAGGCAAAACTCGTGGGTTGAAATAGTGCAATTTAACAGAACAGCAAAAGGGAACAGGAAAGAAAAACAATAATACCGATAAAGGAATATAAAGACGCGATTACAGTACCGCCGCGCAGCGCGCCGACCGGATCCGTATCGTCGCGGCCCACTCCCAAGTGGCAACTGCCTCCCCCTCCCCGGCTAGCTCCTCTTATAGCCCGGGCGTGGTCACGTGGTATGGAATGGAATNNNTTAGGGAAATTAACCCCATCCCTGCCGGAACCAGGACATCACCACAGCCTAAATGCTGATGAAGCCTCACAGGAGAAGAGGACTGAGATGCTTTGGATGGATCGTGATGAGAGTGGACATATGTTGTTAGTAATATTTTCTAAGTTCCCTGTGCCTGCTGAAGTTTCCCAGTCTCTCTAGATGATTTCTGCAGAGACAATGAGGTGAAGTCTTGTCCTGGATTGCAAAGCAAGAAATTTGGGATATCATATAACTGGAATTTGGGATAGCCATATAACTGGAATTTGAACATTCTTCGAGGAACTGACTGGAATACCTTTTCAAATGTGAAGACAAGCTTCAAATCTAGACAAAGACAAGCTTCAAACAGACAAATCCTGCCTAACACAAACTTCCAAAAAAAGCATACAAAGATGCTTTTAACAGTGTGACTGTTTAAACTGACTTCACGTGGCATAGCTACAGTGAACTTGTCTGATATTTTGTTGAGCCAGCACTGAGACCTTAACCAACAGAAAGCTGTCCTAGCTTTGTGCAGGTTCAGCTCCAGGAAATGGACCACCGTGGGATAAGCTGAGTGACAAGAGCACTAAAAAGTAGGGTACAGGCATAGACAACTGGAAGGTGACAGCAGCACCAAGAACGGTTTTAAACCCACCAAGGAATCAGAGCCAAAATGAACTGGGCCAAATGGACAGAAACCTGAGCTGCTGCTCTGCTCCCAGAGTAACAAAGACTTTCCTAGAAGATATTCTGACTAAGGAATTTTGCTTCTGTGTCCAGAAGACTAAAAAATGCTAGCGAGTTTTAACAACTATAATTGTGTGGATGGTTAATATTTTCTTCCAAGACTAAGTCCTAATTTCAAAGCAGGTCAAGATCCCTCTGATACATGAACAAAACAGAAGTTCTGATTTCTTAGCCTGGCATCAGTCAGAAGGAGCCAGGTCTACTCCAGCTTAAGCCCTACATAAAATTCACCTGGAGATGCACCTTCCCATAGTCCCTGCAAAAAGAAAAGATTTTTTTTTTTTTTAAGGATCATGCCCTAAAGAAATCACTGCAGTAGCATCATTCAGTCTGAGTCAAGAGTGTTTAATGGCAATCCTCAAAAAGAACAAGATAAAAATGAGGAGGGTCTATATACATGAAAAGTGAAGATTTTTCACTGAAATAGTTTGTCTTATAAACTGTCTTGGGCATGGTGAATGCAAATACCTGGAGATAAGCAAAAAAACACTCTGAACTGCATTATTGTAGTTTGTGGGTAGACTTGTGAATAGACCAAGAACTAACCCTCAGAAAGCAATCACTGACCAAATAATCTGAGTTCAGAAACAGATTTGTACAAAGAAGCCTGTTTAAATAAATAAGAGAAACATGCAGCACATACAAATCACTGGAAGCCTCCAGTCAGTTCCTGTGAAGACCAAGGATAATTGAAATTGAACACAGAATGCTAAGTACATGGACTATAAATACATTCCGTTCTTCCATGCATGTTGTATAGCCTAGGGCATTGGAGGCAGATGTGGACGTGAAATGAAATTCCTATTCCTCGTTAATTTTGAACAAGTATCAGAAATAAAGATTTATGAAGTAGCTGTCATTTTTGCCATCATATCAGCTGATAATCTTGGAGCAGCACCTTACCCACTTCCTTGCTGGCCACCTTCTGCCATGCCTGAGTGACCAAACTTTAGGTCCTCATTTACACAGGTCCATGAACTAGTCCTAGAAATTGTGTATTCCTTTAGATTTTAAGACAGCAATAGAGCTTGAACAACATAGGGACTGCTAAAGGAAATAAAAATGAGAAAATTGCCTTACTCTGAGTGAGAGAGCAGGACTTTCTCCACCTCAGGGTACAGCTGCAGGGACTACTGTATACATCTAGTGTAAAAATACAAATTCTAGTTAAGAAAATACTTATCTCAGAGACTTTGCTATCATGTCAATAGATGTCAGATACTGCTTAAGCTGTGAGTTGACTTTGAGGCCTACTACATCAGATATCAAGGTCCCTCCCATTTAGTTTAAAAATCAGAATTAACATAGTAATCTCTTTCCTTCTCTCAGCATTTTGGGGACATCTTGTGATTGCTGGTAACTGATATAAAACATGCTCGTTCGTATTACCTTGGTCTTTCCCTGACTTTTTCTGATTTTCACACAGACTGGATGTGCTCTAGACATGTTCACAGTAATTAGTACAATCAGGTGCCCTGACTGGGGACTTAGCACCTCACCAGACACAAATAATCCATCCACAAGCACCATGTGTAATGCTCCATTGTAAGTTAATATTTCTCTGAAATGTAAACCTCATGTTTGCTTCCCAGTACAATTCCCACACCTAATTAGTACTTGTCTAATACACGTGCTATAACCAAGAATGTTCTTTGAGGTTACCTTCATCATTCTTTCTCAATTGAAGTTAAAAAATAACTGCAATATATTTAAGAGACACTAGAGGGCAGCCAAGACGTCTCAACAACCCTCTCTAATAATGCAGCTTGCAGTCCTAAACGCAAAGTTAAAACCAAAAAATCCTTAACGTGGTGTAGAAAATACCAGTTATACTTACTATATGTAAAGGTGGCAACGAAATTATTAGTTTACAGCATCGCTTTGCTGTTTCTTTTTCATTGGCACTCTGCATGCTGTTAAGACTCTAGGCTGTTCCCTCTAGGTGTTCCCTTGGTGATGCTGAGTGTTTCTCAGTTGTAACACTTGACAGTAATCTCATGAAGCATTCAGACAGTATGATAACTTGCTGATATACACTGTAAATACAGGTGGCGAATATATTGGTGTTTTCTTCCTCATCTGCTGTTTCTTACACAGTTGCTCCAGTAATTTCTACTCTGGACATATTTTTTTTGTTATTTTTTTCAGCACTCATTACACTGACAAGGCTATCAGTATCAGGGTGTCCAATTCATCCCTTCTGTGTGTCCCTTCACCAGCATTACAAAAAGGACTCACTATCACCCAGAGTACAGAGGTAAGGCAGATGCAAATATGGTCCGAACAACTGGTTTATATTGCTGCTGTGATCAGGCACAGGGCTTCTTTGGGGTACTCCAGAAAGCTCTGGTCATGCGATTGACTGCCCCTTAAGTTCCCCTTTCCCCTCTCCCAACTTCTTACTCTGCTACATGCACTTGCTCCCAAACAAGCAGCTGTTTACTCTTTTGCCATTGTCCCCAGTATTGCTGACTTGATATCCTCATTTGGTTTTTACGATACAAGTGCCTTGGTACTTTCTACCCTGGCAATCAATTTTGTTAAATTAGTACTGCTTTATTTTGCCCATGGCGTGCTGCTGTTTCTTATCCTGCTGTCTTTTTAGAAGCGACGCAAATCAGGGTTAACATCGGCACATATATCTTAACATATCTGTTTATCTTCACTCCTCAGCAAGAGGGTTGAGAAAAAAAACCAACAACCAAAAAAACCAGAAAACATTTGATATACAAAATAAGCTGATGGTAACACAATGCCAAAAATAGCTTATTATGTTAAGTGCAAGGGAAAAAGCTTGATATAAAGCTTGATTGCAACAACATTTCAATTTACCAGTTTAAATACAAGACCTGCATTAAAATATTTCTTGAGATACATCTCTTGGTGATTTCTTTAAAATTTATATACACGTATCCAGTTGTAACATTTGACAGTAGTCTCATGAAGCATTCAAAGAGTATAACTTGGTAAGTACACACTGTAGATATGAGTAGTTAATGTCTGTATGATTTCTTCCTTCAAGGGTTTATAACATTATGTTGAGTACTAGCCTCAGACAGGTGACCAGCCACCTGATACAGTATAATACCCCAAGCCCTTCCCCAAAGTCCCACAGTCTATGCTTCCGATGCTCACTGGATCCAGATGGTGTTGCCTCTTTCTGGTCTGCGAGACTCCACTGTCAGTTCTCCGAAAGTGGAGAAAAACTGCTCCATTTCCTTCTGCAACATATCATTCCTCTTCTCTGCATCTTCCTTGGCCCGTTCTGCATTACGCATTTTGATTTCTACCATTGTGAACTTCTTCCGCTCTTGATCCAGTTCTTCATGCAGGGCCATCATTTCTGTCTCCAGGGTGAGATTTCTCTGCTCCAAGCTGCAAAAACAAAATAAAAGCAGACAGCGCCTGAGCAGCACTCCTCGCTCACTTGAGCAGAAATGGACACCACTAACAAATTCATACACGTGTCCTTTCATTTACAAAGCTTAGACTGAATTTTTGAGAGGTGTATCTACAAACCATGGCTTCATCGATGAACCGTTCTCCTAGGGCAATCTCTTTGCTAGCTCATTTAGAAAATGCCTAATAACAGCCACTGGCAAGGTGCACAGTAACAAGCAGCTCCATCTAATTCTCCAGGAACATGCCAAGTATTCCTTTTACTTCTGGAAATGCTGACACCCAGCTCCTACTGTTGTTACACTAGTGTCTCTTACAAGGTAAAAATACTGCCCCGAATGCCTTTGCTTCACTGCTTTGTTCACTTTCTTCAGCTGATCTATCTGCTGTACCTATTTGCAAATGTTCATTGGCGATTTAAAAAAAACTGCAATGAACGTGGGTTTTGTCTAAAAAATTGACAGCATTTCAGATCTAGCTTTCCAGTGGAAAGCATTAGAAATCCTAGTGGTACTAAAGAGACAGTCATCATGCATAATAAACATCATAAGAAGTGCTCTACTACGCTGCATATTACACTGAAAATAGTGATGTGGGTGAAAGACTGCAATATTCTGTATGCTGCACTTTCACTCACAGCTGCTGTTGCCAGTAGCTCTCACATATTGTGATCCAGCTATGACTTGTAGTGCCAGAGGTACCAAAGCAAAGGGCTGCTGCGCAACAGAGGTGAGAACAGAAAACAAGTCCTGAACAGCTTTACTGAAGAACCTTTATTACAAAGAGAGCGCATTCAGCTCTGCACTGCTGTGTGCACTAGTTAATGCTAAGCCCAGACAGTGAGGTTATTCACTGATCATTACGGCCATCCACCCTAGCAATCTCGTTGTGTGCAAGAAGAGTCGGCACTATTTGTAGACAAAGACACGGCTCTCCCTTGCCTTCTTTAACAGGTCCGAACTATGAAGGAAAGCCTAAGGCAAAGCAGCAGTGCGCAGACAGGACTGTGAACAGAGGTAACTCCAAGATGCAGCACTGTCTCAAGAGGAACGAGGACTCTGGAAAGGAGTTCCAGCAGTCTCCCAGTCCCAAAAACTACAGGTGGAATAAGCTATGGCACTGCTTTCACTGAAAGGCGATGCTCAGTTGCCCTTTTCAGTCTCTGAAGAACAGGCATCAACCAATGAAAACACTGTGAGGGTCTCCTGATTTTGTTAATTCAATTCTGCAGAAACTCACAAGGTTCTGGCTTTATTTTTGATGCCAATAGGATAGTGTGTCACAACCACGGCAAGCAATTGCTGTGAAACAAATCCCTTTGGATCATGGTGTCACAAAAGTGATGCCAGAGTATGTCAACACAGAAAGATGGGAGACTCAGTGGCAAGCACCCAGTGACGGCAGCTAGCACAGATTTCTAGCAAGTCACAAGAGGGCAAACTTCTTGGATTTACTCTGCAAAAGGCAGTCTGATTTAGTGCCAAACCATCTTACCTTTTTATCCTTGTCTCATACTCTAGTTTTTGCTTGGCCATCTCTTGCTTCAAGCTGGACACCAGGCTGTGCAAAGCACTGTGATTGTTAGTACTGTTGGCCACAAATGTTTCACTGTTATCGCTGCTGCTGGTGGCTCGGCTGCTGTGGCCCCCCACACTCCTTCTGTCACTTTTGTTCTCATAGTCACCTGTGTTAGAGAGGTCTTCATGTGGTGGTCCATCCAGCACAGAGTCTTCAAAGTTACCCACATAAAAGTCCTGCTCAGGGCAGGTGGTGGTAGATGAACGACAGGAGTTGGACTGCTCGGGGAGGGATATTTCACAAGAGGACGTTGACCAGGTGGCACTGTCCACACTTTGTTTGTCATCAGAGTTCACCATAGAGAACTGCTGGTGGACATTGTCATAGGTGGAAAGCCTGTTGTGCTGGCCTGACTCACTCACCGATTCCTTCTGCTTGTTGTCCCGCAGTGTGACGTAGCCATTGGGCACCCAGCCCGGGGTCCGGCTGTTGATGGTGTTGCTGTGCCCGTCTGTGCTAGAAACACCCATCCGCACACCTCCGTTCTGCACGCTGTGTGTGCCCATCTTAGTCACTGGTCCTTTCAAGGATGACGTTCTCCTGGTTTGCAGTGTACAGTTTGGTAAGGTCTGGCTCTTCTCAGGGCCCTCCACAGAGCTGCTGAAGGACCCATTGGTGACTATGCCACTGCCTTTATTAAAAGCGGGATTTTTTTTCACCATGAGTGGTGGGCTTCTCGTGACATCCAATTTCTGGATGCTGTTTCTGGGGCTATTTGTCTTGCTGCTTGGCAGAGCAGTTGGAGACTCACTGTCCATGCTTCCTCTTTGGGGAGACTCAGGTTTGTCCCAAGAGCAGCGCCTCACTGCCGTCTCCTTGGTGTTGTTGTTCTCTTTGTTCTGCAGCTGCCCCGCAATCGATTTCTTTGGCATTTCATTGTTGTTGTTGCATACCTCAGGTCCCATCTGAGGGTCTGCATCCTTGGGAAACAGCTCTTCATGTTTGCTAATCATCACTGACATTAGCTGCTGGACTACTACTGTACCTGAAAGGAGACACCAAGCACATGGTCACAGAATCATAGAATCATAGAACGGTTTAGGTTGGAAGGGACCTTAAAGATCATCTAGTCCAACCCCCGGCCCTGGGCAGGGACAGCTCCCACTAGACCAGGTTGCTCAAAGCCCCGTCCAACCTGGCCTTGAACACCTCCAGAGATGGGGCAGCCACAGCTTCTCTGGGCAACCTATGTCAGTGTCTCACCACCCGTTATAAGATTCAACCAATTTTCAAGATTGTATCAGTGGGAGCACACGTGGATGAGCAGTGACCAGCCCTGGCTAAGCCAGCCTGGCTCCCAGTTATTAACGGCCTGTTTCGTTTAGGGCATAAATATACTTTATCCATCAGATTCCACAAATACTTAGTAAACATTCAGCTTATACAAACATTTATGCAATGCATCCATCTGTGTAACACCCTGAATGTTTAACACACCTGAGGTGCTTCTGGCTACCAGGCCAGATCAGCACCACCTCTTCCTTCCATCAAACCAAGCCAGCAGGCCTCACAGACCCCCTAAGAACAGGAACTTTTGCAAAGAAGCTATTACCATTACAGTAACTGCATTGCAGGAAGACCACAGAGGGAGATAATGAGGAGCAAAGGCAACATCATTTTAAGTGATGCGTTTCAACTCAATGTGGTGATCATTTTTAAAACCAAAGTCCTATTCTGGCACAGCACTTGTATCTAGTACTTTAACAGAAAATGGGCAGGCAAGGGATTCGCATTGCTGGAACACAGATGTTTTAGTCTTTTGGAGCAAAACAGGGCAGTAATATGACAGAATTATTAATGTGAATGCCTTTACCACTCTATGTGAGACTATATGCGACCAGGAAACTATGCCATGGTATAGCACAGTATGGAACTAACGCAGGACCACAGCTTGCTACTTGCTATAATAAATGGCTACCTTTCCTCTTAAAGAACAACCCCTTGGTGTGCAAACCACTCGACTGCCCTGTAATTTACACACTAGCATTTATAACTGGACTTGGGATAATAAAGATGCACAACTCTATTTTGTTAAGCAGACTCTCATTAAGGATTATTAAGAATATTTCAGGAACAAGGTCAAGGTAGTTAGAATAACCACCCTATTTTTCAGCTCCTAAAGAGCTTTCAGAGGCATGCCGTGCTCTTCTAATCAATACTTTCCCACTGTTCAATATCATTTCATATCAACTCCTTTGTAATATTCTGAATCATTATACCCCACCCTTTTAAAATACAACTATGAAGAGCCAATTCAATATGGGTACTTTTTTTAGTGTTCTTGTTTGTTTGTTTGCTAAGGCAAAGTCATACATTAGAACTATGCAGCAGGAAAATTCACTTAGTTACTCCCATAGCACATTTAGCTGTATTCCTTCCGGGAACATTAGCTGTTATTGTGCAGAATTTTACTAGAAACGTTGCAGCGTACTCAGGCAACTTTTACCACTGCATTTGACAGGAAAAAATTGGCCCATGATTGGAATTCTGGAAAATCTCTCTTGAACCAAACAAAAATAACTTCTCATCCCCATTACACAGGTATACCCATAGCTGCATGTTTGACTTCAAATGACTGTGCAAGAAAAGCACTCTGTATCTTCCAAAAAGCAAAGAGCAATGACGAAGGGTGGCCATGAGCACCAATCGATGTACAGTCTTTGTTAAAAGTTCCTATACATTCAACTATGTGTAGCCCAATTGCAAATGAGCATTGTCTGATGTCAAATCTTAAAGTGAAGTCTTTAAATCAAAGAGAACTCATAAATCTGTTTCATCCAACCTGTTTCTCATTAGGTAAAAAATATACGTATTTCCCTTCAATGAGTGTAATATCCGTGCCATTTCCTACAGCAGCCACCATCATTTTAGTGCTAGGGCTGTTGATAAGCAGGCTGGAGAGTTGCTTTCGAGAACTGGAAAAATGTACTATTTTCCCTTTCCACCTGGCTTCCAGAATTATTTAAAAACCAAACAAACAAACAAAACCAAANTGAATGGCTAACTTCTCTCTCCCCATCCCAAATCTCCATTCATCTCCTTTGCCCCAGGTGAGCCGAGGACACACGGTATCTCATCAGTAAATGTCATCCTGTGAGGTACCATTCTCATTGACTTCAGTGGTATAAATCAGCTCTGTGACATCTCTCTCCAGTTCCAATCTATTGAACAATTTGAAGTACGTTTTGCACTATTTAATGCAAAAGCATGGGAAAAAAGGGACAGTTTGCTGCCTGACCAAGAGAAACATTCACAGCAGGCAGCTATCTACCAGGCTGCTAAGCTCTACAGAACTGTCAGGGTAAGAGAAGCTACTATTCTGGTCGGTCTCGCAGTTCTGTAGGTACAAAGAGACAGGCTGAAAGTGAAGTGATAGGCAGCATGCACACATGCACACACACACAAAAAATTTAACTCCTGTGAGAGACATGACAAGATAGTTGAAGAGGAAGGGAAAAAAGCAGGAAAGACTCTTGTGTTTGTCTCTCAAAATACCATGGGGAGATGATGTAAGATGTGTAAACTACAACTTCAATGACACAGTGAAGCTTATCTCTGCACAGTGCATTTGAGACAAGTACGTACAGAAACTAGGGGGAAGCCACAAATGCAGATTTAAGGGTATCTGAAGCTGCACAGTCATAATAAATGTGCACGTAACTTGGACACGTGCTCTTGTAAACCCTTTTGAGTCAAATGCATGATCAAACCATTCTCTGCGTCAATGAGAATCCAGACATTAAAGTGAAGATGATGATTAAAAACCCTTTCCACATTCAAAGGTTTTCTGGCTTGTCTGAGCTACTGTTCAGACAGCTAACCCTGGGTATTCACTGCTTTCATACATTATTTGGAAACACCATGTTTCAGTTCACAACAATATACTCATTGTGTTTAGAATTAAAAGGAAGAAGAAGGAAACATAAGACTTCAGGAAACAAGTAAATGAAGAAAGTACATGGGGAATTGTTGTGTCTGGGGAAGAGCAAATGCACCAAGCTCACAGAAAAAAAAATAAATCCACACGCTCTCAAATAAACTGGTTTTGAGTTTTGGTAAAATTTTCAGTGCACAGTCTGTGTACAGCCCTAATTTCTGAGAAAGCTAAGTAAACCCTCCATATTAAGAAAAAAGTGTCTAGAGGGAGAAAAAGCATCATGAACTTTATGGAGAATTAAAGTCACAAAGATTAAGCCCAGGAGGAAATTATAGGAGGGGATTGTCATAGCCGCATTTTTGTCTTAATCACAGCAAAATGCTGCAGCTGGACATTGCTGTAATTAACAGAATGCAGCTGAAAATTTGATTGCTGTTGTGCAAGAAGGCATGTAATATACCACTGCTTTGTGGGGGGTTCTACGTAAGTCACTGCAGTATGAAGCTGCACTAACCTTTTCTCATCCTTAAGAACTGCAGGTAAAATATTAACTGCACTCCAACCACACATGCTGAATAAGAACATGCCATAGTAAGTTTTGAGAGAAAACGTACATTTTTAGTGAAGTTGCCAGGACAGCACAATCTCATGCAAAGTCTGTTTGCAATGCTGCACATTTCAGTCACTTTTATAGTAACCTGCAAGATTTAACCCAGAAGTTCATTCAGGTTGAAGAATCCTGTGTCTATAAAACAGATGTATGGAACTTACTGCACATACTACGTGAACTGGTATGTACTGTTAATAAACCTAAAGACATTCCTTCTTTCTATTACAAGTTATGTACAGTAAGCTCACCCTCCATGATAGTCAGAGGATCTTCCACTTTGGGACGAAGGATGTTGGGGCCAAAAACAGTAGCCAGATTTTGCACACTCATTTTATTTACACCTGAATAAGACTGGACTTCATCAAGGAATCTGTGGGGAAGAAAGAGGACTTTAAGGAACACATAAAAAGGAAATTAAAAAAAATCAAAGCATGTGATCGTTTCTTAACATAGTTCAAGTAATCCATTCCAGATCCTCATGGAGCATCTTGAAAGCTAAAGGCTGTTCTCCTCAACTTCAGGTTTTCTTCAAAATGATACATTAATAACAAAATTTAAATCTCAATCTGGACTGACTACGAGATAACTCTGTGGAAGATGGTAACTTTCTCCAGCATAATTAATCAACTACTTGGCTCCTAAAATATCCTCAAAATGCAAACTGTCAATTAAAAAAAAAAATTATATTCTTTTAAAAATGTTTTTTGTGCTGGGAACTTTCTATTAGTTCACAAACTGCAACTGCGTAAGACGTGCTTTTTAAGATCTTGGAGGTATCCACAAAACTATTCTATATACTACAAGAGATACACAGTTTTCAAGGATACCATGCTTCAGGAGTGCACAGCCAAGGCCAATAACTGCAGTTAGAAATGGGAAAACCAGGGTCCTATAAAGAAGGCAGAATATATTCATTTCTACCTTTTTGCATTTCTTGCTGAGTGTGGCCTGCTTATGAAAGTAAAGTCATAACTGTGCACCTTCATAGAGCAAATTAGCAATTAGTCAAGCAGTAAACCTATATTTTTAGTGCATTCACTTAAGTTCACCAGTCCTCTGACTGTGAGTAATGCTTTTCCTTCAGGGCATCTACGCAGACAGGTTTGTCTGTCAGCTCACGGTTATAAATACCATTGTGATATTCTTGCAAGAGCACTTACCTACAGATATATTTCAGCAGATTATAATTGACAGCCGGCAGGCTTTTCACTTGCTTCACCAGTTCTTTCAGGCCCTTTAAGTGGTTTAAGGAAAAAAAAAAAAAAACAGTGGGAGTGGGGAGGCACAGTTTCTTAGTATTTTACCAGAGATTCAAAAAAATGTCAGCAATTCCAATTACAAGACAATAAACACATCACTGAAACTGCAGCATTAAATGCTATATACAGGTTACCATCAGGAACAGCTTGTAGAAACCATTTTGGAAGGGGATGGCTATATTTGGCTAACAAGGATTAACTCTGGATAAGCAAATAAATAAATAACTTGGTTTCATCCTGTCTTTCTCTTCTCTTTCACTCTTTCTTTTTTTGACCAGCAGCTCCGTTCCTCCTACTGCTGATAACAAGGCTGAGGCTTCCAGGAACAGTTCTGGTTTGAACAAATTAAAGGTTGGACCAGATGATACTTGAGGTCCCTTCCAACCTTCTATGATTCTAGTTAGCATTTTCATATGAGAAACTATTCACGTATTTTACCCAGTTCTGGTCCATACTGGATTCAGATCAATAAACAATTATTTCAGTTTGTGCCCACCCTGGGAATGGGACAACCAACCAGAACATCACACACTAAAGTGTCCTGTGGAAAAAGACCCTGGCTACACTCCTTACCAACCAGTGCCTTTAGTCTCTTTTTCAGCATGGGGTTTTGGTACTTTGCCAGCATCAGTGGGGTTTTGATTACAATATGTTATGAAAACAAATGCAAATCAAGATGGGTGGACCATGATAGTGCACAAGTTTGCTGGCTGTGTGCTAAGAAAAGAAACAAGATGCACAGGTCTCCCCCTTAACAGTGACTGCACCTTTAACTTCTGTATGGAGAAATATCAACTGAAAATCTAGTCAGACGGCCTTATAGGTGGACTGCTAAGCCACCATAAAGAGGATTGAAGTGGTTCATCACCTGTAGTATTGATTTTTCAAATTCCTGGCACCAACTCCAGCACCAAAAGGGCACTGTAATTTGAATCATGCTTTCAAAATGAATTTAATAAAGTGCTTTGTGGCATAGTTGCGGAGAAACTACATACATATACTCCAGACTAAGCCAATATAAAATGACTAAAAATGTAATCTGAAAATTAATATTGCTGCAAGTAAAAACGGCATGATGACTAACTGTGGAGCTGTCAGGTGGCTTTACGTTGCAGCTATCAATGGTTAGAGACATAGGCAACACGCACAAGCGAATAGCTGCAACTTTAGCTCTGAGGATCCCCTGCCATAACTTGTGCAAAGAGCAGCTCAAATTAAACCAGCTGAACAGCCCGCTTGCACCTTTTGCAAGCAGCTGACAAAAATTTGCACCTTGTAGCAAGCTGCAAAGTACAGCAAAGAAACCAGTCTGATTTTAGTGTGTGCAAGAGAGATTTCTTCCCCTCCCCCCATTCCATCGGATGGGAACAACTACCATCTCTGCTGTTGGCAGTCATCAACTGAAGGCTCAGAAAGGAGATGGTCTCTCAGTTAGAAAAGAAGGGTTCCTCCTCGTCTTAATTAATTAGAAGATTAGGTAGGAGGGGTTCCAGTTCTAGCAGTGTTTGAAATGTCAAAAAGGAATTAAACAGACATAACCACCTTAGAAAGTTAGGATTATATTGAAATCAATAGAATGAGCCCATTTGTATTTACTTTGAAATGAAAATATCAGGGTTGACCTCATTACCTGTAAGCACACAGAACAATGTAAAAATACTTAGTTTCTTCTGTCTTCAGACTAATATATAGTAGGCCCATGCCACTGCAGGGCACATATTATTAGTCAGAGCCCTTATTTTGCTCATCTAAGTAATGCTGTTTTAAAAGTCTGGAAGGTGGCCTGCTTCCAGTTGCCCCCTTCCATCTTTTTGAGGCCTTCTGATTCAATGATAGGCAATGAATAGAGTCTGTTGGCCTTCAATCAAAAGTCAGTAAAAGTTGGCATCCCGACACTTAGAGGAAAATGACCCCTGATTTAATGGCAAGAGTTGGACAGCAACTAAGACCCTTCCTTTTACAGTTCAGAATGATAATCCACGAAAATGTAAATTGCTTCCACACAAAATGGAAGCTATTGACCACAGTGATGTTTATTTGAACTGGATTCAGTGACATGTAATAAATACAGCTAAGGTCGTGCTATGTGCCTATATTTAGACTTCCAAATGAAGTGGCAACAATTTTCATATAAAACCAGCCTCAATTAATAGACGCACATCTTAAATTAGGATAGGTAATCATCAGCTTCTCTCCTCAAAATCGGAACAACTTATAACTTGCCAGCCTTTTATTTCGTCTTACTCAAGTTACCAACTCACCATTTCTTCCTCCTTGCTGAGTATTTTGGCACAGGAAAGGAAATCTTCGTATTTTGCGTATGGTATGACTGGTTCTGGGAGTTCCCTCAGGTACAGCTTAAGCAGTGATGCCACTGTATGCACATCTGTATTGCTGTTAGATTGGAATACAAGAAGTCGTTACTGTGAATCAGGATATTGCTGTGAGACTGACAGGCTAAAAGCTGCCACTTAACTTTTCCATTGTCACCCCAGATTTTACTCATCAGCAGTATATACATTTACAGATCATATCTGTAATCTGGTTTTTGGGGGAAGGGTTTTGTCCTATAAAGAACTTAGGATACCTGCAAGCAAGACTCTGTCAACTCTGATGATTTATTACTATAAATAATTACACATAAGGCCCTATTTGCAGGCACAGATATTGAGAAGATCCTGGCTCTCATTACAGGCATGTCACATCAGGCATGCATAATCCATTTTAACTGATGCTTTTCATCTTCACCTGAGCCAGGAACCAGGCATTTTATTTACACAGTGGGGATTATACTCCTACCAGAGATGGCCTCAGCTCCCAAAACATGCCTGGTGTGTCTCAATTCCACCGTATAACCATCTCCTCTGGTATTAGTATTAAGTAAGCAAGTTTTAAAGGAGAACATATCTACCACAGGTGTTTAGTTGAAACTTCCCCATCGGAATTACAATTCTTTTCCTGGAATGCACCTTTTTCCTATGGGCTCCCACAGAATGACCACTGTGCCTTTTAGCTGTACTGTTACACCAAAAACCCAACAGTGTTTACACACAGAACTGTAAATCCATGGGAAATGAGTTCTAGCTCCATCCTGTACTGAGTAAGCTAAGGCATTGCAATTCACCAAACTTAGAAAATGTCTGAGTGCTAGCACAACAGGTAACATTATAGGGCTGAAAGTCAAAGATGTGGTATGACATATGATTTCTTATAACTACATCTGCAGAAAATTAAGGCTTTTTCGGACACAGCTAGTAGGACCCTAGGCTGTTTATCAGGCATACTAAAAGTAAGAAGATGGGGAGAAAGATCAAAATCACAAGTTCAGAGTATGTAATAAAACTTGCTTAAATCATAGAATCATAGAATGGTTTAGGTTGGAAAGGACCTTGAAGATCATCGAGTTCCAACCCCCCTGCCATAGGCAGGGACACCTCCCACTAGACCAGGTTGCCCAAGGCNGGTGGGGTCTCACGAGAGTGGAGTAGAGGGGCAGAATCACCTCCCTCGCCCTGCTGAAATGATTCTGTTATGTGTAAAGTTACATTGTGGTGACTTAGGAGTACTTCTCTGAAAAGAAATAAATAGATAAAAACTACAAGTTAGCATGAAGAAACCTCTCTTACGTTACTTCTGACTCCACCTCTGGGTTTAGCTACTCAGGCATTTATTCAAATCCTTACTGGAATGTTCTACATGCTTTCCCTGGTTTAGATAAAGAGTTGTACTGCAAGCTGATATCTTTCCCTCTGACTTCTGAAAAATCAAAAAACTAAATACTAAATTATGCTAATTTAATTCATGAGAAACAAAAAATGCACAGACATTTCTTCAATGTGCATTATTGCGTATTTTCTTTTTCTTTGAAGACTTCACACTTGGAACATTTTTTAAACTCACAGTCTCTCAAAGGCAACCACTGGTATGTGGCGCACTTAAGGTTCGCTAGAGTTACGTTAATCATTATTTTGGAATGATCTATTAAAACAATAATGGCTTTTACTAAGTTAAATCTTAACAAGAATGATGGGAACAACCTGAGATTAATGTGGTATGGCATGAGCAATCTAAGTCAAAACAGGAGAGAAATGATAAAGCACTGTATATATTTAAATGTTAACCAGCATCACCCTCCTTGTAATAAATTCCCAGAAAAATTTCTATTTCAATTAATAATTCTCAGCCAAAATTCCAGAAAATATTTTCTAGAGAAACTCTATAAACGAAGCACTAACGCAAATCCGCATTTTTAACGAAGGTTCAAATTCTAATCTCTTGATTGCAACCCTCTACTTGTAGACTGGCTTGGATCTGAAACAGGAATCCTGTGTTTACCCTGCCCCACCCCTCAGATGCATATATAACATATGTAAGGAACAGTACTACTATACATGACTCTAGATATAGTACTATTTTATGAGATTTCAAATGCTAGCAGAGATTTGGCCTCTAACCTTTGCCTTCTACCTATCCCCAAGCCAGATGCAAACTAAGTGAACTGAAGGTCTTCTTGACACCCTGGCTAACAAAATTCTTTATGGACAGCACAACCTGAGGGTTGAAAACCCAGACCCCAGGTAATCTCTCAGCTAGTTGCTTACACATCTTGTTGCCATTGGTATTAGTTTTTAAAGTGCAGCCATGGCATACATGCCCAGGCAGTTGACACTATTCAGCCTTATCCAAGAAGCAAATTTTACAGAGAGATCTTCAGTTTCCTAAGTCGTTGGTCCATTAGGAAAGCAAAAAGCAAATCCAGATGAAAAGACTTTTGACAGTCAGACTCTGAAGGAAAGCAGAAGCCACAGAGAGCAGACACGAACTGGCAGGCTTAGGATAGTGCCCTACATTGCAGCATGAAAGGAAGCACAGGCCATCAGTCTGCAGAGAATTTTACTCTGATTGCTCAGCATTGATGGTCCTTCTGAAAATTTTATTATTACTATTTTTACTATTTAAACAAGGAAACTCCCCAGGCCTTGCTGAAGAACTGAACCACATCTTTTCAGAGACTATCTCCATAAAAGGAAGGCCTTTCCAAAATACAAGATTCAAACAGGTTGAGTGAGAGAAATTACTGAAGAACAATTAAAAGTTAGCACACAGGTTTCCTAGTGAGGGGAATTAAGCAATATCATCTTCTCTTCTTTGTACTGCCAGGATCATGCTTCATGTACATGCTTAGCATATAAGAATAATTTTACACCAGTCCCTTGGTGTGAAGTGGGACACTTGCACCTTGAGGGCACAGCAGATGGAGGATAAAAAGGCTGAAGAAGGGGACAAAAGTCCTGAAAACTGATGGAATTTATAAGCTTTCTCCTTTCAATATGAAGTTCTCATAGACTATCACTGCGAAGGGTTAGTTGAGTGCTAAAAACTGTGCCTCTACCAAGGAAGAGGTGAGAGAGAAACAGGAACACAGGATGCCAAGGAGCAAGGAAACAATAAGAAGTCTTGTGTTCTTAAACTAACCTCCTGAAGTACGTGGTGTATACAAGTCTACAGAAAGGTGCTTTCTGAGGTAGGGTTAGAAACCCAGGTCCCAGTTAGTAGACGGGGACATAGTAGCAATTTTTAAAAGTGATAGGTTTTTTTCATTTGCTTCTGCTGACTGCACGCTAAGGCAATACCGCAGACTGCCACAAGATGGTGGGATTGTAAAATAATATTTTGGAAAATTTGTTTTGCCACCTTTTTTTCCCCTAAACTGTACTGGAACACTGCTTAGGACTTAATCTATGTACCCAGAAATTGCCATACAGATTTTGGAAGCATAAACAAAAATGCATACACACATACCCCTACTGCCTGAAAAGCTCTTTAATAATTGGAATATTTAATTCTATTTAGCAGCAGTTAGACAAAAGCTGGACACTTTCTTCTTTCATTGTAAATGTTGGTATAAAATATGTCAATATTTTTATAATAAAGTAACTAAGAGCATTTCATATAATCAGACCTGTTTAGACCTTGCAGTCTAGTATTATTTTTTTCACCTTTTCTTTTAAAATACAGAGGAAAACTTAAAAATGGCAGACTTCAGTTTTAATCCATCTGTACTTTAGGTGTTTCAATCCACAAATACCATTAAGAGCATTTCAGCCACAGAAGACAACTGTGAGTTTCAAAGGAGTGCTGAACTGCAAGCTCTCTTGAGGATCGGGAGCATTTATTTCCCTTTCCGGTCTGCAGTGTTCTATCCACAGTCTAAGTCAACCAACAGCATCTGTATATTTGCCTTGAGGGCATTTGTGTCATTTGTAAGACGTGGATCTTTCCAGGGCCTGTAGAAGACCTTTTGTTCCTGGACTTTTTCCAGCTACAACTGATCAGTTTAAGATGAGGCAGTATTTCTCCCTTCAAACGTGGCCTTGCTTATATTCTAGGACCATTACAGCTACAGAAACTTAATGATTATACCTATCTTGGTATTTTTTTTGCTATCTGACAGTGTAATATCAAAGTGTTCCATGATTACACATTCATAATTAACATGATTAAAAGTATTCATTAACAAGTATTAAAATAGAGTATGTAAATTCTAGAAGAAAATCCTCTGTTATCTAAATTGGAACAACCGTCATTAATTGAGGCGAACTTTATCCAAGTACACAATGAATAATTACAAGCTTGAAATGGGAATGACAAAGCACAAAGCAGAAAATTGAATGCAACACAAAAAGCATCAGCAAGCTGAGAAACGGTCTATTTCGGTGTGTGGTGTTGGAAAGTCTGAGAAAGATTACTTACCTCACTAAAACATATTTACTGCTTTACTGTTGATGTTTCCAAGGGAGCATCCCCCACTCCACCACTGTCCATGCAAAGTCATTACAAATGCAAACGCACCACAGCATCTACTTAGTCATCAGACTACACATATTCAAAGCCCCATTCATCTGAACTTTGTCATTAATATCCCTCATGGCATTGCTGTTTTGACAGCACTTTCCTTTGTGATACCACAGAAACTGTGGAAGTGGCTGTCAGACCGATTACACCGCCTGGAGTTTTTCACCCTCTCTACCATAAACAAAAATTACTGAAGCCCAGCAGGTCACCAGAAATCCACGCATAACCCTTGCACTCGGACAAGCAGACAGCATCTTCAGAGAGCTGGAGTCAGCGCTTCAGAGCACAAAGCCAACAAGCTCCTCATAAACTCTCAGAGAGGAAATATTAACAGGGCAAGGTCACAGTACAAAAAGATTAATGCTGTGCCAAAAATAGCTCTAGATCATGATGACACATAAACAGTTTGCATAAAGAACAAACAGTAGGGAACAACAAACTGTGAGGCTATAATTCAATTTAGGAGTTTTGGTAATAAAATGAAGAAGAACAGTACAGTTCAAACAGTTTGTATATCAGTATCTCCCAGAATTACTAGAATTACAGCTCCATCATTTCAGATGTGTCACAGATCACAATCGTGGAAACAGAGAGTCTCCCTCACCAACATATCCTGTACCCATCACAACATTTGCTGACTGTGCCCCTGCTTAGCTGCATTCAGGTCCGTAGAGCAGCTCTCAGATCAGTATGGATGTTTTCCTGACATGGGAGGATGAGTTCCTAACTGGCTATACCTTTGCTGCCAGTCTGCAGACAGCTTAAGTGAGATGCTAGAGCCCATAATAAACCAGTGATGGAACACTGAGTAAGCAATGTGAAGGGAATATTACAAATGTGTGTTAATACATACAGAGAGAGCATTGCTACTGCTGAAAAGCCAGTACCCAGAGGCTAGGAGGGCAAAGCCTGTGTTCAGTAATGTTACGGTGAATCAGGAGTGGCTTGACTGATTTTGGGAGTCAGGCTTTGGTCCAGAAATTCAAAGGTCAGGTCAAATGCATAACATAACTGGTTAAATGTCCTATGTGATTTTTGTTCCCCTGTGTAAGTATCTTCAAAGCATTACTCTCTATATAATTTTCCCATATAAGGCATGTCTCGTACAAGCAGTACCATGCCTAATCTAAGTACCAGCTGGAATTTTGTCTACAACTTGTGAAACATATATGAAAGCTTTTACCATTTTAAGCCCTGAGCTGCCTGTCCTCCTCTCCTTGCTGCCGCAAGAGCCTGGCTCTATTTTAAGTTAACACCGATCTCAATTCTTATTTTTCTGTTTAGACAGAGAAAAAAACCAAACAAGTATTCTGCTCCTTTGTCCCTGTGCTTATGATTTTTACAATCCATGCTACCTTCCAGGGACCCACTCAGGGGAGCAAGCACCGCAAGGAATACTGAAGATTGACAGACTCCATTTACAAGTTAGAGATCCACTTCAGTAATTATTACAGCAGCCAATTCATTTAGGTTAGAGAGTGACACTTTAAAAGCAGCAATGAAGACAGCAATTCAGCACAGACAACTGAAAAGACAAACTCTATGGAACGATGTTAAAAATTACCTAGAAAAATATAGATCCTTAAAGAGAGACACAAGTGCTTTTCAGGTAAGGTGGCCAAAGGCCTACGAAACAGATGGATTCCAATCAATAAAAAAATCAACCAGCTCCAGTGAATACACTGCTAGATTATTTTATCAATTGATAGGTTGTTCAGAAAGGCTGTTAAGTTTCTGCAAGATTTTGCAGGTATTGCAAGTTTATGTGAAACACAGAACACCACAAATAAACAATCTGTTCTCGTTTGCTGGAAGAGAAAGCCAGAAATCTTGCAACCCTAAGTAAGGATGCTTTAAAAAACACACTCTCGGACCTTCCACATAGGAACAAAATGTCATCCTTTCTTAAAGGTGACCATGGCCATCTAAGAACTAATTTGTCATTGGCATGTGAAATACATGGCTGCTTTTTTTTTTTTTTTTTTTAAATCACAGCTGACACACCAACTCCATTTATGAAACTGAAATTCATGTGAAGCAACTACAAATGTTCATTCACTGCTAATAACTAAAAACACACTCTCCTACAGCAGGACACCAATTAAACTGATTTAATGACTCTTGCATCATGCTAGAAATGTGTCTCCTAACATGTATTTAATTGCTAAACTAGGTCTTTAAGTTATGCCATAGAGGTTATTTCTTCTAGCTGGTTAGAAAAAGGGCTGGAATTAGAAAGGATGTGGAAGTGGCTCTAGAGGCATAACTGATGAGCAGATTGTGAGGATCATTGAAGGAAGCCTGGAACAGGCAGAAATAAACACGAATTTTCACAGGCCTAAGGCCATTTGTGTTTGGCAGGAACCAGCTTTCTAAGTAAAGATTTCATTTCACATAAAAATGTTTTGTTTAGGGATTACTGCACTGTCCCACTAGGAAGGGAATAAAGCCCCTTCCTTGTGGGGAACTATCTGCTTCTAAACAAAGATATTCTTATGTACAGGGTTGTATTAGGAAAATAAAAGAACAGTTTTAATAACCAGTAATTTCCAAGTCAATATCTAGTTGCAGTCTGTACAGTGCCAGTGCAGACTGCAGCCCCACTGAGACAGGTCCAATTATTTTGCATTCACCAAAACTTTAAAACAATCTTTGTCTCTGGAGGAGAGTAAGAATTGTGCATGAGGTCCTTCTCACCTTGAGGATATTACATTAGTACTGTCCTCGTCATTGTCTTATTTTACTTCAACAATCCCAGTAATTAAATCCAGAGGAACAGACCAGTTCTACATTCTGGATTATTTGGCTCCAGTAAATAATAGTTAGCATTTGCCAGCTATCACATACTGCCACTTACATATGCTTTTCTTAGCTGATTGCAATGGTGACTAGAGCAGTAAGTAATATTTTGTCCTATAATGTACCGCATTCTTCTTTAGAGGAATTCATACCCATGAGAGAATATAATAGGGAATTTGTTTTACTAAATATGCATTTATATGCTTTCTTTCCTTCTTGTGCATATACACAAACACAGGCAGGTGAGCTATGTAACTTTAAACTCTTCTGAGCTACTACATCAATGATAGTAGTTATGAAAATCCAAGCCACATACATGAATCAATCACATAAATATTAATATTTGTCTCAGTGACACGTCAAATATTTTTTTTCTCCCTGAGCAATCTTAACTCTCATGTCATCTGGTAGTAATTGTGATGAACAGCAGGTGAAAAGAGGTAATATAAAAAGAGAAATCCAATTTTGTACCCCTTCTAGATAAAAATTGTAGAACAAACTCTTATTTTATTGTCCTTATGCAGTCCCATATTCGCTATGCTGATTTTATGGAACAAATAGTCATAATCCACTTTGTATCATTACAAATGTATGATTTGTAAAGGAGATGAGGGACTTGACTTAAATTTAAAATATAAGCCACACAGGCAGAGAGAAGCAAATGCCCCTAGGGCAAGCAAAACAGATTCCCCGGAGGGGACAATTTTACACAGAGGTGGAGCTGTACTGGAAATACCAAGTGTATTTCAAATAGTAGCAAGCATGAGTGATTGCCTAATTGTACTTTTAGTTCTTTAAAGCAGATTTCACAATATGTGCAGATACATACAGAGGGAGTGAGGTATTTATTGATTTTTGGTTTTAAACTGACATACAATTTTCAGTTGGTTTTTTTTTCCTTCACACAAAAGGCCTCAGCAGTTTTCAGTTGTAGCAGCTGTATCTCCCCTTTCCAAGACTGTGAGAAATGCTGATGTTCTAGTTTTCATACTAGAGGGGCTGGGGCGTTGGATGTTTCAGATCAGATACTGGGTTTTCTCATGCTGCGAGTTTAGGAAATTTCAAATACTGGTTACATTCTCATATGCATAGCTCATGATTCTTCAGCAACATGTTATCCAACTATAAGATCAAGATCAAATTAATACATGAAGGTTTTTGCCACTCTGACTTGTCCTGGGTTCATTCTGCGTTTTTATAACTGACTTCAGTATCGGAACATCCATCTGCTAATTCCTGTGAGAGCTACCGTTTATCAAACATGTTTTATGTTTCAGAACATGGCTGCATTTTCTTTTGAGCAAAGCTATTTTACTTCTTTCAAATGTGCCATGTCTGTTCTGCTTGCATTCATTCTGTGGTCTTCTTTGCCAAAGGGGTGCAGATAGGAACGCAAGAGGGGAGAAGGGCAGGGTCTCCACAGAACTGTGGACAGCAGCTGAACTCTGGGCAAAAGAGCAGATCTGTGCCTTTGAACTCCATCTCCCAGTGGCTGTAAGGTGTTTAAACACAGTGCAACCATCTTAAAACAGAGATGACATTTCAAAGGAGTACTTATCATGGCTGTACGATCTCACCTTTGTTTTTGCTTTTAATTCTACAAGTTACATATTTTCCTGAAAGCATAAAGCAAAGAAGGATTATTTAATCATAATTTCTCACACAAACATATACACAAGCCTTCACACACATTTCAAAGCATCTCCACCTGTTCTAAAGTCTTTGTTTGACTTATGTGCACTTATACACAGAAAAAATGTCAGTATGAAAAATGGCAAACTCCTCAAACATCAGCTCTTTGTATTAGTTCCAACACCAATGACAGCAGCTAGTCTTTTTCCCAGCCAGAGCCAGTGATCCGACACTGCTACAGAAGCATGACCTGGATTCCATTGTGTTTTGTGCCCCATCAACAAAACCACAAGCTCAGCTCTAACTGCAAAAAATCTTTACTGTGATTGATGTATGAGAATGGGCAAAACGTAAATTAATAAACAGAACCTAGGTAGATTTTGCACTACCGGACTTTTGACTAATAATGACATATTATTACAGATTAAAGACAGTGGATCTGGAGGTTCATGAGAGAAAGTAAGCATGGACCCCTAACATGTATATTTTTTTCTTTTCTCTACAGCAACTTTTCATATTGTGGCCACTTTCCAAGAGTTCAACTTGCCAAACAGGTTGCATCAAACCTGGAGACCATGCTGCTGCTCATGAAAAGAAGAGTTACCCCAAAACAAGGTAATCACATAGGCACTCTATAAACACCATGAAATGAACTTCACCTCAAAAGTTTACAAATGGAACAAAAGGTTGGAGGAAAAAAGTAGATGCCCAGTGGAAACAATAGCAGAGATCAGAACAGAATTTATGTCTGCCTGACTTCTGGGCCATTGCTACACCTAAATCACATCTCTCCAAACTCAAATGTCAAAAAGTAAACAGAAAAAGTACCCTTCACAATGAGAGACGCGGACATACAAGGTCAGTGTTCTATAAATTCTCAGCTTCAGAAGCAGAACTGCAGGACCAGTGATTTATAGGCAAATCCTGCTAATGTTTCTAATTGTTATAGTACAGATTATGTGCCTTCTTCACAGCAGTAGCATGTAAAATTTCTTCTCCATTTCATCTGCTAAAGCTCAGCTAGCATGCCTGTTCCTGGGGCTCATTAGTGTGGGCTACAGATGTTACTAGATAACCTTGCCAAAAAAAAAAAAAAAATGCAGCTGAGTCCTGGTCTCATTTGTTTTGAATAGATAGAACTTGTGTACCTCTTTCAAGCTGTATCTCTCAGTGGGGTGTTCAGTATATCTTCTTCCTGGAGTTTAGGGGTGGCTTGTTTTCTTAAGCATTTCCTCCACAATTATTCTGCTTACAGGCACAGAAAAAATAACCTTTTGTTTCTGCCATTTGCCTACTTGATACAAGTAGGTAGAGGTTGTGCCAGAGACATGACCAGTAATATTTACCTTAATGTCCAAGTAAGGGAAATGTACCCAGTGGATGCTTCTTTACTGTTTTTAACTAAGTTACACAGTATTTAAATCGACAGTGAGTATGCTACAAACATTTATCAGCTAACACTGTCACTTCCCACCGTTGTCCGGCTCCTTAAAGCCATTTTCTGGTCAATTATCCTAACTCTCACCTTCCAATGAGAAATTAATAAACCTCATAGGAAGACAATTCACTTTTCTTTTCCGGAGCATTAAAAATTCTTGACATTTCTTAAAGTGAGGGTCAGGACTGAGGAAACTGTTGGAGATAAAACAGCATTACAGATGTCTGCCTTCTGTGCATCTGTGATACACATACCTTCATGCATAACAAATTTGGTCACTTCATAGGAACAGGGAAAGGAGGGAGGTAAATGATTTCCAGCAAGCGGGTTCATATCATGGCATGTTTTTACACTAAAAGATCAAGCTATGCTCTCCTTCCTGTTACTTGCATTGCTATCAGTCAAAGGTCCCACAAAATAGATGTAACCTGCCTCTTCCTCCTAATTCACATTAGACCCTCAATTGGAGTGAAGTATCCCAGTTTCATTTTGGAGGTCTGTTACGGATGTCACTTAGGATACACACTGAGAACAACCACTGTTTAACAGTCTCTTGATTCATTACCATTTTATTAATTTTGATCAGAGTTAAAAAGGCTATGTGGCATTCATAATCCACTGGTTCTGTTTCTCTGATTGCACACGCTGAATATGTGGACTACTGCTATCAATGCTTATAGGAGGAGAGCTGAACTTGCACAAAATATTAATATTACAAAAGACTGAAGTCATATACAGCTGTGTGAACAGGACTGGGTTCTTCCTTGGCCCAGAAAATTCTCATTAGCTTTGCAAAACTGTATAAATATTAGAATACAAATTGGACCTAGACCCTCAAAACCACATAGGTTATTATGGTCACAGTGACTTTTATTTTAAGGCCAAAGGCCCAAAATTATAAATAAATACAGAAAAGTAGACTTCCCTTCCAGTCAGTTTTATAGGTAACAGAACATATTGAAATTGGCGATAAGAGAAATTCTTCCTTTGTTGAACTGACTAAATGCCAGCATCACGACTGTTTTTCAAATGATACTAAGATCAAGGCAATCCAGATATTTTTGATTAAGCCAAACCATTAGCAATACTTTTCCTAACCAGTTTTTCACAAACAGAAATTCTCCAGAAATGCTTTGAAATCAGACATCAAAGTCAGAAAAAAAAAAAAAAAGACGACACTTTAGAGCGGCAATAGGAAACATATAGAAAAACCTATAAAAACACATCATTTTGTCTGTTGCTGCCATGTGTTTTACAGCACCGTGGGTCAGCCAGTACAGCAGATTGTGTCCTGTCTAGGCTTCAGAGCATGGGGGACAGCTGGAGGATTTTACCTGTCAAAAGAAGGCTTCTCTCCACAGTCAAATGCATCCTGTAACTCCTTGACAAGATTAGCTTGCCCAGGCAGTCGAAAAAGGCCTTCTTCCTTTAGCCCCCGCTGTCGGATAAAATCCACGCACTGTTCCACCAGCATAGGAGCCAGGCGATTCCCATAGCGCTTTTCATATCGGACAGTATCTTCCAGCTTCTGGCCAAAAATACCTGCATGAAAAAGAGAGATGTGACTTGGCTGAGATTCATAAAAACATTTGAGGAGCCCCTGTCTTCTATTACAACCCACGCAATTTATGGGTCATTTAAATGCATGGACAAGTAACCTACTCCTTTCTTAAGAATAAAATGCTCCATTTCACCCTTGATACTCTCGTGGAAATACAATGCTGACATACTGTACAACAATGCTCAAAAACATTATTTAAAATAAAGTACTGTAAATGATTTTTCAGACCATAACCACAGAGAACATAGAAATAATACAAATAGTATTTTCGGTCACAAAACTTCTGATTCAAAAGCGATACACATCTCCATCTTCTTTGGTTCATACCTAATTATCTATAAAAAATTAAATAATTCCTGTTTCAGTGTCAATGGCATATAAACATTACCTTTACACATGGAAGGCAAAACATTTATAAATATAACTCAGGATTTCATTCCTACTAAGACAAATTATTAATTAAGTTTTCCCACCTAAACAAAGACCATTCCTATAATGTATTACCAATTGCATTATCACTGTCTGCTTTAGCAACAATAAATTTTGTATATGAAGAAAGATCCTGACATGAAAGCTGAAATATGTCAGACAAACTGTAGGAAACCTGCATTCATACTTAACCTCAGAAGAACATGGAGGTTTTTTGACAGAATTAACTTCAACCCTGATCTGAGGATATCATTGCTACCACTGGAAAGACAGCTACTGTCCATAACTTATTTTGCCTCTCCCTTTCAAACTGCAGAGCCAGCCATCAAAGACAGCATCACAGTAATGCTCAGGCATGTCATCTGTGATGGAAGCTTTCTCCTGAGACACCCATTTGTTGAATAGTATTGGGGCTGAAGCGAGTCAATTCAATTTCTATATATAGCAAGACAATGAATAGTTCTCAGGCAGTCATGATCAGAAACTAAAGACCAAATAACTGCTTATGCTTGGAAGGCTCCTTTTCCAGTCATGTGCACTATAAAGTGGGGAAAAAAAAAAGCATTAAATTGAATTGTGTCCTTCACTGAGCACACAGTTCCTACTGGTTTAAAAATATTCAACAAGGACAACAGAGTTGTTTTGGTTTGCTTTTTCTAAAGAAAGACCGAGGTTGAGCTAGTCAGCTTTTGCTTTGGCCAAAAACTTCATTCACCCATAAATTACAATTACATAAACAACAAAGCACAAGCTAAGGTAGCATTCAGATTGAGCATCCTTCAGGGTAACCTTCAATGTGTACATTTTTCCTGCAATAGAATCACAGAATGGTTTAGGTTGGAAGAGACTTTAAAAATCATGTAGTTTCAACCTCCCTGCCATGGGCAGGGACACCTCTCATGAGACCAGATTGCTCAAAGCCCCATCCAATCTGGCCTTGAACACTTCCAGGGATGGGGCCTCCACGACTTCCCTGGGCAACCTGTTCCCATGCCTCACCACCCTCATAGGGAAAAATTTCTCTGTAATATCTATGCTAAATCTACCCTCTTCTAGTTTGAAGCCATTACACCTCATCTTATCACTACAATAAAAGAAAAATAACTCACACCTCAGTTGTAGGAAAAGTTGCCTTGCATATGCTCCAGGATGTTATGGCAAGTGGGTAGCAAGCTGTCAGTCACCCATACTGAAGGTCTGGGGTTTATATTTAAGTGCAATTACTTTTACTGTAACACAGGAAATAACTGGAGAGAGTAACTGATGACCATCTAAGACATCCAGACAGTATTCTGAGACGCAGAGCAGCATATTTTGTGATTTCCATGGTACCCACACTTATGCATGCCAAAACCAGCAGTAGGTAAGGGGACTGAACATCACACAATCATTCTTTATTAGCTCGCTCTTTTTCATGTTGTACAAAACCCAAACCCCAACAATTAGCAATTAAAGAATGAATTTTTGAAATTTCAGAGCTAGTCAAGCCTAGAAGAATACTGACTGATGTGGGATATTTGGTGTCCGCAAAGTTCAGCCTCTTCATGCTGGCAGAGGAGTTAAAGTATGTTTTCTTAATTCCTACATACCTTCCCAACCTCCTGCAAACTGCCTATGGGGATGGCAGGAGTATTAAACGAATTTGGGTTTCTTGTACTTGACTGAGTTAAGGGTTGCTGCTGGTCGGCATGGAGGAAATACTCAAGTCCCTCCATTTTCTAGACCCTCTGTCTGAAAGTAGTGGCATTAAGGAGGAAGGTCCACTAAAAATCAGTTAAGGAATCTGTGTGATTATGGGAATTTGGGGATTTCAAAGTCCTTATTAATATTCAAGAAGGCTGCTGTTCAATGCCCCCAAAATTGTCCCTTCTCCTGGCTGAATAAGCCCCATTTCCTCTGCCTCTCCTCACATGGCGTGTGTTCTAGTTCACAAGCATCTTGGTGGCCCTTTGCTCAACTCCCTCCAGTTTTATCTCCCTGCACCCCCCTTTTCTTTAATGGACACAATATTTGGAATACGGTCTAAAAAATGCTGAGCAGAGGGTGTTAATCACTTCCCTCCCTCTGCTGGCTCTGCTCCTGATGATACCGTCCAGACTGCTGTCAAAACCTTCCTTGTGGCCAGGTCCACCGCCGGCTCATGTCCAGCCTATTGTCCCCCAGGGCACCCAGGTTTCCCTGGGGTTATTTCTTCTTAAGTGTAGGACTTGTTTGTCCTACTTCAGTTTGTCCCATCAACATACAGACTGAGCTTCCCTTCAAGAGCCCAGGAGATCTCTTGGTTTTAAACACAAGAGGTTTTGCTTCTTTTCAAACAAAATTAATCAGTATAAGATAGGATATTCCAGTTATATTATGTACAATTACAACTCATGCCTACTGACAGTACAATTAGTATAAATAGGCTTTGTCCTATTGGCTGTACTTTTTTCTCTCCACGCTAACATTCTTTAATCAGTAATGTGCATACTGCAGCCTACATTTGCAGAGGAAAGAGTAAGTTCTCAAACCTACCAGACTGTTTTGAAACTTCTGTTAGTAATGACACTGCTGTCAAAACACATCACTTTCTATTAATACATATTCTGGGATGCTGCCTTTTTTTTTTTTAGCTTCATTTTAGAATTGGCTTTCAAAGTATGTTTAATAGACAATAAATAAAATCAGAATAAGTTTTTTTTTGCGCAATGGGAGCAAAAACCCATATAAATGGATTTATAAATAAATATATTAATGACAAACTTGCTTTTGTATCGTAGCAGCAAGTCACAGGTACTGAATGAAGAAAACCTTAAAAAAACTGCATCTGAGGAAAAATAACACCTGATATGATGGGGAAGTAACCAGTGTCAAGAAAAAATTGGAGCTTAAAATTTCCCGGTTCTGGTCCCTTAAGTGTAAACATTAAATTGTTTCTACTACTGACTGCAATAAGGTACATTGTAAATTAAGGGACTTTTATTGAGACACTTAAAATACACATAGCTAGGAATGCCTGAAGGAGAGACAGAATAGCTACAGCAGTTGTCTCAGACTTGACAGATTGGATACAGATCCTACACAATCCACAGAACACAGTCTTGCTACACACGTACTTCACAGCTGGAGAAGTAGGTGTATGCCCCATCATATTCACATGTCAGATAAATACTCAGGGACTTGGCTCCCCATCTATATGAATGGTGATAATACCATATCTACCTTACAGGCATGAGGATCTCCACACTCAGCTTTGGGAAGCTCATAGCTAGCGTGGTAATTCTGACAAATAGGTAATAACCTAAAGTTAAGACCTAAGTCCCATGGAAAATCACCACATCACACCTTGAAGTGCTTCTGAAGTCATCATTTACTATAGTCTGCATTCTCCAATTTGTTTGGCTTTGGAATTCATCTCAGGTAGGCTTGGTTTGGTTTCAAAGACTTGGCTGAACTTCTCCAAAGGAAGTATTTCCTTCACTTATAAAAGCAGAACATGGCACCAGGCAGCACTTGGCCATGAAAGGAATCAGTCATGATAAGCCTGCATAAATATTGACTTGAAGTTACAGACTTGCTGATACCTTATGGAAAAAGCACTCTGTTGCCAGGGGCAGAAGTGGTAGAAACGTGACAACGCGGCTTCCACATCATGTTGTCATAACTTTTACCTTGTTCATCATCTTTCTGGTGTCTGCTGGGTTTTTCACTGTTTTGGAATAACAGCCATGATCATTGCCCCATAAGGTGCACCTTCTTCCACCGTCCCGTTCTAATGCTTTTATTCCCTCATATGTCACAACTAACAACTACGGAGATACTGCAGATTAATAGTTTACGAAGACTAAAACATTGACTATTATGAAGCGAAGGCAATGCTGTGAAGAACTGTCATTACAAACATACAGTTACCTTAGTGGTTGGCAGAGGCAGACAACTGTAACAACAGACAACGCTATCAGCTACACCTGGTAACTACTAGCATCTCCTTTACAGAGAAACAAGGAAAAGACAGTCCAAGTTATGGAGTGGTGCCCATTGATAGGACGAGGGGTAATGGGCACAAGCTTGAACATAGGAAGTTCCATCTTAACATGAGGAGGAACTTCTTTACCTTGAGGGTAGTGGAGCACTGGAACAGGCTGCCCAGAGAGGTTGTGGAGTCTCCCACTCTGGAGACATTCAAAACCCGCCTGGACGCTGTCCTGTGCAACCTGTTGTAGGTGACCCTGCTCTGGCGGGGGGGTTGGACTAGATGATCTCCAGAGGTCCCTTCCAACCCTGACTATTCTGTGATTCTGTGAGCCGACAACATAACCAAAATCACAGAGATAATGTCACATGGTGTTTTTTAAAAGTAAATTTCCACTACAGTAACTAAACAAGAAGACCTCTGCGGAGAAGGAAATAAAAGACAGTCCTCATAACTCATGTTGTAGTTCAAACCCAAGTTCTCCTCCTAAATGTCAATTTCTCCAAAATCCAGAAATGCAGAGATGCACAAGTGGTGCCCTGTGGTTTGGTTTATCCTTGGGAGAGGGTGCCAGAAGGGAAACAAACAAACAAAACCAACAAGAAACCCTGAGATTCAGAATGGCAGCAGTTTGGCTTCCCCACAGCTGGCAGAAGGCAGGGAAACGTACAGGATTCCAGTTCTGACCAGTCATTAGATTTAATCAGCAGAACTGCTTTTTCAGAGAGGCTCTTGTAGGTCTTTAAAGCTATATCCAATTAAGCCAAGATCACGCATAATATCAAAGAGGAAAATCACATGCTAGTAAGGGGCATGCCGAGCGGTTATTCATTAACTAGAACATTCCCATGGCAGAAGCTTTGTAAACATTTTGAGAAACTGGATTTCCAAGCCTAACAGATACCCATAAACCTTATGAAAGACACTACAGTGCTATATCCGAATTCTGCGTATAAATTCTACTCAAGAGCTGTGAAAGCACAGTGGTATTTTCAATGGTACATAATCAGAGTTAGGGTATGTTTTTAAAATCTAAGAATGCTATTAGTCAATGATTTCCTTAGCTACTGAGCACAGGCAGGGGTCACATCTCAAGTCTATTGACTCCAAGCTTCTAATTCAGTAAGAAAAAAGGAGAAAGATCTAGCCGGCAGTTCTGTCTCCTTGCTCTGTAAGGAATAGCTTGAAAAAGCCCACCTGCTGCTCTAGCTCTACCACCACACACGCACCCAGCGAGCCAGAAGCTTTCTGTCTTTTCCAAGCCACCCCTCAGCAATTCAGATGATAGCATAATTTTCAGACAGCATAAAGCACAGAGGGCTGATGCTTTTACCAGAGTGCCCACGCCTGTACATGTGTTCACTCAATGTGCAGCAGAGGATCTCCATCCTTCCAAAACAATTTCTGAGTTTATGGGCTATACTGATCAGAAAGGGTCAGTTAAGGTCAAAGGAATTGATCTCAGCTTAGGATCTGGATGAGAATTTTAAGCAGCTCTCAATTCTACATCAGTAATTCATTGACAGCGAAAATAACAGATCAGGTGAATGGCTTTCAACAGCAGGACTGGGAACAAAGGTCCTGGAATAACACAAAGAAGTGGCTGTCATGGCCACGTAACACTTAATATGGAGTTTTAAATCATTATTTCTTATAAGCTTTCTGCTCCAGTGTTTCCCAGCACTAAGTACCGTTTTGAGTGGATCAAAGGCAGGGAGTATTTTCTTCCTCTCTACAGAATTTTATAATGTACAGGAGAGAAAAAATCCCACCAAAAATAGCAGTGGCAGAACTTCGTTCCCGCCTGACTCACGTTCTTTCCTTCAAGCCTTCTACCACACAGTCAGTGTGATGCCAGCAGTAGATAAGATAAGATAAACTCCTGCCCTGGAGTTTAGCACAGCTGCACACCAGAGGTTACTGCTCAGAAAAAACAACTCTGAAATAAGAGCAGAACTAGCTACAGGCTGGAAAGGAAGGAAGGCAATTTTAAAAACATCTCTGGGAACTTATCAGAGTTGATCACATCAGGGTCTGCACCATTTCTCTGGCTGTGGCCAATGCCATCTCCTTCTCCAGAACTCTGGTCACCCAAATTCACCATGTTATTAATGTTCTCACCACTGCACACCAGCAGTTACTCTCAGTTATTGCTTTCTCAACTTACCCTGCATGAGCTCTCAGGAGGTTCCTGTGGTTGTACTTAAACAGAGAACATCTTCTCTAAATTGGATTTTAATGAAACTTGGCACTGTCTCTGTTGAGATGCTGCCCTCTGAGCTCTGACTATTCCTATGACATGGCCTCCAAGCAGGTCTGACATTTAAGTTTTCGCAATGCAGCTTTGATCTGGATTTCCAGGAAGGGTTCCACACTTTGTATCATCGGTGAAGATGATGATGTACCTCTGCCTAAACATACAATGTCATGATTCCCTTGTAGGTCTTCCAATGACTAGCCAATGGTCTTCCCTGCTAATTTTATTTTCTGCATCATGTTGCACAGCTTAGACCTAACTGATCTGCTTTGCAGATGGCTAGTTTTGCCTTTTTTAAAACTTAGGTGTACAATCTGTGAAAGTTATAAGAATTTGGTATGCCAATTAATAAGACCAGTGTAGTTAGCCTAATTTGCCTGTGCAACCAATAGTAAAGGCTTGACTCAAAGTCCAGTTAATGTTCATTTTTCTGTTGACTTCAGTGGGACATGGACCTAGTTAAACATGCGCACCCAGCATTCTGCAGCTCTGATCTGGCCTGGTGACATTGCTCTTGACGGAAAACGTGTGTAAGAAAGCAACTGAAACAAATGGTATGTGGAGGAAAGCAAATTAGCAGCTTGGCCTCTGTCATTCCATCCTCTGCCTCAAGCGCTGCAGCTTCACTTGGAGTTTTAGACATGAAGAGTTTCTGTGTCAGAACATACGGGGAAAGAATCAACAGCTGAAGCTCTTCTTGGAAAGGCTAAGGCTGCACCCCGGGCACAAAGGCAGCTGTCTGCAAAATTAGCAGTTAATCCTTTATTTAACTTCCAAACATTTCTCAAATAATTAAGTGTATAAACGGGGCACAGACAGCTCTAATTCACACCGACACCTTGAAATGCACTAGCATGCTTCATACAGACACATCCACCTCCTCCTGGCCAGTCTCCAGAAGGACTAAACTCCAGCAAGGAAGGGAAATGCTGACCTTGGGGAGGGGGACGTACAGGGGACAAACAGCTTTCAATGCTGTCTCAGCTGCAGGTGATAGCTGATCTCTGCTGTAGCTCTGCAGATCTGGTTGTGATCCTTCATTTCAAAGCATCACCCCTGACTGCCTGCACACACAGCCCTCGAAACCAATGACGCCACTACATCACAACTGAGTCTTGTGAGCAAAGAGCTGCATGGTTTCGCAAAAGGACAAATGGCAGTATGGAGGAGCAGTTTAGGGAGGAGCAGGAGATGAAGATGATTGTATTTGTAAAAGCCCTGGGTAAGATAATTTCTCACACTTCAGAACAACATGGCAATTAAGCCCTTTCACTTGGATTTCTCTGTCCAGCATAGTTTTTAAGGCAGCACCAATATCCTCCTCTTCCCCCACACAAAGTTTTTGTCCTCATCATAAAGGTAGTTTCTCCCCACCCATCCCAAGCACCATGGCACCTTATCATCACTTGTCATATCTCTTTCTCAGACATGTTTCCCTTCCAGCTCTTCCAGCTGACATATTTTGAAAGCCAGTCCCCTCTTTGCCCTCCTCCCCCCGAGTACTGCCATGCCCTGCTTCAACAGGAGTACGTGCAATTCAGAAGAAAACTGGCTTTAAACGTCTCTATGCAGCAGGTGGAAAGGCAAATGCAGGCTGCAGGGCAGCAGGATGAAGTGGCAATGCAGCACTTGCAACAGGACAGTGCATTGTAGGGCTACACTTCATCAGAAATCTTTGAATCCAAGGACTTAGTCTTCAGCACAGATGCACATTTAACAAGTTGGTTTGCATCCTCTCTTCTCCCCCCTCCTCCCACACAAACCAAATGCAAATCCGAACTCTTTTCCCTGATGTTCTGCCAGACAAATAGGCAACTCAGAGCATCACATGCCTGATTCCCCCACTGCTCTCACTGATTTTTGCTCAGAGGCTCTGCAATAATCTTGTCTCAAGCCACCTCACTCAGGCAGCCCATTCATGGGCTATTATGTAGAGGACACAGTATCAGCTGGCCAGCTACAAACAAATGAACAAAGAAGTAAATAAATCATTTGTGGAATGTTGGCATCTGCATTGTTTAATGCCTTTTGTTTCAGTACTCTCATCTGTCCCTGCACACACAGCCTCCTTGACTTCTCAGAAACCATGGCTTCACTAGCAAAGCAGAACACAGCGACAGAATGGACCTACCTTTACGGAAACTAAAACACCGCTTAATTCTCCTATAAGTAGTTTTAGGAATGAAAGGAGCTGCTGCTAAGGCACCTGGGCTGCGGACTCCAGCATTTCTGTCTTCAGGCATCATACAGGCCAGAGACACCACGTCCCTCCAAAGCTTTCCTTTACCAGCTGCATGCAGACGAAACACCACAACCGCTCATCATTACTGACTGCTGAGGAGTTTTTATAATAGTGTATTTTCCTCTGGAGCTAGGAGATTTGTGGTCTTCTAGATCTTGGGTAGGGCTTGAAGTAATTTTAACGTTCTCTTCCCTGCTTCAATTTTGCTTTGGGGAACAATTTCCTTCCGTCTCTCTATTTCCTTTCGTTTCTTTTATTTCCCGCGGCGAGACAACTCTCTATTATGCAATGTCACAACAAAAGAGTTTCAGCAAAAAGATATATCTTCCATTCAAACAGAAGTGCCTGCGCAGATGGAGGGGGAGAAAGACCTCTTCCTCCCAGCTGGAAGGGGGTTGAGTGGCAGAGACTCCAATTCCGCAGGAAAAGGTCAGTGCTTCACGGTGCGCAAGGGGAAAGCGAAGAACAATACCAAAAAGGCCACTGAAGAATCCTCCGGGATACGATGCTCCCTTTATCTCTGCAACCGAGAAGCAAAAACAACAGCCCCTTCACCCGAAAGGCTCTCTGTCCATAACAGATTCCTTTTAAAAGGCCTTTTGTATACCCAGCTCCCCGACTGGTGTTCTCACGGGCTTCTCGCTTGTTTTATTGCCTTCGAACTACCAGAAGCTCTCATGGGAGAGGTGCATCAGATGTGGTGGCAGCGCATCTTTGCCGGCAGGATCCTGGGGAGCTGCTGAGGAATACGTGCCTCCACACGGGGATGCTCTGCTTGCTCGCTCCCTCCCGGTCCCACGCCTGGCAATGGCAGCCACGGCTGCTGCCGCTGCCGCCTGCGCCAGCCCCTGGCGTGCAGCAGGTGCAGGGAAACGACGTAGAGGAGTGAGCCACTGCAACGCAGATTTGTCTGCTCCTCCGGGTGACTTTGAGTTGACTTCAGGCGGCTGTTGTGTGCGGCAGCTTGAAAAGCAAGCAGGCTGTGCCTGGCTCCCGCAGGAGGTGCCAGACCTTACGTTACTACCCCTGCTAAAACGCTCATGCTCCTTCTCGCATCCTCCCTCCCCCTTAGTGGCAAGCTCTGCAATTAAAGCTCAGGCCTTTCCCTCCTGTAAAAAATTGCCTTTTTAATCTAATCAGGAGAGGAATTTCATGTGCAAACAGGCATTACATGCCCTGCCTCATTTACATTTCTCTTCCCTTTCAGAATTTTTTCCACAGTCACCTTATTCTTTTGGTGCAAAAACCAAACTGTTTCTCATCACCTTAGCAGATTCCCACCTGCCCCCCTCCTTCCTTCTCTTTCTAGCACAGGTTAACAAATAACAATTTAATGATATGGTTAATCATTTACAGAGATCCTTGCTCTGGTACCAGGAGTCCTTTCCCACTGCCAGACAAACTTTAAATATTAGCCGCTCACCAAGGCTCAGACACATCCGTTGCACGTGCACGCATACACACACACAGAGCATTTGCTTACAATGCTTAAAAGAACAAGAAAATTCAAATATGTTACTCAAAGTGGCACATGACTTGTATGACACCAGACTATTGTGGTTTACCACCTAGTACTGAAATTTAGGAAGCTGATATAAAACTGGTGTTTTGATTAATTCGGTGTCTGAAATAATTTTGTGTTGCAGGTAATTACTTGTTACTGGCTAGTCATCATCATGTGACTGCAATTTCATGTAACAGATGACAGATAAAAAGATTTTTAACTTCACTGGCTACAGCTCATAAAGGCAGGCTTTTAGACAACTTAACCCAGAAGTGCCCTTCTTTAGAAGGGTCAGACAGTTGCAGCAGCTGTAGCAACATCCATGCAGCAAGGGATAATAAAACTATGAGTGCGGCCAGCCATACATAATCACAGAACAGTTAATAGTGCTTATTAAGACTTGTTAAGATAGCTCAGACCATCAACTGAAGTAACAAGTAGTTAATAAAATGGGGGACATGCTAGAAACAGTTCTTAATGGTGACACATCCCATGATACTGCTTTTGCCTTGTTATCACAGCCAAGTCTTCTTCATGAACACTACACCCAAAATCTTGTTCCATCTATTCTCATGTTTTCCAGAGAGTTAACTGTTTGCTTCCCCACACAAACAACCCCGAGTCAGTGTGTTTACTCAAGAAATCCAATAGGATTCAAAAAAGAATGTTCAAAAAGAATGTGCTCAGAAGTGTTTTAACTACAAATGAATTTAAACAGTAATTCAAGGATTGCACGCGACTCGCTTTATGCAAATAAGCATGCAAAATCTTCAGTGAGGTGCTTCCCTCAGTAATTGGCATTAAACACTCGTACAACAATGATGGTGCCCTGAGAATTATCATGGTGGCTGGAAGGATTCCCAGCTGTAAACCAGAAATAGCTCTTGCCCTATAAAAGCAAATGAGGGGCTGGTAAATAAAGCATAGGGGCAGGACTCAGGAGATTTGGTTTCTATTCATAGCTCTGTGCATGGACTTGGGCTAGAAACGGAGTTTCACGTAATCTCAGCTGTCTGTAAAATGTAGACACTTCTCCACTTGCAGAACTGCAAGGTCGCCTTTCCTTATTATCTGCCACAGAAATATACTGTGGTGCTGGAAGCCACGTGCAAAAAACCACAAAGACACTCTTTGAAAAATCCAGTTCTGTTATGTCCCCAAATTTATTATTGCCACAGTAGCTTATGCTGCTACTGGACTGGAGTCAGAGAACACTAAGGAGCTCAACATGAGGCCCGCTTTACAAAGACAAAGTTGGGGATAGGTAATCTTTGTGCTATATAAACAAGCAGATTTCTTACCAAACCTAATTTCAGAAGACTGTGCTCCTCCCACTGCCACTCCCAAACCAACTCAATATACCAGTAGATCACGCTTTTTAAGACAAACCTTTCACTTTGCAGGTTTTGGGGTTAGTTGTTTTGGGTTTTCTTTTAAACATCCTCCTGTAAGACCTACATGCTCAGATTCAGGACTGTGCCAGCTTATTAACATATAGGGCCAGATCCCAGTGAGATGACTGCTCAGCATCATCTTTCCAGGGCACATTTCCCCAGGAGGAGCCAAAGAGAAGACAGTCATGTTTGAAGAGGTGCCAGACAGCCCCTAGCTGACCAAGTCCCTCAGTACAGCCCACCAGCAAGGTCAAAGCCTTCTCCTAAGAACTGTGTGACCTGAATAAGGCACAAAGGAAGATGGGTGGCTGACAAGAAAAGTTTTGTTTAAAATGGTAGTTTCCTTCAGTCCCTCCCATCCTGTCTCCTGTGGTCTACCTGGCATTTGAGAAAAAGACATTTGCAGTCAGCAATCACAGTTTTCAGTGATAATTGCGCTTCTTGGTCATGAAACAGCACAGACAACCCTGCCTGACCTACTATTCCAGCAACCTGCAGACAAGACCAAAAAGCATCTGATGCAATATGGGTGTTCTTTCACAGTGGAAAAATATTTGTGCCCCCAAACTTGGAGATTTGAGAGCTCCAAGGAACAGACCGATTAACATACATTTTGTGCAAGTTTATCAATCACACTTGTATTATAATAATATAGACATTCTCACCATAATAATAATGATGAAAATGATAAAAATTTGCAGCATATTCAACATAAGATAGCTTTTTAAAAAGACAACTAGACATCCAACAATAAATTTTGATTCAATACTACTGAAATTATTGGGTATGCCCATCAAAAGAAAAGGAATCTATCCTATACTGCTAGTGCTAATATTCTGAAGCTTACATTGCAATGCGTAGCTTTATATAATACTATTGCTGGTCTTAGCTGTCATTTGCAGGAGAACCACTGACAGCTTCTTGTAATAGGCATTTATGAAACACATGGACGGTCTTCTAGCTGGTGACCAAAGGAATTACCCTGCTTCTCCCTGCGGGAAAGCTGATTTCATAGAAGACCAGACTTCTGTGAAAACTTCCCCTTGCCTTGGTAATGCACTGTCATGTGCTATCCTCATCAGGGGATGTGGTTCCAGACAGTTTAAAGCCTTTTAACTGAGCCCTCTACATGGGAACATGCCTGATACTTGCACTGCAAGTGAAAACAAAGGGTTTACTCCACTGTTTTTTGAACTATCTAGACCGTTCTCCTCCTCTTCACTTCAAAACTCTGCCTGCAACTGAGAGACAACAGAAGAACCCTTGCATGTCTTTGTGTAATTAGGGGCCTTACATTTTCCCTCACTGACTCACCTCCTCCAAATGGTGCCCATATAACCCTGCGAATGGATTTCACCCAATCCTCCATGTCATTCTGCGTGCTCGCCATAAGAAGGTACGTTTCATGATTAGCTGTCATCCGCTCTCGGTCTCCTCCTGCAAGAGAAGATAATTGCACTTAGAAACTCTTTTGCTTTCCTGCCCAGCTGAGTTCCTGCCAGACTGACTGCTGAAAGCAGTAATAGCGGCTCCATAGCAAGCAGACACAGATACTATGCAGTGGTGTGTTTATCATCAGACATGGCATGAAAAGAAGGTCCTGTAAGTACATTCCCCATCAGACACCGAGAAGCTGTCATGCTTCCAAAAGGAAATGAGAGGATAAATGTCATCAGTAAACAAAAACAGCCTCATGCTGTTCCAAGAACCACAGGAGCCTGAACTAATCTGTAACTTGATATACACACTGGAAATTTTGCAGCAGTTATTGTACCATGATGGAAAGAATAAATGCAGAGAGAGATCAGCATGCTTTGAACAAGTGGGGATGACTCCATTTTTATTTTCAGGAACACAATGTGTCACATTCATGGCAATGACATTTGATACACCCAAGCGTTGCTGTGAATCTCTACCAAGAAGGCAGACGACGCTAGCAGCTGACATGGTACAACCCACTGCCTTGGACGGGTCTGATGAGGATTAGATTAAGAGGGAACACACTGCCTTATTACCCTTTATTTAAAGGATGGGCCAACACCGAGAAGGTCAAAACCAGAACTTGGCTTGCCACAGCTCCAGGTTTTCACACTTGTAGTACTGCTTCACCTCCATCCTAATGGGTACAATGTTGGTGCAAGAGCACAAGAGGATTCAAACCACCTTTCCAGCACTACAGAAGGAGCAAACCCTTCCAGAAAGATAGCACCAGACATTTTGAAGCCCTTTCTCTGAGCCAAGGGCATGCAAGCATGCATCATGCACAAACACAACACACCTAGAAATCCTGTGAGTTCTGTGTTCGTCTATTTCCAGCTTCTTCCATCCCTATTTTTTATTCTAGTCATATCTAAATTAAATATCTCTGTTCATTACAGCAGGAATACTGCTCCTGGGAGGTCTTCTGAATAGTGCCATGCTCAGTGCTGGGCACTGGAACAGGTAGGTTTCTAAAGAGAAATTTCTTAAGCACTAGAAAATCCAACCAGGATTTCCTGGCACAACCATTCTGAATGAACCTACTCATATAGTCCACACTTTACAGCATTAGGACACACAACTGTAAAAGGGACTTAATTGGCAAACACAAAAGCCAGATTTTCCCAGACATGGGCAGATTCTACTGAAGACTTACAGTTTACATCATTATTCAAAACTTGCATTTGAACTTGGAAGTAAAGAGAGACTCTGGTTTTCTACAGTCAAAATACAGCCATTTATATACCATATGTTCCCCCAAAGGGCATCCAAACAAGTAATGCAACATCCTGAAGTACAATACATTTTAGACTATACCACGATTTAGACGTTTGAAGAACACTACTTTTTTTCTAAGACATAATTAAAAGGTAGGGATCAACCTATTTTAAGTGCCAACGCTAGGGAAAAATCAGCATGAGCTAAACTGCATCGTATTTTTTTGGAATCTTTTCAGTGACTAGCATAAGAATTGGTAGAAAACATGTCCTACTGGTATGCTATGTTCCATCATTTTTAACCTTTCCAGAAGCAGAAGATGAGGGTATGGGGAGCAGGAAGCATTAGCATCTCAAACGATAGCACTCCCCATCAACACGGCCCAGCAGAAAGCCCCTAGTGAGGACCTGGAAATTTACTCCCCATCTCTCCCTTTTACATAGCCATCTTGACCAGAACGATAACAGATCTCTCTCACTCAAGCATGAAGAGTAGACATGATACCGTCTAAAGTCTACTTAAACTGGCATATTTTACATATCATCTAGAGTTCTCATTCTGAAAAGGCGCAAAAATAAAGATACAAACAGAAAGCCTCAATATAGTCACAGCTATTAAATATAATAGTAATAAATACAGTATAGAGAAAAAGCATGCAACGCAGTTGCACCCTTTCTGTGGCTGATAAAAACTGAAAAAAATGAAGCTTTTTTTTTTTTTAATGGACCAGGATCCTGTAAGGTACTGTACAAAAAGAACAAAAAGGTGTGTTCACACAAAATACCTATCAGGTCCAGGAATAAAACAAGAGGTGACCTGATTTTCTTTCTAAAGAGACAATAAAAAAGATGACACCCATAGCCAAGTGATGGTCCTCCTCTCAGGTATCTGTCAGATTGCTCCATATTCTTTTAATAGCCTGCATATTTAAATTCAGCAGATTGTGTGAGATTTTTTCAGTTATGTTATGACAAAGTGGAGGGTGTTCTCCAGATAAACTGGATTAATCCCAGCAGTCTGGATAGTTCGTTTACAGTGTGGATTCCACAGCAGTACTTTAAACAACTAACTCAGGTAAACACCCACTCAGCTAATACACAATTAATATGTGTTTAATTTTGAAGAGAAGGAAAACTTCATGTTTGGTTACATTATTTTTTTGGTATGAGAAAGCAAAGCTTTCCTAACAAAAGGAGCTTCACCATTTTATAGCAATTCTGGACCTGTCTGCTTTGTAATTCAACTCTTTTCTTTCACAGCACAAAATCGGATCTTGCAGGGTTCTTCTACTTGTGCATTAATTTCGTTATTATTCAAGAACTGAAGCCTCATTAAAAGATTTTTGGGGATATAACAGCATATACTGGATTTGTGTTTTACTGCAAATGTTAATTTTTAGTGGGAGTGTATTTTAAATACAAAATTAACAAGATTAGGGGGACAGACAAGAAGAAATTACCATGATTCAGGAGAGAGAGTAATCTCAGATAAGTAATACCAGATAAACAGAAATAGATTTAGGAGGACCTTTCTGAATCTTCAGTAGATCCACAGGACACTTCTGAAAGACGCTGATTAGAATCTCCATTATTTTTTCCTTATAATATGTTATATATGTTATGATTATAATGAATCATGAGTAGATCACAATCTCCAAAAATCAGACATCTATTCATACCATCGATACCAGCATCAAGTATGTCAACCTGAAAAAGGTGCTCAGCATTAAGTCCATTCCAGATGTGAATGCATCCTTATACCTTTCCTGTGGGCATGCAAATCATAACGTATTTTACCTGTATTGTTGTATAGGTCCATGTTATGCCTTCTCAAATTTCCTTTGCTGCATTTGCAGTCCAAGTACAAGAAATGCCTAATGCTGTGTGTTGTGGCCTGCTTGTGAATAGCCAACTTGAGGGGCTGGAATGCTTTTTTTCTTTTTTTCATATGTTCCTCTTACTACTTCGCAGGTGTCACAGGACCTGGAAGGAGCAGAACCCAGTCTACCTGACCAAAGTTGACTCTGGCATATTCAGGAAAAGCTGCTGTTTACACAACGGATCCTGTTTCTTCCAGCCTCTGGTAACGGCCAAAAGTAACTGGATTTATACTGTTTCTCAAAACTATAATGCTATGTTTATTTTTATGTTTACATATTTTTATTTCTGCAGCCCTAACCAACCTCTCATCTGTTTTATTTTCTTAGGGGCATCAGAAATGAATTCTTATTTATTCAAGAAATCTATCCATAACATCCATTTGGAGTGGAAATGGTGAAACAGCACACCACCACGGTGAATCTTCCACTTTGAACAGATTAGATTTCTCCTCCTGCCCCCTTTGGCAGTAGCAGTGACTTTCGGGTTCCCAAGTGCTCCTTCCTGCCTCCTCCGGGGGCTCAGTAACCAGTAAATACAGCCTGCTGCTGTGCTCCCCCATCGGGACAGCCTGGGACCGCTCAGCCCCACGCGGGGTGCCGCTCTGCGCACCGAGCCAGCGCCGCTTTGAAACAAGCCAGGCGAGGTATTTTAAGAACTCCTGCCAGCAACCGGAAACAAACAATTAAAATACAGAGAGGCCGATTGCTGCAGGGATCTGCTCCGCAGGGGAAAAGAAAGGGAACAACCGGCGCTTGCTCACGCAGCACCACCCCGCACGCTCGGAGAAGTATGAAGAGGCGGTGACTGAATTTAAAGGGTGATTGTTTCCTGAAATACCAGGCTCAACAGCTCTCCTGCTTTTTATCGGCCAGCAATTAAATGTGAATGCACAGACAGTTTGTATCCAACTGCGGGGGAGGCAAGCCATGCAGGGTGTTTTTTCTTTGTAGTCTCTCTCTAACCCAACACTCTTACCTGAATGCACCCAGGCTGAACTCCGAATGAAATATTTGCTTGTCCTTCTAAAAGCATCTTGGATTTCTTGCAAACAGTAGTTTCAGCATTCTTGAGAGTGGAATGTGAAGGGATTAAATTCATACCAACTGTTTAAAAGAGAATTTGCTCCCAGGAGGAATATAAAAAACCTAGGATTAATCTGATTTTTCTGAGCTGAGAATGTCATCGCCAACCTCAAAAGAATATTCACATTCCAAAAAAAAAAAAAAGAAATTGGGGGGCCAATTTCCCAGCGAAACAGTTCCCTACTCCCTTGTGCATTTCTCTTAGCCACAGGTTCTGAAACCCTTGCTCTCGGCTTGGGAGCTGAAAGATGGTGAAAGGCAGGCTGGCAACAGAACCCACTGGGTTTTCTTTAGAACATCCTCCTGCTTGGATGCNCCTCAAAAGAATATTCACATTCCAAAAAAAAAAAAAAAAAAATTGGGGGGCCAATTTCCAAGCGAAACAGTTCCCTACTCCCTTGTGCATTTCTCTTAGCCACAGGTTCTGAAACCCTTGCTCTCGGCTTGGGAGCTGAAAGATGGTGAAAGGCAGGCTGGCAACAGAACCCACTGGGTTTTCTTTAGAACATCCTCCTGCTTGGATGCTTCACGTTTGTTTCCTAAATTTTTAATTTCTCAGGAAAATGCTAAATAGTAAAACTTTAGCCTTCTAATGTTTCCGATGAATACACTAAATGCAGCTCCATATGGTATTCAAATAGGAACTCCTGGCTACTCATCACCTCACAAAAAAATCACAAAAATATTTAGGAGCTGATATTCAGACATTAATTTCAGAAAATCTTGCCTGAGGAGTCCTTTGTTTTCTTTCTACTGCACCCTGTTTTCACTTTATGTTCTTACTTTTATTTAGCTTGTCTTTCAAATAGTTCTTGCTGCTATATGGTCTGGAATTCTCTTCCAGCTACTACTGTCCATCACCGCCTTTCTACATACATGCACTGAACAACACTGCCCTCTTCTCCCAGAGATACCTGTATCACCTGAAGCCTCATAGTTGGAACAGCCTTTAAGGTAGAAGAGCTGATCTTTGTACAACTGATATTCCATGCCAATTGTTTGCAACTCAGAAACATGTATCTGTGTTTTGCATAAATCTTCCAAGTGTAGCCTGAGGTACAAGTAAGTGCCATCCCCATGTGCAATGAAGCAGGCATGCTCTTCTCCATTCAGATGTATGATAAGACTATGCAATTTGTAGCTCCTGATCAAGACTCCAATTAGTATTTCTTCACAAGCAAAACACGAATAATTACGGTAGAACTTATGACTCTTCCCCTACACTTTGTGTTCTTAAATTTTCCCCTATGCTGCAAATGAACTGCACATTAAATGACATATTTAATCTATTTCTCTGGGAAAACCCACCTGTATTTCCTTAATCAACTTTAATTTTACAGCATTTGTATTCAGACTTTTTAATCCTAAGCAGAAATCATCTCTGCAAGTTGTAGAGGATACTAGAACATCAGAGACCAAGATGAACCACGTTGTTCTTTTGAACTCCTTGTTTAAGAACAAGACAGAAATTATGATTACCAAACCTTGATATTAACACTAACCACTGCTGCTTTAAGCATAGAAGTCTGACTTGGCATACTGATGAGCTACTAAAAGACAGTTCAAATCCTTACATGTCTGTCTTCCATATACTGACACTGGCAACTATAGGATCCATCTATCCTCAAGTGAGTCAAGAAACTCTATCATAACTGTTAAATCCTATAATCACACCTGACTTTAATGTAATATAAGAACTCTTCTGCTAGCCAAAGCCTGTGCTCATGAACCCTGCACGTCCTGAGTCTGATGAAAACCACATGTAGGTGTCTTTCAGGCTCATTGAGGCGATATAGGACAATTTGCTCTTCAAACTGCCCTCAAACTGTTAAGCCAGTTTGAGCACTAAAACGTTTTATGACCATTCCAACTGGGCCAGTGGAAAAACCTAACTGCAAAAAGCTTGGTCAGAACACAGGTTGAAATTTACACAGCAAAATAAAGGAGCTAAGCTCTGGGATGCAATTGTATTTTAATGAGATTTTAATGTCTTATTGACTCTGGGATTCATTAAGAAACCTTTCTTCATAGCAAGTGAGAATCTGTGTTGAAGGCTTAGCAACTGCTGCATCTCACATGACCAATTTAAAGAACAAAAAGAGACACAGCTACTTGAAACTTGCAGCATTTTTGAACTGCACACACTGCTTGCTAAGCAGTCAAGCATATGTTCTTACAGACGTGTTGGTGGAGAGGAAGTAGAGGCAATGAATTTCTGCATATTGCCCAGGGACTTATTTCTGATGATGCAGGTATAACAAGGAGCTTGCAGACAAGAGCTGGGGGGGTGTGTTGTTTTTTCTGTTGTTTTGTTTGTTTGCATATAATTCTTAAAAGTTTCTTTAGTCTGCACATGCCAGGTATTGCTCCTGCTCTTCCTGACTGTAAAACTTTACCAAGCATTTACAGCATCCTCTCAGTTCAACTAGGATGAAAAAAGGAGTACATAGCCTAAGTTCAAGTCACTGCCACCTTTTTCTTTTGCCACAAATAAGGTAGTGTGGAGAACCAAGTTCTTAATGATCATGCAAAAACTCTTGTCAAAAAGAACAACCTACTGTATAATTACCAGAGACAAATACTCTGTATTTACAGGAGCTTCAGCATTACTTCTGAAGTGACTGTTACTGAATTTATGCCATACCTTCTCATCAGAAGAGACCTGCTCCATGGAAACTACACAGAACATGGTTGTATTTTCTGAGAATACTCAGCTTACATCTTTTATGGCACAGCTTGTCTAAAACATATCTCTATCATGAAGGAGGAAAGATGTCCATGAACTGAAGATGAGATGTTGGACTTTGTGAAGCTGAAAATCAACCAGGGAGGCTAAGACCAAGGTGGACGATGGGGAGAAGAGCTTGAACTTGGAGTATAAAAGAGAGCACCCTGGAAAGGTCTCTATTTAAGAGACATTATCAGAGCCATCAGTGACGGAAACACCAAGAAGCAAGGAAAATAGAAAACTAGCACTAAGCTAGGCTGCACTGAGGAAGTTACAGACTCCTTCCTTGCTAAACAATCAAATCCTAATTGCTTTATCTTGCACTGAGCTTCCTGGACACTAAATTGAACATACAACCTGTCAACTCTTAGCATTGCATTCAGATCCACAAAAAACAGTGTCCATCTTAAAATCAAAGAGATTTGGGCAATCATGTATCTTAGCTTATTATTTGATGATTCCTGAGATTTTGGGATCTGTGTTTTGAAGACCTTCATGACAAAACCGAGTGCAGTAACTTGTTTCTAATAAATTAACATATTGTCACTACTGTAGCATTTCTTTGTATCCCATCATATGAGATAGTGAAAAAGAAGCCGAAACATTTCACTTACATATAAAAATAATAAAAAATCAAGACATACCAATAATTGAAACAAGGAACTTCTATTAGGGCATGGTATGGTATGGTGTGGTGTGGTACGTAACTTCTTTTATGGCCCTATTATGTAATATATGGCAAACCAGATCCCAAAGATCATAAAGATATTAAGAGGAAGCTCCTATGTACTTTAAAAGTCTTAATAATATTAGGTGAAATAGTATGTTGGCTGGTTTTCCACAGATGTTTAGACAGAAAAATCCATCTAGATGGCTGGATGTTACAACACGAGTGGCTACCATTAGAATTTAACTCCTAAGCATTTTCAAAAGGTGTTCCATAAAACTTGAAAAATACCCTCTGTTGTTCTGTTAAAACCAAGCAGGTAGCAGACCCAGTTCATTATTCTGAGTTGCACTACATAGTTATGTTACTTCTAAAGCCTTGATGACAGGTACTAGATGGGTTGAGGAAGATACAAATTACAATTTCAGTTGTTTTACCCCGTACTGTCCTGTTGTATCCTCTGTTCTTTTTTGGTTCAATGTGGCTCTGAAAGAAGACAGCGATGGGTGGAAGATACACTTATATCACCAATGTGTTTTAAATTACTAATACCACCACCACTGAGAAACCTCAGCTTTGAAATACAGAGTTATGAAACCCACCATTGTTTTACCTCCAAACCATAGCAGGTGCACTATTTAATTTCTCTCTTCACAAAGAACTAATGCATTTTCCTAAAGAGGGGAATTAAGTAACTGCAAACAAGTCAATAATGAAGATACTGCTTTTTAAATACTTCAGTAGAAATATAATTTTCTGCTGCTAGTATTCAAGGTGATCTTTTGCATTAATAATCTTGAGCAGCAGTTTTCTGCACTAAGGTTGTATTGTTCTCTGGGCATATTAGCTTTTCAGCATAAAGGCAGCAGCATAATTTAAGCGCTAAATGGCAAAAGACTGCTAACACAAGTACATTCCCTGGTGAGCATTGTGCTCTATCACAATTTCCCGACTTGCAGAATGCCTAGAAGACAGCAGGGCTTTTTCAATAGAACGAGTTGTTTTCATGGAGCTCTGAACCAGCTGTTGTTGGATACCTGAAATCCAGCTCAGGAAATATATTCACGTGTAACACAATGAATACTCTGTACAGGTAGCTTTCTTCTGTGCTGCAGGGCTACAACTGCAGCATATCTGTCTATAAAAGTAAGTGTCCTGCACAATAAAAGCATAAAATCAGTGCCATATTTAAGCATTCCTTGTATTGCACAGCTACCAAGTCTTTATCCTAACATAATAATTAGTGCTTAAATACCCGAGCAAAAAATTGTGATACTTGCTCATCAGCAGTTATAACTGTATTAGAAAGGAAGAAGAGGAATTAATGAGGAAGAGAGAGATGTGAATTCAAATCATTCCTTGTACAATATAAGAGCTCTGATTTTTTTCAGAGCACTTAATCTTTTCAGACATCTCATTCTTCCTCTCCCCTACTTTTGCTTCCCTTCCTTTATTCCTAGCTTGAACTTCTGCTACGCTTCAAACAGATTTCATAATTATCCACCTCATCCTCAGACACAGATTCCAAGTGGTACCTATTTCATAGAGTCTGTTATTCCTACCCTTCCCTGTCACTAAGATGCTGGTGCCAGCACAGTTAACTTCTGTATCTCGCCCTTCCCCAGTGCCATTCCCACTTGAAAAAAATTTCATCTCTCTTGTTGCTCAAGGCACACAGCCCAGAACATTTTGTTTACAGGTTGTATTAAAAGGCCATCAAGCTGTGTGGACCCCATCACAGCTCTACACTTCAACAGCAGCGGCAGCAGCACACATTGCTGCCTTCCTAGTTAATCAGTACCATGCAGAAGTCAGAGGCATGCTTCTTTGGCACTGCTGTTGCTAGTTTTTAGCTTTCCAGAATTCTTCAATGTTGTCAGCGTTGTTGTGATCTAAAATGCGGTCTGAACTGTCATGTTTGCTGTTGTATTGTTGTGAATTTCAGCTGTTTTCACAGTTGTTGGTAACATTTTCTGCATCCATTAATGATTCTACTTTCTTATTTATGTTGAAGTTGGTGAAATCACACAACAGCAAAAAAATATTTTTCTACTTTTTTTTTTCAGCCCTACTAACTGGGATGAAATCACATTCTTCTGCCTGTATAGCAAAGACTGGTGATGAACTCACAGAAGCAGATGGATCAGGGAAAAAAAAAAGTCAGATTTACAGTATGCAAGTTATACCTTTATAGAAAAGAAATTGTTTCCATGCAGTTGACTGCAAATATCCTAAACACACACTGTCATGTCACACGCACTAAAATGAAACTTAGCAAATATTCTGACAATGCATGTATTATAATTTTACCTGGTCTTGACAAACTATTACACTTAGTGCAGGGAAGCAGAGAAATAATTTGGTGGATCTACAAAAGATACACTTCTCAAGAAGGCCTCTCACTCCTTGTCTCTTGCAATGGAATCCCACACAGGTTTTTTTGATAGGAAAATGTGGAAAATATAAATAAACAAAAAAACAGAGATTGGCCATAAGAAATCCATTCCTCTATGTCCTTCATTACTACTAGGATTTGAGACATACACAATATTGATCCAGTCATAGAAAAAAACATTGCAGGCCATGCTTGTCTTATGTACATGTAAAGTGCCACTACAGCACCCTATTTCAAAACTTCAACCATAAAGAGCTTTCCTCTGAAATTATGAGTTCAAGGAAGTAAAAAAAAAAGCAGAGTCTTGCCTAATGCCACAAACTATTAAAAATATACTGGGTTTTTTTTTAGTTAAAACTTGTACACACAGAAGATCTAAAATCAAATTGTCAAGGCCTTTTAGTTTGTTGGTTTTTTTTTTGGACAAAGAAAGTAGACTGAGTCCATCTTTGTGAGTTTTCTTCCCCCATTCTTCTGACATTGGTCAATAGTTTCCTGGGGACAGAGACAAGAGAGATTTGCTTTCTGTACTATAGTTTGGATTCTTACTGACAGCAGAACTTGTGACACAGAGAGAAGAACATGGGTTTTTCAATGCTCAAATGTTTTACTGCTTTGTTTCTACTACCTTCACATCAGGCTATGTCATTTCTACATATGAATTGCAATAACCAAGAGAGGAGTGGATTGCTACAGCCTGGTCTCAGCTCTGTGGCACAGCATTTTAACCGGCCATTGACTACCCAGGGTTGTATTTGATGCTATGCCTATTGGGTAAGTGATTTTAAGGAGGAATGCAAAAGACCTCCAGGCAAACAGATGCTAATCAATCAGATGTCAAATGTCCTCAGCACTGAGAAGACCTATTGTCTTTAATAGGAAGGCTTCACTACACAAATGAAACCTTTTTCAGATACTGTTAGCTGTATTCATTAGAAATGGAGGAGAGCAGAACTACAGAAATGACTCCATGTTTAACTGCTTCATCTGCCCACTCATTGCTGTCTGATTGTTGGAACACTGCTGCAGTGTCTACAGCCAATTTCTCAAATTTAACTGGCTCCTTCCACTAACAGTTAAAATCTGTGGAAAAATATGGCTTGTCATATAACTTGCCAAGAGGGAAACAATATATTTATGTAGTTGGGAAAGAGTGCGAGGGTCACAATGTCAAACATCAGTGGTGTTGCAAGACTTAGTGGATGACTTCACTGTTACCTGTTGTAACAGATTTATTCTGAGAGAAAAGCATAAATACAAATTATTATACCAAACTCATTTTCTCTGTCCTATGTGACACACCTTAAAGATAAATTACTGCACTCCTGTGATTTGACAATAAGAACCTTCTTTGAAGTGTCTCCAGTTGGACACCCAAAATGACCATACTTGAAATTTGGGTGATCTCTAAGTTTATTTTAGATAAAGTCTCTTCAAACATATATCCATCTCTACTTCTAATGAGAGAGGGGGAAAAGCCCCATGCATTTGCTGGTCTAGACACAGACAACAACGTAGAAAGATGCTTTAGAAGTTGTCGACTGTGAGAACTCTGTTTTGGCAAAAAGCAAGATCCTGGAGCTGTTGCTGCTGAAGAGATGGCTGCCTTGTGCAACCAAATGCTTTCTTTTCAGTCTCACATCACAAATTGCCCTGAAGTGCAAAGACTCGACTTGAAATGGATTATTTTGAAAGGTCAGTTCCACAGCACATATTCATGTGGCATTTGACCTAGCAGGAAATTAAAACTTCTGATGATTTTAATTAAGGAAGGATCAATACCTGAACGGAAGTCCTCAAGCGTAAATTCACCCAGGGACTGGAGGACTTACCTATACACATTGGCACGTGACCTATAGGCTGCAAAGCCAGCATGCCAAGATGCCAGACCTAGGTTGCCCTCAGAGTCTAACAGAACAATGTTCAAAGCATGTGCTCACTTCAACTTGCAGCATCTACTCATTAAGCTTTCTGTTCCTCATGAATACAGAATATCCTGAGCCTTCAGCAGGTACAAATCAAGATGCTCTTTTATCAGTCTAAACATGCTCTTGTGTGCACAACACAAGGCAGGGAATTAACTCAGTACGAAACCAAAGTTGAACAGCTAAATTCTTGTGATATTTCTTTAGAAAGAGGCCAGCCAAAAAGAAGAGTTTTGATGAGGAGGTAACCATCCGGTATCCCAGGACAGTGAATGGTGTCTATGCCATAACTTGAGCCAGTCTTTGAAATTCTGTCTCACGTAGTGGCCTATGGCCATTGCTGCATACAGACAAGCAGACAATGCTATTGTTTATTATTTCTCAGGTAACGAAACTGATCTGCCAAACACACTAAGTGATGTATTTCTTCTAATTTTACAATTATTTTGTAAACAGACAGGAAAGATACTGTGTTTCCAACAGCTTCCAAGAAAAGCTGTTTCCCTTCTCCAGCAGGAACTGACCATACTCTCCCAACTTCTGGACATGGTGCTTTCCACTCTGCACTGAATTATGCTCAAACATAGAAATACTTCATTTCTCCAAAGAGCAACCATTTATTTCAGCTCATATCTGACTTCAGATTTCACCACAGATAAAAATAGTAGCTCTCTGTTGCATAGATACAAAACCAAACGGATGCAAATATCCTAATTGAGCAAGTATATATTATGCCTACACATAATTTCATCATAACATCACTTGTTTAATAATGCAAAGTCATGTTTTAGCATTTTAGAAAATAAATCAAGAATAAGTTATTCAATAAAACATGCGGACTAATTGACATATGCAGAAAACAATTACCTAATACAAAGTTAAGTCTCAGCATAAGACAATCTTGCTTATCTAAAGTAGCAGGAGATTTTAGTCATCAGTTCAGGTCATTTGTCACACAGCTCATCTGAAATCAACCACCTCTAGGAACATTGTGCATCTTAGCACCATTTCAGGATATCAGTTCAGTATTAACTCAGACAGAAGCATGCCACTTGATGAATTCTCAACTCAACTCTCCAGTCCTTTAAATAACTCTGAAATTTCTAATTCAAGTGCAGCTTTCCTCAAGGAAGAGCCACCAAACACCAGTTATCTGCAGAGCACACCTTGCAATAGAGCAGGTCAAGCTAAGAATGAACAGAAACCTCGTTTTGGCTTTGTTTTGTTACATATATCCCACAGACAGATACATGTTGATAATATGGTCCACATTTCCCCTTCTCGTTCACAAGCACAGAATGATCCTATAATGCATTTATTTCTAATTTGGGTAGGTCTATACTTTTGCCTTGAGACCTGGAGCCTATAAACCACAGGGTGTCTTTTTCAGACAAAGATCACTTGGGTTTCATTTCTAGCAGTGTATGCTAACAGGAAGTACTTGCAAGGAGAAACCCAGTACATTTTGAAGTATTGCTTTTCAAAGGACGTTATATGGGATGAAATGCTAACTTGTTTCACAGTACAGAAAAAATGTAAAATGGATAATGTACATATATTTTCACAGGTAGATCTAGTACAAAGAAAAGCTTGTCTTGTGTCTACTTGCCATTTCTTTGAAACACTGGAAGAGGACCACCAATGAGGCGAGACTCCTGCCAGCCACAGATCTGTCTCTGACAGGTGAAGATGGCCCCTCCTTTCCTTTACGCTTGCACTTGGTCAACTTCCCATACAGAAGAAATCCACAGAAACCCTGACACACATAGAAAACTCAAAAACTGTTTGGAAGCAGCATGCACAACACGGGAAATGCTCATCGTGGGTCCACTCCTTGTTAGAAGAATTACCAGGAATTCTTCAGTCCCAAGAAATTAAACAACACTTGAGGACTGATGCCATCTGTATGAATGAGGAAACAGCAGACTTCAATGCTCTCCATCGGGCAGATGTGGCACGGAGGGATAATATTATGCATAACTCCAACAGTAACTGTTTATCTTAAATGGAAATTGTTTATTGTTTCTTATATCTTCTCACTCACAAGTATATCACTGGGCTAGTCAGAGAGCCTATCAAAGATTTCAGGCTTGGCTAGTCATAGGCTTAAGTGGTTTCAGGGCCATTACAAACCATTACAACCATTACAGTGAGCTTCGACTCCTCATACTAGCAGTTTTTCCCCCAGATCCTCATTCCATCTGAGAACAACTCACAGATGTGCTCCTAGGACACACTTTAAGAAACCAGTTGGATAGTTAAATCTGAACAAGTCAACGTATGCTCTTTTTATGGCAAGGATGAAGAACTGCCAAAGGTTGATTAATCTGAGCTATCTTTGGAGCCTCTTCTAGGATAAGATGAATCATGCCGTGGAGATATCACTTCTCTTCTGAGCCATTCATTCGGGCACACTTGCATTGGTTTTCTTTGTGAGTTCATGGATGTGCATGTGTGTCTGTGTGTGTGCATGCGTGCTTTAAGGGTCCATTTCTACATGCAAATGTTAGCACCTTGTTCTCTGGGCTGTTCTGGACTGCATACCAGCTTTTAGACATGCACAGGTATATGATTATGATGACTTGAAGAAGTATTAGCATTTCTTAAATGGCTGGTGGTTGAAAACATATCCCTGAAGTATCTACAAACCATTTACTTATTAAGAAATATCAGTAAACATACAAAGTAAATAATTTGTAATTATGCAGAAAAAGTTATTCGGGACACTTGCTTTTCCTACTAGGAAAGAAATAAAAACTTCATATAAGAAAGTCATGACAGTGCACAACAAACATGAGAGGTAACCAGTAGGCATTTCTGATTTTGGCACATGATTTTTGGCAAATTTCTGTACATTTGTGTAAGGATTCAAAATCTGACAATGGAAAAGGCAACAAAAATCCATCAATGACAACCTGGACACCAGCAAGGTATTAACCAACAAAGCCATGCACTCAGCAGACACTGGCTAATATTGAAGAGATAGCATCTACCCTTCAGGTAATCACTGACCCTCTCAAGAAGCACAAAGCCTGAACCAGGAAAAAGTTACAAGCTTGGGCTAAGGACCTAACAATGACATGCAAATATCTGCTGCTGACAAAACAGGAGACAGGAATTTAACTGCCATCAGTTCCTCTGAAAAATTTACTGTTCATAACCGCCACACACACTGTAAACTGAGGCCTCTTATATAGAAGCTGGTACAACTTTCTCATGTCCTCACAGAATAATAAAGAGCGCGCTAATGTTAGTTGGAAGTTAGCCAAAAAGATTTCAACGAAGTTTAACAAGATTCTCTAGGTATCTTGAAAGCAACAAAATTTTTGAATAGTAAGTTTTGTTCTTTTGATGGATTCTTTAAAATTCTGTCTTATGCTTAGACTAAGTTTATAAATTCAATAAAAGGGTTACTCATTCACTGACAGGTTACAATCCACTAAGGATGTTATTTCCATATGGAGGTTATGGAATATTTTTTTGTTATGTATGCTGAAGACAGACACAGCAAGCAACTGTCCCTAAACCATGCAGCATATATGGCAGAAGATATTTTTATAAGAACAGGAATAAAAATTATGTGATAAGATAGAAGTCAGTAAGAGATAAATATTTGCCAGTAAGATGACTAAATTCATCACCAAGACCTCCTATTCCAAATATAGTGGGAACTACAGGATCCCATATCACGCTGTGCGTGGAAGTTGCCAAAACCTGAGCGATTTTTTGGAAAGGTGACTCTGGTATCTTAGAAAGACTCTCTCAGTATTAGTGGCACAGCTTGAACTGGCAAGTATCAGAAAGCTTGCGAGAGAGACGGCTCTTCTAAGGTTTCCCACGTAATTTCTAGAAACTAAGTTTTCTTATAGGGACACAAACTCTCTGATGCTTATCCAGGTTGAACTGTTGAAGTGTGCCAAGGCACTCAGCATGGGGAGAGAGGGAGGCTGCCCTCAAGAGCAGGGTGTTTTTAAGTGACACATACAATGTAAGGGCACAGCTGCCCTCCCAAGAGCTAAGCAGAAATCCCAGGTAAGCCTGACACAGCAATTTAAAATTATTTCTACAAGTATTTTATGGTATACCCAGCAGCTGCCAGACAAAGAGAAGTTCCCTATCATAATGAAAGCCAAGTTGCTTCTTCCATGCGCCACAGAACAGCCTCAGACTTTACTGGATGCTGTGGTCAATTTGTCAGCACAACACAATTAGCCCCAAGCTTGAAATCATTTCCTCCCTTGCAGTTTTGTCTCCAAAATGAAACATTCAGTTTAGCATTGTTTTATGCACTCACACAGAGCTAAATTTTAAGTTTGCTACCTAGCCCAAAGCCAACAATGGCAGGCGGTACAGCAGCCTTAGAGCAGGCTGTGGGAATGACTGCAGTTTGGGGATCCCCCTGCTCCTACATGGAGATTGAGTGCAACCAATCTCATTGAACCCTTTTCTCAAGGGCTGCTCAGACAGTGCCAGGAGATGCAGAAGTGCTTTCCTATGTACCAGTGTCTGCTTAGTTTTTCAAAAGGAAAAATGAAACAGACCAAATTAAAATACTTGAAAGATGATGTTTAGATGAGACCCAACCATGTCTTGCACTTGCAGTGCCATTTTCATTTCCTTTCAAAGAATTCATCTTCAAAACATCTCTATGGTCAGAGATATAGCATCTTTAAGTTATGAATAAAATAATAAAAGCACCTAAAAGGTAAATAACTTGTTCAAATCTTTACAGAAAAAAACCCTAAATCTATTGTACAGCTCTGGAAAAAGCTGCGTGATCTAATCTCTAGGGCTGTGCTTCCTTTGCAAGCACACTTTCCCTGTCACTTTCTGAGGTGTGAAGAAAATAAATTGGATATAAAAGTCACTTTGAATGTTCAAGTTTTTAAGCAAATTCCCTGGAACTGTATTCTCTGTTTCTTTCTGTGAGTATTCTACTCTAAAAACATTTATTGATAACAAGGTGAACAGGAATAGTTTCCATCACATGGTACATTTTGAAGTTGTAAGCACAAATATTCAAAGAAGAACTACATAGTAACTCTTTAATCCGTAATAAAATCTCACAAAGAAAAGAAAAACCCAAGCTGATTATGGCTAGTTAAACAGGGAAAGAGACTAAAATTTACTACAACTTATTTTTTGCGGATCTGTATCAGAGATCTTCTTGCCATAGACAGATGGTCAATATCCAGTTAATCTCACTGTGTTCTTTGTATATTAAATACAAGTTAGCTGATGCCCAGCATTACAAATTACTATGTGACTACACAGCGCTGAAGTGGAGAGAACAATGCTTGACTGCCCAGTAGCTGGGGTTTTTCTGAGGAGAAAAGACTTGTTCAAAATGAATGGCACAAGAAGTGAGCTGGGTGACCAAAGGACACCCTGCTCAAAAGACAAGAAGCCACGTTACTCCACAGCTTATCCATCTGGAGCTGCTACAGTACCCACAGATGGAGAAAGAAGTGACGTGGCAATGGGAGGAAGCAATTCAAACCAGGCTAAAAATCTCCACCTGGGAAGCAGGGTATATAATACAAGAACCAAGCTGTACTGAGATCTGTGCTGGCTGTGGCCAGGCTGCTAGCCACACCCGAGTGAGCCGAGTCAAATCTCACCTGGGTAAACCTACGTGACACTTCAAGGACATAACTTAAGAAAAAGTCCTTCGTGTATATGTGCTAGTCAGCCTGTGAGAAATGCTGCGCTGCCCTGTTGTAGGATGGAGTTTCTGCCTGAGTCAGCTGTGGCAGGACAGTTTGTTTTCTGCCACAATTTCTCTCTCTTTACATTCTCTGACTAGAGTCACTTTTCATGCAGAATCACTCCCAGAAAATTAGGTTTTAGCCCTTGGATAGAGACTTCTGAGAGGGGAAATGGCCAGTTCGATGTTCAGATTCATCTGTTCTGTAACTGGTATACGCAGAGTAAATAAATTTAATTTGCACAAAAGGACATGATGATTTCTCATCTAACGAAGGATTAACTATCAATGCCTTGAAAGGCATCTGCCAGCAGTAATCTGCAAGCCTTCCTTCTTACGGGGCTGGACTACTACAGAAATAACTTCTGTTCCAGCCAACAGTACGCTGACAGATCAACAAATGGATTAACACAGTCCCAAAGGCCCACAGATCCAGCCCGGTACCCCAGTGACTGGGTTGGTCCTTTTCTCCACTAGCCAGTTACTGTAGCAATTACGCTGTGTGTGCCATAATCACCATATAAGTTTTCCAATAAGGGGAGGAGAGAGAACAACCTCTTGTTTTCCACGGTCACATAGCTCTTTGCTACTGACTTACCCAGGAACCTCAGAGAAGTTGGGCCATTTTCTGAGCTTCAGATACTCTGTTAGCAAAAGGGGGACAAATGCCTTGTGCCTGACTCCGCTCACTATTTTGAGATTAAACACTCTGTTTAAACGCTGATAAAATAATTATAAATGAGAAAATATCCCGTGGAACAGAAAATGAAAAAGGCAGTGGGATCTGAGGGGAGATTCAAAACGATGGTGGAAATATAATGGTACAATTAGAGTGGTAAACAAATCTAGAGGTAATGAATCACTGTATTAAACTAAATGTCACTATGCATTCTTACTGTGTAGGCACAATTCTCACAAGGATGCCTTAAATAACGCTGATGAACTCAAACGCACCAAGACTGCAATTTAAATAACTAATAGCGAGGTCTACCATTCAGGACTGCTAATAATATTTCTGCAGTTTAATAGCTTTTCTCCCTAAAATAGATTTTGCTTAACCATGTAACTAAGCTCACATATCTCTGCTCTAAACCTTCTAGGGCAACTTCCATGAATGTACTAAAATATATGCCACGCTCCTAGGTCTGGGAGACAGATTTGTTGCCACAGAGGCTCGGCCACTGAAAAGTTAATTCCTTCAGTAACTTCTTCTCAGCAAGACTCAGGTATGATGTCCAACAGCTCTACTCCAGTGTGCAGTGATAAAATGAAGGCGTTTACACATGAATGGGTGGATAGGAACAGAACCCTGTTTGTGGGGTGAAATCCCAACAGACCCATCTAGGCATCAAAACCTGAGGTTTCCAAAGCAAAGATTCCCAGAAATAAGGAAAAGTATCCTACTGCATGGTGCTCTTGAAGCCTAAGTCCTCATCAAAATATCAAACTAAAATGGGAGCCAATATTGCCATGTTTAGAAGAGGTTTTTAGCTACCACACAAAATACTTATTTCTTTGAATCCGAACAACCTGTTGGAGAAGATGCACCCTCAAGGGCAATTTTTTTGTTTCCATTTATTTTCCATAGACATCAAGTGACCAGGCATGAGAAGGTTCCTTTGGTGATATGGCTACAAAGGCATCCTGACACACAGCTCGGAAGAATGGTAAGCTTGGGGTTCTCCCCTGGAACTACCAAGTCCCTACTCCAGCTCACTGTCCTTGTTTGCAATCCTCTGCTGCAAGCAAAGGGCTGACTCAGTTTACAGCACAAAGAGAGTCCTAAGCTTCTGCCAAGGAATGCTAGATGATGAGAAAATAAAGCACAGATACTGAAATTTGTTTTACTTCAGCATTTACATACACAGTGATAGACTAGAAATACCAGTACCATGAAATACCAATAACTTGCTACAGTTCAGTATGCAAATAGTTTAAAAAAAGACTGACCAATTAACACTTACTTCAATAAGAAGCTAAGAAAACAGCTAGGGCTTATCAAACAATGTTAATCTAGTGGCAGATAAACATAATCAAACTCTCATTTCACCTCCCATTTAACTCTTTATTTTCTCCCTACTTTTTCTGTGTGCTTCAGTGTCCCAAGCCATATAGCCCTGATCTTTCATTCCTGTTTTTCTTTTATCCATCACTCTGCCTTGTTTTACTTCTCAGGAGTAGGTCTACACCACATACACTCACAGTGATGATCTGTGAAATCCGTTGGTGGACTTTCTGAAATCTGTCTGGGAATATGAATAGGTAGTCTGAAAACTGTTTTCTCATCAAACGACTCAACTTGTGTATCCACCCAAGACTGCCAGGACTGGGACCCATCCATGCCAGACCAGAAATGATCATGAGCCATTACATTCATTACATGAGTCATTACATTCAGCAGCTGCTTCTTCATTTGGAATTTCCTTGGACTGCATCTTTGCTCGAGCAAGAAGAAAGTTATTTCCTACCCTTGTGAAGGGGGAACATTCAAAAATAAAGAGGAAGGAAAAACTACATCCATATGACAAACACAAGTGAAACAGGAAGGTTTCAGGAGTTGTCAGTGAGAGATGTAGGAACAAACCTTCAGATGAGAGGGAAAGTGGTGCCTGCAAGGCACACGGTCTCCGGCAGCAAGAGCAGCTCTCACCTCTGCCAGAGGCAGAGAAGGTTCACCCTGAGCAGCCTGCTCACCTGTCATCCCAGACTCTGATGTGCAGTTTGTATGCGAAGGACATACCAAGCAAAACCCAATACATTTAGGAATGCTACTGATTTCAGATGATGTCTAATCTCTTGTGCTTTATCCCTAAGTAAACACAATTGTGTGCTTAGTAACTACACACAAGGTCTAGCCACTTTTTTTTTTTTTTTCTAATGTGATCTATGGGTTATTTCTTCAGACCCATGAGGTCAGGAGCACTAATTGCAAGGCTATCACCTGTGGAGACAGCCCACAAAAGGCTGTGTTTGTGCTAAGATAGGATCTCACAAGTGACCTCTGGGGAAGGGATAATGGGTGCAAGTTTCAGCTCCGAGGAGGAGATATGGGACAAGGACACACATACCCTGGAAAAGACAAGGGAGGGGAGGGTGACAGCGGTGCTTGGGCTCTTTCTGTTTAGGCTCCAGACATCTGGGATTCCCCATTCAGCAAACCTGGCCCTCAGGATGACTCTGGATCAACACTCCACATACATATATGTGCTTATGTGAACAGCCAACCAACACTGTACAGCTGGCTTTGTTCCATTACTTGCTTTAACTCAGGTAACCCCATAAACCCAACCATCTGCAATATTCACTTCATTTTATTTTGCTATTGTATTGCTTTTCCCAGGCTAAAACAAGCATGTTGAAACCTAACAAACAACTGTGGCACATGTGGAATACCTCCACTCATCCTCCCATCACACAATGAAAAAACATGTCTCGCACAAGGACCAAAAGTTCCACACAGAACAGTCATGCTGCATCAGGAGAGAGGCACCGTACTGCACTCGAGAAGAGCATCTCCTCCTAGCAACCCCCTCCTCACAGCAGCGCAGAAGACCTCCCTTACACCTCCATAAAACAGACAAGCACAGAAAGAGATCTGCTCATCAGATAACTGCCACCCTAACTGTAAAACATATAATGCTATCACCTACATACCAGCATGCTGCCACTGCACATCCCAAAGTACTATGGTCAGGTTAGTCTCATTCCACTCCACTAAAAAAGCAAACCATGGCCTCTTGCACCAGTTTCAATTTATGAGTGGTCTTAAGATGTAGTGCCATGCAGAGCTCATTACAGTAATCCCCTCCTGAAGTAATGAGGTGTTGGATGAATTTGGTAAATAGTGCAATAGAAAATGGTTATATTACAATGAGGTGCAGATGGAAAGCAAACAGCAGGTATAATAATCATCTAAGACACCCTATTCAATCTGCTCTTTTCTCTACATTTTGGACAAACACTGTCAACTCCAATCCCTTAATCCAGGGGTCCCACTGCTTCATTCATACCCCACCATCCCTCCTAACCCATCTTGCATGGGCCACAGGTACCAAAATGGTTATCTAAAGGCTAGGCCTGTATGTATACTGCATGAAATCTTCCATTTCACTGTCTGCTGGTGTGAGACAGCTGTGACACAGACATGTTTGACAAACACACCCATTTATTTCCTTTTGCTAAGGTTTGAAATAAGGCTTCAAGCCTATTGAAGCAGCTGCAAGCTGCCTTAGTAAGACCTATGAAAAAGAGTTTGTTTGCAAAACAAACTAAATTCCTCTGGGATACTACCAAACAAAATTGAGCCTCCCGGGCAGCATGTCCATTCTCCCTCAGAGATGGCAACAGAACCACTCAAGTTTCTCTATTAGTATTTAAGGACACAACTGGGGAAAAACCACAGCTGGGCACCAAGCCTGTTGGGTCAGAGGCTGATCACTGCTAGACTTCCCTCAGAGACTGCTGTAGCAAGGTGCCAGGCTTGCACCTTCAGCAGATGGTAATTCCCAGCTGACTTTCATGCAGGTGCGCTCTCTAAAGGCACTGAAAAGGAAGTTATTACACATTTCTGCAGAACCCTGCACTTCAGAGCCATCCTAGAGAAGGCTGTACTCACCCACCTCAGTTAACATAGTCCTTTGGTAACTAGTACTGGTATGAACCAAGAGAACCCTTTTACTGCTACCCACACTATTGCAGAGGCCAGAGATACGTCACCTGTGTTAGCTTCAGCAATGAAAGAGACTCCTTGTTGTCACTTGCCAGGAGTTGTAGCTACGGGTCCCTCACTGGACTTTCTCTGTCCAGAAGATGGACTGCTCTGACCACTTCCCATCACCATTACAGCATGGCTTACCAAAGCTCCAGAACACCAACAGAAGCTTTGCATACCTTGCAAACCAGCTCACCTTGGCCCTTGCTCTTGTCAAAACTAGTTGTGTGGTTTCCACAGAGACCCTGACTATTTTACAAGTGGGAACAGGGAAATGCTGCTCGAGATGTGCTAATACTGTATGCTGCCTGGAACTCAGGTCATAAGCAACCTTCCAACCACCCAGCTCTACAGCTTTTTGCTCTGATATCCATAGAATTTACTTGTAGTTTCTGGCAAAACACATGTTTCTTTGCAGTCTGCCTCTCTGTCTCCCCTCCTCGAACGGGGCGAAGGAGGCTTACGATCAAAAGAAGATAGACAAGGATATCAGCAGCCTACTAAATCTGCTCAAAGCCACGCAAACAACAGCTCTGACCTTGGAAGCAGTCAAAACAAAATTACATCTTATCTCATTCCCAGCATGGGTATCTGATTAGCTGGAAGGACAATTAGCATGGCAAGAAAGAAGTACCCTCACCGCATACAGGAAAATCTTGCCTGTATACAATAAACCAACCCACCAGCAAATTTAAGAGCAAATTCAGTACAGTTAGTTCATGAAAGGAGGTGGCTGGGTCCTCAGTCAGCTGCCTGGATGCCATCTTGTCACTAGGGATTAGGTCACTTGCCATTTCAATTCAGTGTCCTTGTATATAAATTATTTTTAAAGGTATTGTTAGCCTTGAAAACATAATTATTCCTTGGACAAGGATGAGGAAGGATGGAACAGTTTAAGGTATTTCTCAAGGGTGAAAAGAGGCTTCTGGAGTGTGTGCATGGAGATGCAGGAACCACACTGGAAGGTAAAGTGGGGGAGACCAACTCCAGTGCTGGGCTAGCAATATGCAATTCCATTAGAGAAGGGTTACGCTGGTAGACGAGGATTGGGATAAACTGCTAATCCTATCCAATATACAGGGTTAGAAAAGAAATTGGGAGGTTCGTGTCATTTGCATCACAAACAATACAGGTCAAACAGTTCCTTTGCAGTAACAGGGTGAAGTGAAGCAGTTCAGCTAGCTGACTGAAATGAGGAACTTCATTTTGGGGTTTAGACGCAAGTCTGGGAATTGAAACATAGCTGTCATGTAAAACATCTTTGCTGGGTATTTTGTTAGTGTGTGCATTTGGTTTTTTTTATAACTCCATATAAGTTAACCCAATCCATGCAGTATCAGGTATGTATTCCTCTGAAGCCAAAAAGCCTACTGTAAAAATGAGCGAGTTGAGGGAGACTGTGGGGTTTGCAGCAGCCAAACATTTTAAAAAAGCAAACCCGCTCTGAGGACAAACGACACTGAAATTGTTCCCAGGCTGCATTCGGAGAAGGGAGAAAGAATATACATATTGACTCAAGTTCTGAAAGAAAACCTTGCATTTTCTAACCTGGGAAAGTGTAGAGATGTTTTATTTAAAAAACAAATTAGCCAAACATATTTCCTATACCCCAACCCACTTCCTCTGGATTTAGTCCCTGAGCTGTTAATTTAAGGGTAAAGGAGTTGCTGATTGTGCCAATGGTCTCCATAAAGCAAATAACATTCAGAAAGCCCCTTTTAGCAGAGATACCAGAGAAATTGCTAAGTCTCATGGCCAGGTTCTGGGAACCTTCATTTCTGAAGGCCGGGACCTGGAAGCTACACTGCATTAGAAATTTATGAGAGGCTCATCAAAACAGAAAATTTGATTAATAAAATTTCAGATGACAATGTATCTGGAAATGGTGATTAATGAATAGCAACTGTATCACCATCCTGTACACCAGGTGATGACATTTGGGTACATTTACCTGAGAAATATCCTCTCCTTTCTGTACCCTGCATGCTGAACACACTGCTGCATGCAGTACAGTTTCGCCCAGTGGCATTACCATGGTTCAATGTACTGGAAAAACAAGGAGGCTGCTGTGCAGACCTGCAATACAGGCTGATGGCAAGACCTTTATCACAATTTCAATAGCTTTTTCTATCATGTGATCTGCAAATGGTCAAAGATAATCAGAAATATGTAATTAAAAGGTCTCTGTGAATTTTTCAGCATTTGTGATGCCTTAGAAGACAAGGGGCTGCTTCAACTCCTGATCAGACTAAGCTCCATGAGTGGTTTGTGAGGTTACAGAGCTAGAGACAAGCAGAATTTAGCCCTATCAAGTAAGCACAGACTTTCCACTAGCCTACCACAAGAACAGAAATTTACTGACACACCAGTTTTCAAGGCACACATGATGGTTATTGATATGAAAAAGCTGCCTTCTGAATGGACTGCATATGGCATGCAGTCATGAAGCTATTCTCAGCCTAAATCCTCTGTTGAAAATACTGTAAACACACAGTATACAAACAGTCTGTACTTGAAATTAAAAGTAAAAATTAAGTATTTGATTCATAAAAATAGAAACAAAAAGTCCCAACCAACAACAGAAACCCCAAGTAAACCCAAAGCATAATTTCTCCATCAGAGAAATTAATGCAATTATAGTCATAAAAATCAAATCATGCAAAGAACCGACTCAGCAGTTCTCCATGTCTCCCAGAGCCTGCTGAATGCTCGCTGTTTACAGTGGAGGCATTTCAAGCTTAGCTGCCCACTGGGAACCTCTGTCCCATTTCGAGCATCAGGATCCAGTTTCAACAGGAAAGCTGACGGTACTGAATCAACAGCTGCGGAGCCCAGCCGCCGTGCTCTCTGTGCCTCCTATCGCCTCCCTGGCTGGCGAGGTGCACCAGCCACACAACAGGAGGGCAACTCCAGTTATCAGAAGCAGCATGAACTTCTTCTGTGAGAACAGAAGCCTCAGATACGGGCCACAAAAAGATAAACATCCGACTCCTTCTGCTCCTTCCTGAGGGACACACTTGAGGACTCCAGCAGGCTGTACCTGCCTAGCAGCAATGGGCTGAGACTTGCTTCTTTGCTCTTAACCAGACCTAAAACACAGCCCTTGCTCCTCCCTTGAAAGCACAAACATGACTGAAACACAGCAGTGGGGGGTGCAGGAGGCAGGCACCTGAGGTTTTCAAAATCACCGATGACATGTGAAACGTGGTAGCACCGTCCACAAGCCTCAAACACAAAGAAAGGGTAGGTCCCAAGTGATGTTAGCATGTGAACTCTATGAAACAGAAAGCTGGGCACAGAGAACCTCTATGGGTTGAGAACCACTGAGCTGTGTGAAATGCGATGTGCTAGGGTTATTTCAAGGGGGGAAAAGAAAAAGAAACAGACAGAACTGCAGTTGTAGCAGACATGGACCCAACCTTACCCACACCCCCCAGGAACCGCAGACTGCAGTGATGTTACACTGCAATGGGGGGAGTCAGGGATGGAAATCCCAAGTATTATACAGAAACAACACCCATAACCAGCAGGGCACAGACCTCACCACTACAGGAGGGTCAGTGGCTGTAGTGACTCTGTGACCCCATTCCCTACACCACGCTCTTCCCCCCGAGGCTGCCCACGCTGCTCCTCCTTCAATTCAAGACTTGCCGAGAATTTGGCCCAGCTGCTCAAAAAGGTGCTGAGAATTAATTTGCTCCTCAATAAACAAATTCCTTCTCTGTAACAATCTCGTGTGCCAGACCACATCAGCTGACAGAAGTCAGATGCAAGACAAACAGCTTTCAGACACATCCATTAACAGCAATAAGCATATATTCATTATGTGTTTTACCAACTCTGGGTAGGTGATAATATTTTCCCTCATGTAAATCAGTCTACAGCAAAATAAATCCCTAATTTCATTACAGGGATTTGTATTAGCTTCCACCAACCTTAATTTTAAGCTATTTCACCTCAGACATCACTGTTTCATTGATTAAAACATATAAATAGAAACACATGTTTCTGGATCAACACTTTTTCTGTATCACATACAATGACAGATATATTAAGGTACTGCACAACAAGCAACCAGCCAATTCTAACCCCAACAGAAGGTGCAAGTTGGGAATATTTCCACTGAGAACAATAGGGTTAAACGGGTCCAAACATATTAGCAGCAGGCTTTTGCAAGCTAATCTTTTAACTAACAACAAAAATCTCTCTCCTGTTTCTTTCTCAAACACCTGTTGATATCAATGGTAATCATGTAATGAAAGACTGCACAATATACTGGAGCCAAAAACATTACTCCAAAAATCTTTCATTTTCAATTTTATGGACAACACTGCAGTCTTTCTCATTTGGCTTTCATAAAAGATGAATTGATTTATTTATTATTTTTAATCAGCTGTAAAAATGACTTTTACTACCTAATCATGCTTTCAAACAAACTTTATCAGGAAAACTATTCAGAAAAAAAAAGTAACAGCGCACGGAATACTGTGACACAGTTAAGCATAGTGCAGAAGGGTAGATACTCTTCTGCTACACCATTTCATCACAGCGGTCAGAAGATCTTATTTTCTCTCTGCAAAGCCAATGTTACTGAACAGACCTGTGGAAATTAATCCAGCAGGCACAAGCGACACCGCAGCCAGCCCTTGCAGTTATGCTGCACATGCACATCGCGTCAGGATGCGTTCCAGAAAACCTTTACCGCTGTGAAGCGCCTCTGTATCATCAAGCTTACGTCAGTGCAAGAATCCTGGAAAACCTGGGCTGTAAACCAGGCAACTGATCAATCTCTCAGCTTTGCACCACACAAACTCAAGCTTCTGATCCCTCCACCATCTCCTGCTGCCCTGACAAGCCTGGACATACTGACATGACGGGCCTTGCCAACAATCCAAGCTCTGCTCTGCTGTCCACACGCCATTTCTGTGTAGGGAATCCAGGGTAGTCAAGTCTCACCTTTGATGCTGTGTGCTTTTAAATGCCACACGTCAACCACGTGTGGTGGGGTTTCTCCCACTAGCTAAATATTAATTAATGTATTTTCTTAAATAACCAGTTGAATATTTATCCTGACACATATTCAAACATTTATTAATTTAAACTGAAATTTATAATCCTTTATAAAGGACCTTCCAGGATACTCAGTTGTCCAGGGTTAGGCACTTTCATTGCATTTATCTCTGGACTAATCCTAGCTAATCAAGCTGCATTAATTAACCATAGAAAATTACTTAATCCACTATTTTCATAACAAGGGCCAGATCTCACACAATGTTGTCATACCAGTTATTCTTTCCTATGAGGGAAGATGTAAAAGAAAGGATGATGAGGCATCAATATTGATCCTAATTGTCAGAGTTACAAAATGCCAGTTTGCAATAAAACTTTCTTCACAGTCTGGGATTTGCTTTGAATCTACCTCTTATTAGAACATATGGAGCTGGTACACCCACTGCCTGCTAAATATGCTACTAAGGGGTATTTAGAGTATAAAACCCTTCTAATGATAGAAATTACATTTCTATTCGTTTCATTGCATACCATCCCTCTATTGGAAATCTGAAACCGAGTGTTGTTCAATGCTACAACCTGTATTCTGCTGGCAGGCAAGGGTAAGCTGAAATGAAAAGCTGATTTAATTCTTAGTTTATTTAAATTACAAGTAACTTTCTACTTTCTTTGCCGATGCCTTAAAGAACTCAGCAGTAATGGAAAGGCTTTGCAGAACTCCTGAAGGTCTTACAAAAATAGGATATGATAATTCAGCTGTCCCTGTAGAAATCTGAAGTATTTGTGATAACATTATGACTGAATATTAATAAAGGAATCCACAGCTTGCAATACAGGTATAGTGGTATTGCTGACAATATTTCATTATAAAAATTCCTAGGGGGCAGCAGGGATCCACCTAGGAAGACAGCACTAACATCGACCTCTCTGAAGGGAAGAAAGCAGAATTCAGGCTACCATTTATTAAAAAGGAGCTTGCCTCTTACAGTTATTCAGAGCTCATTCTTTCAGATACAGTTCCATTTCTTCAGTCTACCTAAAGCACATGTTAAAGCATTCCAAAATGGTATTTCAAGCTGGAGTGCAGTTGTCTTCCAGGCTTTACATTAATAGACATTTTACTTTAGTTTTGATTCATATAATTGCCACACTAAGTTCTGGTAGAAAGAGCACAGTTAAAGAGGCTTTAAACCATGCTGTTAGGCTTCCCTACATATTGATGTGACAGGTATATTATTATTGCATAGTGACTGCAATACCTATCAAGGATCATACTTTCAACTTGACATACTGTGTCTGTAATTCAAGACATATAACCTTGAGCATACAGTGGTATAATTACTAAAGAGAAATGAGATGGAATTACAAATTTAATTTACTCAGACAGATTTGAAAAAATATACAGTTGGTAAATTGTGAGATCAAAGGAGTAGATTGTGAGCCTGGGGCTGGAAATGCAATAATGTACATTGTCTCGCAGCGCCTAGTCCAAACCTGCAAGCGCTCTGAGCAAACTGAGCTGGAGCGGACAGGCTACAGAGGCGTGCAGTGCCTCCTCTGGCTCCAAGTCACCCAATGACCGTGGTGGTAAAGCAGCTTATTCAGCACTGACCAGTGTAGGACTGCACACAGGCCCATGTTCACCAACACTTCCTCTGGCACTCTTCACTGGAGCTGTACATGACGTATTTGTCTGTAAAGCTGAAATTAATGATAGGGAGAGGAAGGAGACTAAGGGAGAAGGGTGTTTCCCTAGTTTTCTGTATTCAAGATATTGCAGACAAACATTAACTGGCAGCTGCATTTTCTACCAGGTGCTTTAAATTATATGGATAAATATGTGCAGCCATAATTATTGCAGATGGGTCCCCTAAAGACAGTACAGAGCTGTGGTGGGGAAGCAGGCTGTGGCTCAGCACAGGTAGTGGGCAGGAGCCTGTCTCAGGGCTAAGTGAACACTTTGCTTACTACCTGCTCTGGTGGGAGAGCACCTGCTCTGAACAGGGTCACGGAAAGCCGCCTGTCTGCCCTGCCACACAGGCATCAGAGAAACTCCAAAACCTGCCCATTGTGGCATATTTCTGACCTTGTCCTGTTTCAGCTATGGTGCTTCAACGGTCACAGTTAAGATTGATTACTGAAGAAGTAGTCTCCAAACCCTACTGACTACAGCGCAGAAATCAGAGGAAGAAAGCAACCAGTCTGGAAACATGTGCATGTGTGGGGTGATGCTTAGTCTTGTTCATGACAACTAAGGCTAAAAGGAGACAGTGCCCAAAGGTGGGCCAGGCACACAAAGGAGCATTCTGCCCCCTTAGTCAGCTACAGATGATATTTCTATTTTGACAAGGATTTTGCTCAGAATGTAACCCTGCACTGCACCCAGTCCCTGGACTCCAAATGCAATGCAGGTACCAGTGAGATTTATGGTCCCGAGCTTGTGTGTTATTATGTGTTATTATACCAATAGCTGCAAGCATCCGACAAAACTCTCGTTTCCCCTCTTCTCTGCTCATTTCACTTCTCATTACAGATTCACAAAATGACCTTAGTAACCTTGTGCTATTACAACATGCATGAAGAATGAGAATGTAAAATATTTACACAAACAAATGACATTTTACCATTTTCCATGCTAATATGGCAAGAGGAGAATGAAACACAGTTTATGCTGAAATTCCTTCTCCCAGTAGGTAGAAATTAGATATGAGACTTGACATAGCGTTAAAAAAAAAAAGTCAGTCAGGAAGTTAACCATGCTGCAGCCTGACATTTGCAGCTCCAGCCTCCTTTCTTTCTGAGTATGTCTTTTCATATATGCGCAGAGGAAAAACATGCAAACCAGCCTCTGTCTCAGCTTCCTCAGCCCCATTTCTGGTACCATCATTTCCATAGACTCAGATGTCTCATTCTTCAAGTTGGTCTAGTTGCATCATTAAAACTTAAGTTCTTGTTATAGTTAAAATCTGTCTAGTCATGGAAAACATGTGCAGACTCGCACACTCTCCTAGGCAGTAAAAGTAACCTGCGGTATTATTTTAACACAGGTAGGTAAGTCAACTTATAACAAGCAATTCTGAACATGACAGGCCTACGTACTGCTGATGTGATGGGCATGGAAATGCTTGGATAAAGAGAGTTGGCCCCAAAGGCTTGACTCCAGTTATGCTCATGGTTTAGCACAAGGCCCAACTGTGTTGGCTCTTAAACTGATTATTTTGTACTGCATTTAACCTTTATGGTACACATTAAATACCTAGGTTGTATTAAGAAGCCATTCTTAAAGCACATAGCTGCTATGGCAACAGCTTTTGTAGGAAGCAGATGTTCTCATCTCTCCATAAAACCAGCAGCTATAATGGCACCTCGCATTCTTGGTGATACCCCAAGGAAATATATCTAGTCACAACAAATGAAGCAGGCAGACTGCTGCTGCCGTCAGCAGTGCTGCATTCTGCAGCTTGATGGGCTCTCACTGGAGACATTCTTCCCAAATAAGGACCCCTAAAGCAGGTTAAATAGCCAAGGCAGCCTCACACAGGGATTACTTCTGACGAGCTGCTGAACAACAGCAGCTCTACACTATTCTCAGCACCTGCAAAAGGCATTAATAACCACCACAATTACTACAGCGAAAAAGCATGGAGAGGTGCCAAATAACTGGCTACTACAGCCGTGGATTTATTAAAAAACACAAGCCTTCCAGGTTGCTGAGCACCCCTGACATACTTTAATAAGAGCAGAAAGGAGCCACTTCTTTTCATGATTTCTTGCAGGGGAGCCAGCCTCGTGCTGGCACAGCCGTAGCAACCCGGACAACAGAGCACCGAGGCAGATGAAATCACAGACAGAAGCGCAGTAACTACCCAAGTGAAACATTTTCATTAGTGATTACCCTGGACCAGAACGCAGCATCTGAGCCCCTTCCCCTAGAAACACTTTGGTAGAGCGGAGATCTGAATGAGGACTTTGTGCTGGTTTTGTCCATGCTATTTTTCACGTAACACTTGGTGTAAGGCTTGTGTTGAGAGGCTCCCCCCTCTCACGGAGGAGAAGGGATTGTGAGATTTAACTCTCAACTCTCAGAGTGACAACAACTCCTACCTCAGCATAGCTTTGGCTCACAGCTATGACTTTTTGTAATGCTTGTAACTTTTTGTGGAGCTCCCCTTTACAAAAGGCCATTATGACTGTGGAAGGATAATGAAAGCCAGTTATGAGAAGGTGTGGACTGCAGCTGCTAGCAGATGCCAAGTTGGTAATGTCCCCACAAAGATGAAATTAGAGCCAGGGCTTGACCAACAAACAGCCTCAGCAGATACCATCGGGGCTGGAGCAACAGGAGGGGATGCACTAGAAACAGCTACAGCTATTTCTGAATGGCAGAAGCCTTTGCCCAGCAGCAACATTGCCCAGACAGCCTTACACCCATCCAGGTGGGTGTTCATTCCCTCTAGGGCTGCAAAGATGAAAAGAATACATCACATCTGTGTTGTCCTTGAAATACTGCCACTTTGTTTTCATCAAATCATATCACCTGCTGCTTCAGAAGGAGAGTCAAGAAACAAACCTCTGCTTCCCTAAAAAAAATCAGAAAGAAGAGAAAACAAATGGCTTCATCCCAAGCAAAGCCCTCTGCTCTTGATTACATTTAGCACCACGAGCGTGCCTCTTCCCCCATCCTCCCTCCAGCCTGGTGTCAACAGCCTGCCCCAGGCTCTGTGAATTAACTCTCCACAGGAAAGATGTGACCTGTGATGCACAAGATTATTATGTTTGTATTTTTTGAAATGCATTTCCAGTCCAGCCAGCAAAAAGCAACAGGCTCCTTCAATGGAGCTACAAGGGTAAACACAGTCATCGAGACTCCTGCAACACCCTACCTAGAAAATCAATATTAAGGGAGGCTTTAGGAGAGGACACGCTCTCCAGTCCCTCAGGCTCTGTGTGCCTCACACACACACTTCCCTGGCAAAGAGAGGAACGGTGAAGGAAAACGCGGTTCAGACAGGAAAATTAACAGCTGTAGCAACCAGGTCTGCTTCTAATTGAACCTGCTCTTAGCCAGGGAAGAGACTGAGGGTGGGAAAGTCAATATTTCCTTAACTCACCCCACAACTCAGGATTCAGTCTGCTCTGTGTCACCAGGGAGTCTGAGGGACGTCTGCTTTTGTTACTGTTGCTTATGAAAATCTCTCTCAACAAATACCTTTGATCCCCACATAAATCTTTTTTTTAATATCTATCACAGTCTGTGGCCCAAAGGCAACACACATTTTCATATCATCAGGATTTTTCTGTCATGTGTATAACTCAATTAAGAAAGGAAAAGACACATATGTGAGCATATTTTTCAGCAGTTTGCTGTAGACTGGGAAAGCAGTTATTTTCCTTAGCAGCTGCTGCTATAAATCAAAATGTGCAGATATGAAAATATTAAGATATCCTTATTTATAGCTATGTAAATAAGTGAGTTTGTGGAGTGCTGGCCAAAGAAAACCAAACAGTCACTTCACTGACTCAAAATGACAAGATTTTTGGCTTCCTTGATAAAACAAGACTGAAAATGCTCATTTCAGAGCAATAAAAAATATGGTAATCCAATATGAAAGTATTTTGTTCATTTTATGCCATATTTTAATATCAATCTTGATAATTTCAAAAGCAAGATACGGTTCTTTCAAAAGGAAAAACACCTCCAAACCCATTATTTGTTGAAAACATCAAACAAAATTTACTTTTTACTTGACCCATTTGGTGAATTCAAGTAAACTTCATGTATAGCTTCAGGCAACCAAGAATATCAAGCAAGTTTTCCAGCCCTCTTTTACCACAGCACCCAAGCATTGGTTAACAGAAAATACTTTTTCTCTCTTTCTCGTCTCAGAGCTTTGGTCCTGAATAAGTAAAACACTGCTTGTAGCAACTGTGCAGTCATGGGCAATGGCCAAACCTCTCTGTGGCTGCAGGCAGCACTCACGGCCGGGGCACAGCTCCCTGCAGCACCAAGCACCGACTCCAGCCACCATCTGTTCAGTTCCTCTCTGTTCTCCTCCACATACACCAGTCTTACCAACCAGAGTAAAATGAGTGTAAACACTTAAACATTCATTATCACACTGATACCTTGTCCGTGGGCACACTGATCGTTGCCAGTTCAGGTTGATACCATGGCAACACATTACCTGGGATCTGGCTGCCAACTGCAGTATTTTGCTTATTTTGCAAACAAGCTGGCATCTTGTAATTCTAGTAACAAACCATTAAGATGGGCAACTAAATACATAATATGGGGAATTAAATATAAGGCGCAAAGAGCAGGAGCAATTTCTTTGGTCTGTCACTGCACGGATCCAGGGAGATGTGTTTGTGTTGTTTGGTTTAACAGAAGAATCCCAGCAGCAAGAAAGGGAATGGCACCTGGCTCCCTGGGCCAGCAGGTCCAGCCTGGGTTGAAGCCCATAAAATGCAGCCCAGTTTCTTGACCTGGGAGCTGTCACCCTGAAAGCTGATCTGAATTCTCAACGTTCCCAAATGATGATTTAAAATCTTTTTGTTCATAATGCAAAAAAATGTTTCTGCCCTCACAGCACTGATCTCAATGTATACTCAATAGCCAAACTGAAAGGAAACACATAATCACTGAGGTGTAAAATGAATAATTGCAAACTACTGTTTAATATGCCAAACTGGTAACTTTTGGTTGGAAGTCTCACACTAAGGATGCTTCTGAGGTAGTGCCTCTCCTCTAGTTGGTACCCAGTTGCACGCATTTCATTGTTGCATTCAGGAAAAGCATTTAGAAAACAAGCAATATATGTTTTGAAATGTTACCCACACCGTAATGCACTCGCTCCCTTGCATGTTGCCAGTCAGCAGTGACAGTCCTTCACCTGGCTTCAGCCACTGAGCAACATCCCCGTGCAAAGACATCTCCTTTTTTGGTATCCAGTGGGGCAGCCCTGCCCCAGGTGTTTTGATCCCAACCCCTGGCACTGCCTGGCTTGTCTTGAGTTGCCCCATCTGTTAAACCATTATTCCTGGGTTCCTTACACTGGAGGAAATACAAAGCACATGTGCTTTTGAGAGTTCTTTGGGAGACTGTGTCCTAGCCCACGGACAGTTTTTAACATGCTGCAAAATGTTTATTTCCAACTCATTTACCACTTTGTTATTCTTGCAGTCTTCTATCTCTTGTATTTTCCCTAAGTTCTTCAGATGGGAATGGAAAGCCAGATCCTAGGACTATAAAACAAGCTTCCACAAGGAAAGGTGCTCTGTGAATTGCTCTTTTAACAAACAGGGAAAGGATTTAAAAGGCAAAAAGGAACACAACAGCGACAACAGCCCTGACTGAAACCTGCCTGATAACTCCTGCCTGTATTTCAACATCCCGGCAGCCACAGCACATAATATAACCATTCTCTTCTAAGCAGTCTCAGTCAATATTAATTAAAGGCGCAGGCATGTTAACACAACCACCAGGCTGCTTTCTCAATCTTCACAACAAAGGCATCACTTTTTTGCTCCTGCTCTTCCAAAATAATCTCCATTCCTGGGTAAATTTAGATTTCAAGGGAAAGTGCAGAAGTTCTCCAAGAACCTCATTAAAATGCTGCTTTCATTGGGGTAAGGCAGATGTTTTTATTTGCAGAAAACCAAATGGAGTCCCAGGCCAGGGGAAACTGTATGCCCCAGTAAGGAAACAGGTGGCAATGGGCAGTCTGCACTGACGGGCAAGTTTCGCTTTCTGCAACTTACTTTTTCAAAAGGTTAATCCCTAATGTGTTTCAAGGAGGTAAATGCCAACCTGCCATACATGCGGCTGCATACAATGGAAAGATTTTTATGGCCAAGGACATAAAGGTCATGGACACCCATTAAGTTCACATTTCTCCCAGAAAGCCACGCTGAACAGCACGTTTCTGAGTATGAGCCTCTGCTTGCAGTCGAAGGAACATGAACTAAGGAATATAAACCTCCAGCTGCTGGGAAAGGGGCAGGAAAGTACAATGCACAGGTGCTATAAAGGACCTCGTTTGTCCCAGGCATCCCATATGTTCCCCGTATTGTGCTATCAAGCTATGGCAAAAATGAGCCATTAATATTTCTAAGCCTTTAACAAACAGATTTGGTGGACATGTGGTTTATATAATACCAAGGCTTGAAAGGCCTAATAAATGGAAAGGGAAGCACACTTTTGTGAGCAACACTAGAGCAAAGCAGGACATTTGTTGCCCCCTACACCACACGCATATAAGCTGAGCCTCACAATAGTTATGAAATTTTTTAGACCACATCCTTTAGGTAGCCTAAGACAATTATCTTGGGAAAATCCCTCTAGCTCCCAGCAGAAACGGCAAGCTAAACCTTGCAACTGAACTACACTACACAAATAACAAAGAGCAGAAACCTGTGCTAACAGCAAGACAAGCATTCGGGTTAGCTGTGCTTGCACGGCTTTTACACACCTTGGGATCCTGCTTTCTTCAGAGGGACTGGCCTCAGTGGATCCAGATCCCATTTCAGAGTTCACACCTCAATGCAGATGCTGCAACACTGCTAAGGAGAAGGCGGGTGTGAGATACTACCACCTTTACTCTGAATGCATTGATATGGGCCCAGCCCCTGAAAATGAGAGACAGCTCAAGCATGAGATACCAAAGGAGTTACTCAGGGAAGTTCCAGTAGACTAGTGTGTCGAGTGAGCTGACCCATGAGCAAAACTGCTTTCCTCAACATCTGAGTTAGAAACAAAGTCGTTTATGAGCCCCATCAGCTGAACAGATGGGAGGAGCCAGTTCCTTCCAACTTGGTGGTAGCAAAGAGGATGAAAAAAAAAGCTTACATGCAGTTCAATACCAAAGTCAGCAGAAGGAAATTGAAAATCAGGAGGGGAAAAAATAAGGAATTTGACCATCAGCGTAAGGACTCTTTTCTATCCAGATGTAAAAAGTCACCAGTGATCATTAAATGAGTACTACCTCTAACTTCACCCTGCCTGCAGCTTACAAATTTGGCTGAAATGATACAAAATACCACATCTGTAATCCCTGCAAAGTAGCCTGTCACTTGCAGTTCATCCACAGCTTCCTCTCAGGAGCTCTGCTTGTGGGCAACTCCTGCACCCAAGGCAACTGACCCCTCCCGGCCTTTGGTACAGCCAGGGTACAGAAGTGATACAGATGCAGCCATTCCTTCCAGGTTATTCTCCTGTACTTCCTCTCTAACAGCTCCCATCTTGTCAACTGCTCTATTCAGATAAAAAGGTTGACAGCTGAAGTATAGCACTGTAAGGAAGAGGTACCACAAATAAACCTTCCAATATTTCACAGGGCATCCTCTGAGAGACAATCACAATAAAGCTAAATTTCTTTCTTGAATTATATGGCTAGCTTTTTCCTCAGAGCTGTATTTCAGAATACCCTTGAGTACTTACATATTTTAGTATGTTATTTCCCCTGCATATTTACAGGAACAGTACTTTACCCTATAATTCTTATTCACCTCATTCATTTTAAATCTGAGCATCTCTCTTTCTGCCGCATTAAAATCTCTCTCATAGCAGGCTTATGTTAAAAAAAGTAGTGATTTTTATGAAGTCTCTGACACAAGAAGCTAGTATTATATATGAAGTGTAAGAGTTATGTTAATGTTGCTGTTTGCTGACAACTTTCCAAATTACCACAATTCTATGCCACTGTGGTGTGTAACAGCTGGCACAGCTGCAGCACGGATTTAAGCCATTCTTGATTTCTTCTAATTCTAATTTTGATCCTATTTTGAGAAGTCCAGAGGTTTTTTCCTTAGTCATGTGACCCCACCCACAAATAATTCTGCTTTGTTGTTGGAGGACTTACTGAAACAATTCTCTCCAGGAAAAAAAAAAAAATCATATTTCTACTATCTAAAAATTGTGAAACTTCTAAACAAGACTTCTCTTCTGTCAGGAGCACTGGAAATTATTCTTAGCACATGCTGACATATACACGGGCTTTTTCAGTACAGACACAATGGAAATCTCTCATCAGGAAGCACTGCTCTGCCCTCCAGCTGGAGGTGCATTATAGCCACAGCTCCTATGTGCTTATTTTGAGGAACTGACATAAATTGAAATTTCTGCATTACAGAACCTTTCAGCAGAGGCAGCCTTTTGCAAACAGATTCCAGTATATGTAGCATTGATGTAAATGTCTTCATATGGTTATAGATCGCAGTGTTGGCAAACACATTCAACCAGGAATGCAACAAACTTCACCTGATGATATTTACCCTGGGATCACTTGTAGCTCTTAGTATATTATTTTTAAAAAGGGACTTGTCCACTTCACCACAAACACAAAGTCCCTCTAACAGCTGTTGCTCCTTTTACTCACCCAGTACAAAACCAAAGAGCACATGGAGTACCTCTGCTCGTTACTGCTGCTGCTGTTCCTTCCAACACCCAACCTCTTTTCCAGTTTTTCAGGATAGCCAGATACGCTGGTTTGTCCCGGCACAGCTCCACCTTCGGCTGTTAATAGGCTGTATCCGTGCAGCTCTCCACCACTGGTCCAATGTATGTTTTATTCCCATCAGGGCAACTCAGTCTGCTGCCTAAACAGCCCCGGACAAAGATTACGCTGCCACAGCGGTTTCTACATGGAAGAGCCATTTCTTGTTAATGCTTGTCATGCCTGTAGCAGCGTGAAGCTGCTCCGTGCAACCCTGTGACCTGAAGTCAGCAGGGGGAGTGAGATGGGGCTGCGTTCAAGTCAGCTGGCTGCAAACCATCAGAAAACAAGCTTTCCTTTGGGGCTGCTGTTTAAGGCATTTTAAAAACCCACTTTAGAAAATGCAGTTTTGATTTGCCAAATGTAAAAGTGGTCTGCAAGGAGGGGTGGTGAAGAGGAAGAGAGGGCTACTTAAATCCACAGTGTTATACAGGTCCAGATATACACCCTTATTCCTTTTATACTATATGAGTACACAACAACCTTGTTCTCTGGATATTAAGTGCAAAAAATGAATCTAAGGGGATTATTTCAGTTTAGTCATGCAATTCAAATCAAAGCACGGTTTCAGCTGCACTAGGAGAATATTTCAGTGCTCTGAATGTATACAATGCCCTCAGAATTAGCCAAAATACTGATCCAATACATCAATGAGCTGGGAGGTGCTGAAGTAGCTAAGAGCTACAAAACCCAAAGGAGCATGCAACAAAAGGGATGGACAGCACGGCAGTGATTTTGCAATGATGACAAGTGACATTGATCCTACAGATTACACAAAAAGAACATGCCTGTCATCTGTTTTTGTGATGCTTGGATCTCAGTACCTACCACCAACAGGGTGTTATTCAGTACTTTGTATTTTCTAGACTACAGCTACATTTTTATACTCAAGTCTGTCAGTTCTCCCCAAACTGGAAGCTAACAGAGCACCAAAGAAAATTTTTAGCAGCGATATCTCAGCATTTCCTCTTCCAGATCTGATAAATAATCAGTGATGCAGTACTGCATCTTCCCTGCTTACGGCCAAGAAGGACTTCCTGACCCAGACTGTGGCTGCTAAGTGACTTTAGTCATGTTAGTTAAAGAAAAATGTAAGAGGGAAAGATTCTCTTCTGTATGTAGGTGCTTCACCACTGGGAATCCTACCATGAACTCTGAAGACAGGCTGTCAAAAATAAAGGTCAGGTCCACTCTGTCCTCCTGACCCTTCTCCTGCCTTTTTAAGGGAACAGACATCCTAGTTCATAATAAGATGCAGGAGAAACATTGGTTCCATCTGCAACACAGCAGAAACAATGCAGGCAGACAACAGGAAAAAGGGATAAGAAGCAGAAGGGTTTGTGGAGTGTTTGGGTTTTTTTTTCCCTCTCCAAAGAAAACAAGCTTTTCCAAGTTGGAAGAGTTCTAACACTGAAATCCCCAGCCAGTATTAGTAACTTCCTGCTGTCATGATTAAGGGAATTTCAAACTTTCTGGTATTTTCAAAATAGTCAGTACATAGGCTGAATAAATAAACCAGGCTGAAAAACACTCAGGCATGTAGCTTGCTAATAATAAATTATTTCCTATAGGCTTAACATCCAATGAAGGCATTGCCAGGTGTGAGGTCCCGGCTCGCAATGCCTTGTTCCACTTCCTGGTTGCAGCAGGGCCCTCCCTTTGGGTTCGCTTTGACCTGGAGGGTGGGCAGCGGCAGGGCAAGCAGCCCACACCGCTGTGCACAGCTCCCTGCCATGCCACAAGAAGTACCACACTGCCATGCCAGGCTGCTGGCAGGCAGCTGTGTCCTCAGAGAGCATCACATCAGCAGACAGAGTTTTTGTAACGGGCACCAAATGTCAATGTGGATTCATTAATACAGGACTGCTGCCTGGTGTCCGTTACGAGGTGCTAACAAGTTTTAAACACTGAACCGCAGCTGTGGATTTACCTAGGAGTAGTGAGTATCCAACACTCACACACCAATGTGTCCCTAAAGCACATTGCAAACCGATCTAAAAGATCTACAAATCCACAAAAAAGATTTACAAATCATCAGGTAACTATGGGTGCACAATCTTACAGCAGACAAAAAGTTACTTCAGCTGTGTCAGTTTAAGTTTCATTTAACCAACTAAATTATTCCAAATTTAACAGCAATAACCACAGGAAATAAGGCAAAGCTTCCTTAATGCAAAATCACAACTGCAATTTGTTATACAGAACAATACCTACAAAACTTATGTCCTGTGTTGGTGCCTGTGAACTGAGAGGCTGAAAGCTTCACCTTGCAGTATCTTCCCATGCCTTAGGTAATACACTCCCCCTCAAGCCTCCCTTCAGTTCAGATGGCTGACTGGGTTGCTCTGTTTGCTAATAAAATAGTTCCTAGCGTTACATACCAGATTGTGGGTCTGCCCCTCTTCATTTTGATGCTATTTTTGTCTGTTTTTAAATAAGTATTACCATCACCTCCTCTTGTTTTAGTTTATACTGTCTTAACTAACCCCATGATCTATCACGGTTCTTCTCTATCAGCCAATACTGTATCAACTCCCCAATTAAGGTCTCAAGGCAAGAATTCAAAGCAATTTTAAAATTATAACTGCTGTTTCAAAACTGAACAACTATCCTGTGGCAGCAGAGTTCAAGGCCACAGGAATCTGTTGCTGTAATGTCTCCAGCCTTCCCTGCTTTAATGAGGCTTTCTTGGAGGGGGAGCAGCACTGCTCTCATGAGAGGGAAATGCTTTTATTATTGATCTGTCAAGCTGAAATAAAAATCAGTTGTGCTTAAGCCTTCCTTCTAGGGTCCCTGTAGAAAAAAAGGGGGTTATTTTCTAGGAAGAATAGGAGAGGAAGAAAATATGTGAGCTGCAAACATCAAGGCAATAATAATCTAGAGTTAACTAGATTATAGTTATATAGATAACTAGAGATAACTCACTGCCATTTTTTTTGATTCTCATTTCACATAAATCAGCTCATCCAATTTTGTTGTTGCATGACTTCACTTACTGTTATATCTACTTATCATGTGCCGGGTAAAAGAAAATGGTACAACCACTGCCAAGGACTTCAGTATATGAAGGTTTTGCCTTCCGTGCCCCAGCTGCTCTCTGCTTCTTTGCAACTTTCACAGTCAAGAGCCTGTTTTGTACAAAGCCAGTGCTTCAGCTCCTGGTGAAGTGTTTCAGAGTACCAGCAGCAAGGACTGGCTTCGCACGGCACTTCTGCTACACCCAGACTCTTACCCAGACTCTTACACTGATGCAAGCACTTTATTCACTTTTCTCTCAGCAGCTTGTGTTGTCCCCTCTTGCCCCTGAATTCGGAGACCACATCCTGCATTCAGGACATTCAAATGCAGAACAAAGCCTCAAAGTTCTTCCAACACTGTCATTCTACCTTCAGCAAAAGTAAACAACCAGGTAACCAAGAGTAAAAAAGAATTTCCACGTGGGATGGAGCACGGCTGAAGTGATAGACACAACTAACTGATTTTCACAGCTGTGGAAGGACAACAGTGATGCCCTGTTAAGCCTCCTTCCTTGGTGGTCCTAAAAACTGGGTATCACATATTGTTATCGATCAATGTGGTACCTTCTCATGCTCTACGCACTGCCATTTTTCTGATAAAGCAGTCAACAACACCACAGTTGAAATCTTTTTTCCCTTTTGCTCAGGACAGAGTCAACAACATCCTGTGATCAAAACGGGAATGACAGCCATCTTAACGCTGTGTGTTGCCTCTTCACAAAACCTCCAGTTAATAGGCTTTGCACCAGCAGCCTCAAAGGATCTGTCCCCTCCCTGCCTGGCAGCACACCACGCAGCAGCTATGTTGTGCAATCAGCATGGTCCACTCTTTGGACCACTGTTTGGTCCCCGTTTTTCACCAGGCACAAATGGCAGCAGCCTGACAAGTGCATTAAAACTTAAGCTATCCAAAAGCAGCGAGACAGAAACTTTGCGTACAGACCCCCCCAGGGTATTCTTCTTTGCTTTAGCTTCCTAAAAATAGCTCTTTAGAGGGGAATGAGTCTTTCAGGGTTTGCTTGTTTCTTTTTTAACCAGTTTTGAAAAGACTTGCTTTCAGCAACTTACAGGTCAAAAAGCAGAATATGTACTGACAAAGGAAGCCTGACCTACATCTTGCCTCACTCCACTAGGTTAGATCTTTCCTGTGCATGCTTATGTAATAAACAGAAATGGTGCACATAAAAGGGGGATCAGGAATCGTGACCTCTGCTCCTGCCTCCTCAGTAGCTTTTTTGCCCAGCATTGATGAATTCCTTTAAAATTTCTCTGCCACATTTTCCTCTTTCTGCAAAAAGCAATTAAGAATATTTCCTGACCTCACAGGGGAAACACAGTACTTCAGTTAATTAAAGCTTGTAAAGACTTTAAGATCACTCAGTGTAGGATTTTATAGGAATGAGAAGTGTGTCATAAACCCAGAAAATGACCCAGCAGAGACACAAAGGTCATATCTGAAGTGAAGTATGCCCAAGAAAGATCCTGTTTAGATTTAAAGAAAAAAGTTGTAACTTAAATTACTACAACATGCTTTCCCACTGTACCTTAACTGACATTTTACAACACAGTAATCAGAGAAGTAATAATTTCACACGCTACTTGGTGAACTGGAAGGAATGTATTTAGGAAGGAATGCATATAGGAAAGCCAATGTCACTCCAGTCTTCAAAAAGGGTAAAGAGGAGGATCCAGGACACTACAGGCCAGTCAGCCTCACCCCGATCCCTGGAAAGGTGATGGAACAGCTTGTTCTGGATGTCATCTCTAAGCATGTGGAGGAAGAGAAGGTTATCAGGAGCGGGTAACATAGATTCACCGAGGGGAAATCACGCTTGACCAATCTGATAGCCTTCTATGATGGCTGGTGGATGAGGGGACAGCAGTGGGTGTTGTCTACCTCGACTTCAGCAAGACTTCTTACACTGTCTCCCATAACATCCTTATAGGTAAGCTTAGGAAGTGTGGGTTAGATGAGTGGACAGTGGATTGAGAGCTGGCTGGATGGCAGAACTCAGAGGGTTGTGATCGCACAGAGTCCAGTTGGAGGCCTGTAACTAGCAGTGTTCCCCAGGGGTCAGTACTGGGTCCAGTCTTGTTCAACATATTCATCAGTGACCTGGATGAGGGGACAGAGCGTACCCTCAGCAAGTTTGCTGATGACACAAAACTAGGAGGAGTGGCTAACACACCAGAAAGCTGTGCCACCATACAGAGACCTGGACAGGCTGGAGAGTTGGGCAGAGAAGAACCTAATGAAGTTCAACAAAGGCCAAGTGTAGGCTCCTTCATTTAGGGAGGAATAACCCCATGCAATCAGTACAGGTTAGGGATTGACCTGCTGGAAAGCAGCTCTGTAGAGAGGGACCTGGGAGTTCTGGTGGACAACAAGTTGATCATGAGCCAGCAATGCGTCCTTGTGGCCAGGAAGGCCAATGGTATCCTGGGGTGCATTAAAAAGAGCGTGACCAGCAGGTTGAGGGAGGTTATCCTCCCCCTCTACTCTGCCCTGGTGAGGCAACATCTGGGGTACCATGTCAAGCTCTGGGCTCCCCAGTTCAAAAGAGACAAGGAACTACTCGAAAGAGTCCAGTGGAGGGCTACAATCAGCGGACTGGAGAACCTCTCTTATAAGGAAAGGCTGAGAGGCCTGGGTCTGTTTAGCCTGGAGAAGAGAAGACTGAGAGGGGATCTCATCAGTGCTTATAAATATGTAAAAGCTGGGTGTCAACAGGACTCTTTTCAGTGATGCCCAGCAACAGGACAAGGGGCAGTGGAAACAAACTGGAACACAGGTAATTCAGTCAGAACATGAGGAAAAACTTCTTTACTTTGAGGATGAGGGAGCACTGCAACAGGCTGCCCAGAGAGGTTGTGGAGTTTCCTTCTCTGGAGATATTCAAAATCTGCCTGGATGCATTCCTCTGCAACCTGCTGCAGGTGAACCTGCTTTAGCAGGAGGGTTGGACTACTTGATCTCCAGAGGTCCCTTCCAACCCCTACCATTCTGTGATTCTATTTAAAGGTCATTTGCAATCAGAGATACCTGGCAGAAACTACTAACTATAAATGTTGGTGTATTACCTGCTTTAAGCTGTAAAAAGACAGAGCAAGGGCCCACACAAGCACAAGCAAAAATGCCTCGCACTACTACTTATCACTAGCTTTAAGTAAAAGCCTCTTTAAGTTTTGGTTAAAAAAGGAAATCGGCTCCTTTCAATACTTCAGAACCTGAAAGCCGCCAGTGGCTGGGTTCTTACAGGGTTTAAGGACAGGATATGCAGAGCCACCAAGGGAGCAAACAACATGCAGACAAGGACAGGAGAAGGTGTGCGCATGGGCAGGGGACAGGATGCTGCTGCTTCTACTGCAGCAATCTGCAAGGTTAGCAGTTAATTTTTCCCCCAGGGCATTTCACAGGTACCGCTGTAAAGCAAGATACCATGCACAGGCTTAAAAACTTGCCAACTGCCAGCCTGACCAGCCAGCATCACAAGTCAAGTCACGGATTAGGACAAATACTTTCCAGTCCTTGATGTAATAATTACATAGCAGTGACTGCACCATTTCACAAGAACTCATTGCTACTTCGGGACCCTTTTGCTAAGCAGAGGGATGCAAATGCAGTTGGCCAGAGAGGGAGGGCTGGCAGGTGAGGGCAATCCTCCCAGGAGAGCCTGAGTACCTTATGCTTCAATCGGTAAACAGCCACAGCAGGCAGCTGTACTCTTGCTGGAAAGTTGGCCCAGGGAATATTTTTGACAGTTCATTTGGGTGCCCTTAAAGCTACCGAGAGTTTATGTAATTTGTCCTGTTCTCTGCCCCAAATCCGCACAGCATTGTTTCTTTCCCCTAACAGTCCTCTCTATACCTCGGGGTATTACACCAGGTTTCATAAGGTTGGAAGGAGCACAGGAGTAGGGACGAAGCACTTAAGCGGCCGCCGTTCCTGTTTTACCTGGTGAACAACATGCTATTCAGGGTATCCAAATCCCTTTACAAAGCAGATCTCATCAATGGCCTCTCAGTTGTTTAGGACCAGACAGTGACTGCTTAACGTAAGAACTTCTATGATGAAGGATCTCAGCATCTTCTTCCCATTCCTCCACCCGACAGCTTCCTCTGCTCTTGGGCAGCAGCTTCCCCCTCACCTCCCTCAGCCACAGGCTCTGCCATGTATCAGGGTACCCCAGGGAAAAGGCAAAGCGAGCTGTGTATTTCCCAGTCTATCATCACATCTTTTGGAGATGCAGAAAAAAGGCAAAGATAAGCCCATGTTCATTTGTTCTCCTCAGGATGTCAGTACTTAAATGCACAGACTGTGGTTCAAGATTCATTCCTGCCAGCAATGGTCACCAGAAAATACACGTGTGATGTGAGTAGGGTGTGCAACCTAATTTCTGCAGAAAGAGTGTGTGGTACAGCTTACGCAGGCTGCAGAAAGGCAGATGATACTGTGATTCAGGAATGAGGTTGCTGGCACTAACTCATCACCATGCTGTTTCTGAAAAAACTTTGGGTTTGCTTAAATGTGGCTGACTGACTTTGTACCGCTGCAGCGCCTTCTTCTAATGACTGCAAAACTTCCAACCACAGCATTTCTGATTCACTTGTATGTGTCCAAAAATCTGATTTATAGGCTTTTGCCAGTACCAACCGGGATGGAAAAAGCCATTTGTAGATCTCAGAAAGAAAAGATGATGTAGAAGAGGGAAATATAACAATCAAGGCATAATCCAGTTCCACAAGAATGAATTCTACTTTCAAACCTCCTCAAATTAAATTTAAATGAAAAAATGATTTCCTGAAGACACATTTCTCATTCAAAGCAGCCACAGCTCTTCTGATTCCGAGTGCCTAAATAAATATATTGCACACACCACTTTTAATAAGGATAGATTTTTCCATTTCATCTTTGACCATTTATTGCAGGCTCCAACTGCATGGCCATCTCTCCCACATTTTAGGTGACTCTGGGCCTACGTTTTACACCTTCATCCTATCATTTCATTAGTTTTCATCTTAGCAGTGTGAAGTAACAGAGATCTCCAAAGCCAATAACCCTCCTTTTCTTCTATACTGGAACAAAGACCTCAATGGCAGGCCGCAGGAGGACATGAAGTAACAGTGCCAAAACACACCATCTCTTTTCTCTGGTAACACAGTACCATCCATCAGCTCCCCAAGTGGCACAGGTTCAAAATCCACAGACAAGCATGGTGGTTTTTTACTGCTAGAGGAAACATTTGGGGGGTTTGTCCACTTAATATTGGAAACTTAATACTTTCTCATTACAAATTCAGTTTGTTTGCAAAGGAGATATCCCATGGGGAGAATAAAGTGAACCAAGTGAAGTCTGAAGCAGAATGTAGACAAGGAAGCTGGATGTTTTCAGCTCTTCCACACATTTTCAGGAAACACTCTTAAGATGAGTATTACATGTATTATCCCGCATGGGAATTGTTCAAAGCTGCATCAGGGTAGGTTTAGGACATTAGGAAGCATTTCTTTACTGAGAGGGTGGTCAAACACTGGAACAGGCTTCCTAGAGAGGTGGTCGATGCCCCAAGCCCGTCAGTGTTTAAGAGGCATTTGGACAATGTCCTTAATAACATGCTTTAACTTTTGGTCAGCCCAGAATCAGTCAGGCAGTTGGACTAGATGATCATTGTAGGTCCCTTTCAACTGAAATATTCTATTCTATTCTATTCTATTCTATTCTATTCTATTCTGTTCCATTCCGTTCCCAAGCATATGATACTTGTCTTTAACAAACATTCTTTACTGCTTCTAGCTGCCTCACTTTTATTTATTGCTGGGCTTTTTATTTCTGTGTGCAAGTGAAGCCACCTCTTTACCCTGCCGCCAGATGGACTGAAAAGTGGACTGGTCAAATCAGCTACATGCAGAGACGGTGTCATCCAAGAAGAGCACCAGGAAACAGATAACAATAACATAAATGTCTCCAATTTTGGCTTGGTACCTTTACAAGCTACCAATAACATTGATCTGCATATTCTCAGAACTGCCACACAAACTCCTTAAGTGATCTCTCCCAGTCAGCCACCCCTCCTAGTGACTGCACTGTGTAGGTCCCCCGTGGCGTTGTTAGGATGTTACCTGCAGAGACAAGCCTGGTCCTGGCCAAGCAGTGAGCTGTCACAACAGGCGACAGCTTTGGTCTAGGAAACCTGCACCCCACTGGCGAGCGCTGCAGCAGCTGGTGCTCTGTGCCAACACTCAGGGGATGTGCACTGCTCCTACCCGCAAGTCAGGAGCCCTCCTCTTTTTCCTGAGCTTCTATGTCCATGAAGCACAGCCTGGAGACCCACAGTTGAGCCCCCAGCACTCTGGCATCCAACCAGCAGACAGGAAGATCTCTGGGAGCCTGAAAACTACATTACTTTTTCATTGACAGTAAAATTCATGGCCATGTTTTCAAGAGTGCCATTCCCACAGCTGGGGTGAGGTTTTCACAAAGAGTTAAGAATTTATCTGCATACCTGGAAAAGGGGAAGGTTCTCAGAAGCATCACAGACAGAGCAGCTTTTGTCACAACCTGAATGACCCCAATATTTTCCTGGTCATTTTGAAAGTCTGCCACTAACTTTCATCATTAAATCAAAATTATATTTTTCACAAGATCTGTTCCCAGGAGCAGGTTACAACTGCTCCTCTGCCAGCAGGAATGAACGCTGAGAACTTCCAACTTTTTACATGCGCTGTATTAAAGCACTTCATAACTATGTCTTAGAAGAAGAGGGAGCTGCGGTCGATGGATAAAGTTCAGCTTAAGTACTTCAGTAATCTGCTACCAGCTGACATTCACAGACAGAAAAGTCACTGATTTCATTTAATGATTTAAGGATTAGAATGAGTTTGGATTTGTATCAGACTTGGCTTAAGAAGGATGAGCTGGATTCATCAGAAAATGAAGTTTAATTAATAAGCTAGTTCTAGTTAAAATTCTCTAATGAAGTTCAGGGAAAAAAATAAACAAAAAAAAAAAACAGAAAGCAGTTTTAAACCAGACTATGTAACTGTGATTGACAGCTCTGCATTTACGGGACATGAAAACAGAATGAATTTGACAACTGCTCATCTTCACCACTAGCTCAGAAACCAATATTTCTTTGAATTGACATTTAAATGACAAACGCTGTCCAGACTTCACAGTTTGCTTTTGAGCTACATCGTTTGGATTTATAGCCTGCAAGTGATACCAGGTGCAGAGCTTGCGTGCAATCCATCACTTTTTCACCCCAACTGGAACAATAAAGCCAGAAAAGTACTGCATCTCCTTGAACTAAGATTTTTGCCCTGTCTCTGAGCCTGCATAGACAATGAAGTATAAGCGTAACCCCATTTTGGAAAGAGGCAGTGGCAGGCCGTCTGCAGAGTAAGGGAGGGGAACTCTGCAATATCCATAAGCAGCTTGAGAATAGGGGTGCTACAACACACCCTTATGGTACCACCTTCTCTGTCTGTGCTCAGGGCAGTGACCGGTGACCGGCAGCACAGCAACTCACCCACTGACCTAATTAAAAGGCTTAAGGGTCTGGGGGAAGAGAAAGAAGGGATTTTATATCCAAATATAGTGTAAGCACATGCTCACTTCATAACAGTTCTCAGGAACTTACAACTGCCTTCCTTTTACCTCTCATACTGCACAAGCCGCGCTACCAAACACCAACTCAAGCGCTGCTAATTTGGGCTGTCTTCAAGCAGGGTAATTGACAATAGCTGTAGCTAGTTGAGCATAACTGTAGTATCTCAGAGGTAATGGAGTTTGTCTTTTGCTTTGAGGGCCATGTGTCTTTCCAATACAGAGGTACAAGAATATCAAGATTAGACAATTCAGTTACTCACACAGACTGTCTCCTGTGCCAGGCTAATTCTAAGCACATACCAGTCACGAATTGTATCGCTTACCTAGAAGGTAACAGGTCTGTACTATGCAGAAGTACCCTTTGTTAAAATATAGTACTAAGACATACTGGTGAGTATTTCCAGAAGCAGTTTGTTTGGTACCCACCCATGAAACACTCAGGATAACAGGAGGAGGAAGACAGGAAGATACAATGCTGATTAAGAAATATCCAGTCAACCTCTCCAGCAGTTTGGTAAAGTTCATGCATTTGATCCCTGTAAACAAACATACAGCTTTAGTCTACACAGACATGTACAGTGTCTCCCAGAGAAGTGTTATTTGCCATGGCACTAAAACATTTGTCACTGGAGTTTTAATGAAATCTCACCCACTTCTACTTTTTCCAGAAGAAAACCCAACTAATTCATCTTAATTATTGAGAAAGTATAATTAGTTCTAGACCATGCAGACTCAGTTTACTGAATTCAGGTCATGGAGTAACTGATTCTTCATTCCACTTGCTTTCATTTTAGTAACCTGCGTTGAGACTGGCAACTCAGCAATCAGTGTTGAAGACTATTGCTGAGGATAAAAATCTGGATTGGCCAGAATGAATGAGAACAAAACAGGGTATTTAAATTTTAATATTTGAATAGTTTTTTAAACAAGCCCCCAAATATTAATTATCTAATCTCACATGGCTGTGACTGATTATTAGCTAATTATCTGAACTCCGTTCATGCAAACGTAAGCCAAAACATGCTATAGCTACTGTGCTTGCGCCATCTGCACTGTTTATGTACAAATGCACACATCTAGCGGGAATACACTGAAAACTCAATTATGAAATTGCCACTTCACCTGTCTTTTCAAATGCACCTCATAGCTGAGGCAGAGAACGTGACCACAGCAGCGCAGAGAGAGGTGCAAGAACAGTGCATTTCAGTAATACTCATTTCTAGTACACAGAAAAGGCTGCAGCAGCTCAGCACGCTGAAAGCAAGGCAGGATCTTTAAGCACAGAGTTCATGGGAATTCAGCAGTTCTCTTTCCTTGCATTCTCCACCAAATAACTCAAAAGAGGCAGCACACCATACTATTTTAAGATTATGGTATCATTAAGGGTAAAATACCAGTAGTTATTTTAAAACACACCAATGCAGCTAAACTGCATCAAGGCTCACCCCAAAGTCTGGGTCTGAGTCTGAAGCAAGGAATTTGCAAGCATTGCACAACTGAGTTCAAACAAAAGGGTGAAAATGCAAGACAGCAAAGTACTGGCCAGCTACCCGAGGTATATTACATATGCAAAAGTTTCCTCGCCTAAATCCAGCTGCTGCTCCAGCACCCTGCAAAAGCTGGGGGCGCCTGTGTGACCAGCAGGCTGAAATCCCCTCTCTTAAAACAAAGCACACTTTAAGAAGCTGTTACACAGCATCAACCCCTGTGAACCAACGAGGAGGTGGGCAGGATGCTGCCAAAACCCGACAGTTCACCTCCCTGGCAGTATCACAACGGGCTGTGACACAACACGTACTAGCCTCCGTCTAGGAAACAAATCTGAAGCTTCGAGGTCTCACCTGGCAGGAGCACACGCTGGCAGCAGGGTCAGTGCCAGCGCAGGCACCTCTGGTGTGACAGCCAGTGCCGCTGGGACTGCCACGGGCCGTGGCCAGCCCTGCCAGCGCTCCTGCTATCTGCTCGCTGGCGGCAGTCTCTCCCGTGACTCCATCGCCCAGGAATGGCAGCCACCTCGCCCCTCAGGGCGCAGCGCTGCTGGGGGGCCCACGAACGCGGGGGGACGAGACACGCCAAGAGCAGACCCACAACCTTGCGGGACCAGCTCGCTTCACGTGGGACTGACCTGCAGGAAGGCCCGGCGGTCAGGGGAGCTGCCAGAGGGAGACCACGACGCCGGGGCAGAGCCGGGTCGCGCCAGGCACCGCGTGTACGTACACACAGGCAGAGCTCGCCAGCAAACCCTCCACCCCCCAGTCGGGTCCGATCAAATCCTCCTCAGCCGTCTGGCCGCCCAAAGGCAGGCTGTTTTCTTTTACAAGTTAATACAGTTAGCAGAGAGGAAGGGATTGCAGTACTTGTTACAGGCTACTCACCCGGGCACCGAAACGGCTGTATTTCTTTAAATGCAGAATGCCTTCGCTTTGGGGATCTTATTTCTGTTTTGCTGTTGTCATTTGCTAAGTTGCCTAAGATCCTCTAAAATCCCAGAAAAGGCTAGGAAATGAGAAGAGTCGATTTAAAAGCTGACGGTCAAGACAGGAATTTCTGGAATGAAATCTTTAAGGGCAGGAGCAGATAGAGAGAGCCAGCCAGCTAACGCTTTCATGCCCTGTCTCTGACCAGCAAATTCATTTTGTGGGCAGACCAAGGCTTACAAGATGATTTAAAATACCTGCTCGTGATGTGTGCTTCTCCACATCAGCTGGGAGTCCTTGATATAGCTAGCATGCTGCCATGTCTCGTCCTCCTGCCTTTTCCAGCAGACCCCTCGCAATCACAACGTCGCAGTTCCCCAGGCCTTACAATCAAGTGGTTTGTTGTAAGAGAACTAAAAATAGTGCTGAATTTTTCGCTGAAGCACTTGCTTGAGTGAACATGGTGCCAGTCAGCCCATGTGTTATTGAGCTGTACAGACCCTTAATATTAAATATAGCCCAGATCCTCCTGGAAATACGGCCATTGACTTTTTTCAAAAGATTTTTTTTTTTTGAAAGACAGCACAAAATAAATCCTGGTCCTGACCACTAAAAGACAAAATGAGTGGAGTTGTTTTAAGAATATCCTCAGGGAAAGAGTGAGTCACTTAAGCTGCTTTTACGATAAGAGATCCCTGGAGGAAGTATATCTCCTTAGTAGTCGCCGAGCTGTTCAGAGATCCGTATGCTCCCCTGCAAAACAAAGTTTCACATTGTTTGGATTTTTGGTTTTGTGTTGTTTGTTTTTAATAGTTTGAACACCTGCTTCCACTGCAGAATTAGTGCCAGCATGGGAAACAGTGCAGTATTTAATACTGGCTAACACCTCAAGGGGATGGTAACAGAAGCATCTGTCCTGCAGGGCTGTTAATAGGTCTGCAGAAAAGAGTACAAAGTGGCCCTAAGGACGCTGCATATAAAAGTTTATGGCATAGGCTGACAAGTCCAGAAAAAAAAATCTCAGAGGGAATTATTTTTGCAAAGCTCTTCATTACAGTGGCCCAAGAACAATCACTTAAAACAAAGGTTGCAAAAAAATGTCATTCAAGACACAGATGCCAGCACTGCTGCTAGTGTCCAAGCTGGGATCCCAGAAGCAGATTTAGATGCAAAACTTCCAGTTGCACACACCAGACTCACACACATTCACACTGTGGCACACAGGTGGATAAACCAAGAAATGAAAAGATGCAGGTGATGGCTACCAACAACCACTTGGGGAATTTTAAAAGGCTGGTAAAATCACGATCATTTTCCTGGTAGTTGCTTCAGCTGAGAAGTGGGCACCAGAGGATGCCTGACAGCAAGCCAGGATGTCCGAACCACAGAGAGTTAAGTCTTACTACTGCTGATGGATGTTACTTTGTGAAAGCATCTTGAAATCCAGACTTTATCACCTAATATACACCAGTGAGAAAGTGGCATCTGTAACTTTACTCTGTGCTACACCGAGTCACTATATGATTATACTTAATGACTTTGTAAGTCAGGATAAGTTTGCAGGAAAATTATTTCTTCACCTCAACAACTAAACTGCCACTGCCAGATAAGTTTTCCAGAAGTAGCTCTCCAGGCTACAGTAGTACGGTACATACATACATATTTACATACACACACACCCCCCAGAGAAAGAGGAATCTATAGATACATGTATTTTAAAGGAAGATTTTAGGATGGAAGTAAACACTAAAAAGTTAGAGAGTTACTGGGAATATCAAGGAGAGACACCGGTTTTTGTCCATTTCATGGATTTTTCATAGGAAGAAGCTGAAACCAAAAAGGCCAAGGTGGTTATGTGGCCTGTTTGACTGTTAATGTAAAATTGTCTCCCACATTTTTGTTTCCCCTCATACATCATTGTACATTGCTTCCATTTTATTTGTTTTGCAGTAGAACTGCAATATTTTTGCTCTTCTACTTCTCCTGCAAATTCCTCCTACTTCTACAAATAGAAATTCTACTTCTACTCCTATTTCTACAAATAGAAAATGCTGACAAAACATGCTGCAAGGCAGCATATAACATCTACATGGCAGCAGACATAGCCACAAACATAACAGCATCTTCATTCCTGCTCCACTCCTCAGCTATTATTTATAGAGAGAAGGAGCATTAACAGAGCACAAAGTTGTCGCTAATTTAGCCTCACTTTGCCATCTGTTACTTCCCATAAGTTGCTCCTAATGAGAAACTACCTCAAAACACATTTGAGGACCAGCTGCACCCAGTGAAGTCATCAGAGGAGGGGAATATTCCTCTTCCAATACATCATACTCCAATGCTACAAAGCAGCTCCTTCGAGTACCGAAATCAAGGGGAATGCTGCCAGTAACATGAACACAGCCCTGGTTCACAGACTCTTACAGTCATGTTGAGCAAGTATCCCACTCAATATTGGTTTTCTCAATAATTCACAACTCTCCACCCGGCCAGAGGGGCAATGACAGAGCTACAAACATTACCCATCCCCCAGGTCTGAGCATCCAGCTTTCTGCAGCTGCTTCTCCTGCAGTGTGTTCATCTATGGAGTGACCACAGAATACCAGGTTGGAAGGGACCTCAAGGATCATCTGGTCCAACCTGTCCTGGCAAAAACACGGTCTAGACAAGATGGCCCAGCACTGTGTCCAGACAAATCGTAAAAGTGTTCAATGTTGGGGAATCCACCACTTCCCTGGGGAGATTATTCCAATGGCTGATTGTTCTCATTGTGAAAAAATTTCTTCTTGTTTCCAATCAGAATCTCCCCAGGAGTACCCATTACCCCTCATCTTTTCCATGTGACTCCTTGTAAAAAGGGAATCTCCATCTTCTTTGTAGCCACCCTTTAAACACAGGAATGTGGTGATAAGATCTCCCTTAAGCCTTCTTTTCTCAAAGCTGAACAAACCCAGTTCTCTCAGCCTTTCCTCGTATGGCAGGCTTCCCAGTCCTTTGATCATCTTGGTGGCCCTCTTCTGGACCCTCTCCAGCCTGTCCACATCTTTTTTGCATAGCAAAACTTAACACAGTATTCCAGGTGTGGCCTGACAAGTGCTGAGTAGAGTGGGATAATGACTTCTTTTTCTCTGCTGGTGATGCCCTTGTTGATGCAATCCAGCATCCTGTTGGCTTTCTTTGCTGCGGCAGCACAATGTTCACTCATATTGAGCTGCTTGTCCACCAGGGCCCCCAGGTCCCTTTCCACAGAGCTGCTCCCCAGCCAGAGAGATCCCAGCCTGCGCTGCACTCCTGGATTATGTTTTCCCAGGTGCAAGACCTTACACTTGTCTTTGCTGGACTTCATAAGGTTCTCGTTAGCCCACTCTTCCAGCCTATCTGGGTCTTCCTGCAGGGTGGCTCTCCCTTCCAAAGTGTCCACTTCCCCACTCACTGTGGTGTTATCAACAAACTTTGTCAGGGTACGCTCGATCCCATCATCCAGATCACTTATGAAGATATTAAACAGGGTTGGGCCCAGTGTTGATCACTGAGGGACCCCACTTGTGACAGGTTGCCAGTCTGAAAAAGAGCTATTTACCACCACCCTCTGGGTGCGGCCTGACAGCCAGTTCCCCACCCACCACACAGACCACTTGTCTAGACCGTAGCGCATCAGTTCCTCTAGGAGGAGGCTGTGGAGAACCGTGTTGAAAGCCTTGGAGAAATCCAGGTACACAATATCTATTGCTCGCCCCACGTCAACCAAGCATAGAAGGTGATCAGGTTTGTCATGTACGATTTGCCCTTGGTAAATCCATCACCCAATCACCTGCTTCATTTGACTTGTGATAGGCCCCAGGAGGATTCATTCCATAACTTTCCCCGGGACTGAAGTAAGACTGATGGGCCTGTAATTTCCTGGATCCTCCTTTAAGTCCTTCTTGTAGATGGGGGTGACATTAGCCTTCTTCCAGTCTTCTGGGGCGTGCCCCGATCTCCCTGACTTCTCAAAGATTATGCAGAGCAGCCTTGCAACAATGTCAGCCAGCTCTCTTAAAACCCTTGGGTGGATATTGTTAGGGCCTATCAATTTGTAGGAGTCAAGCTCCTGTAACAGATTGTATACCAATTCTTCCTTCACTGGCGGTGGGTCTGTGTTTGCATCAGCCTGGATTTTTTTTCCTAAGGCCAACACTGCTGGTAAAGACAGAGGTGAAGAAAGTGTTGAGAGCCTCTGCCTTTTCAGCGTTGTTGGTGACTAATTCACCTCTCCTGTTTAACAGTGGGCCAGTGATGTAAGTATTCAACAGGCAGCCACTGCCCAAGGAGTCAGATATTGGCTGACACTATGCAGGGAAAGAGGAGTGGAAATACAGGACCGTAGTTGCCAAGATTTAGAGAAGTTCACTACTGAACTCACAATGAGATTGCTACTGCCACTGCCCTGCAGACAGCTGAACCACACCACAGCAAGTATGCAGCATCTGTCATTGGAAATGCTGAGGTTAAACCTCTCTGGCCTCCTGAGAAAATTCCTTCTAAGCAACCACCTAAATCCCTCAGAGTATGGTGGTCCCATATAGTGGCAGGACAGACTGCAAGATGAATTTGGCTGGGAGCCAGACCATAAGTCTACTGCGTAGTTTGGTCAAAAGCATATAAGCAAGAACAACAGTCACCTCCTGGGCCCAAGAATACCCTGGAAAACAGTGGCCATTTTTTAATTGTTTGAGACAAAACCTCTAAAGCTTTGTGCTGTAGGATTCCTCATTACAAGTCAGCCTGAATCCTGTCTGTTACCACACCTAAGCGAATCAGCTGGGCTTGGGAGAGTACTGAAGAAGCCCAGGGACAAGCTATGCCATGAGCCTGCAGAGCTCCCTGGCCACTTGCTCTGCACAGAGCTTAAAGGTGAAGACTCTGAATGCAAGCGATCACCACTTAGATAAATCACTGCTGCCGGTACAAATTTAGAAGTTATTGCTTCTATTTGCTATGATGCCTCAATCTGCACACCTGCAAAACTATCAGAACAACAGAATGCATTTGCAACATTGCAAAGTCATATTTGAATCCTTAGATAAGTAGCTCAGCAATGCTGCTTTTGTTCCTGAACAGTTTTCTAATTGGGTGTGTGTATTTACATAGGGAATAGGGTAGATACTGAGGGAGCATGACTTATGGAAGATAACACCACCAAATAATGAAGATTAATCACTAGTGAAAAGCGTAAAGCATGATACAGAACATAATTCCATACTCTGAAGGACTGGTCTGGTAACTCGAAAAAAACCCAACAAGCGTGCAACTAATGCTTAAAACCTACTCAGCATCCAAATAACAACCTTGAGTCTTCACACTGGGTAAAAGCAAAAGTGTGAGTTACACTTAGGCTACCTAAGCCTTTTTGGAGGGTAGGGATTTTTAAAAATAGTTTCTAAAGCACAGGATTTATGGCTCCTGATCAAGCACAGCAATTCCAGAAGAAGATAAACACCATTTCTGGGTGTGAATTTCACCTAAGCAAGTCAGTAGCCTCACAAGGTGTGCTACATTGAAGATCAGGCTCTCAACTTCTGAATTCCCTCAGTAAAAATTACACTATAAATAGCCTTCCACCTTTCCTGCAGTTCACGGAAAAGGCAAGAAATCTCTCTCTGTTCCCTTTTTTGTCTCACACTTCTGCTCTCTGTTGCACCAGGGAATATTTAGAACAATCTTTTGTAAACAGCACATGTTTCCATGTCTGCCCCAGCACTGGCCACAACACTGTGGGGCTGCATTCCTGAAGTTTTTGGACCGTTGGTTGACACCAGGGCTGCCTGGCAGGGAGCAGCTGTGTGTGTAGGTGGGCAGGGAACAAGGGGAGGGATGGGGAGATGGGAAACTTATCAACTTTGCTGCCTGCAAATGTCACGATTCCAACTGTGGCTCCCTGCATCCAGATTGTTTAACAAGTTTTGCTCTCCTGCCAGTTGACTGAGGGGGACTGTTTTGCCAGGCATTTTGCTTTCTTCCTTAGTACCATCACCAGCAATAAATTACATTTCTGACCCGATAAAACAAACTGCTTAGTAATTTCTGCTCTGCCTCTGTGGTCCAAGGTCTGCTGCTTAAAGTATTTGCTTCACGTTTCCAACATCCCAATGAAATGATCATTCGTTATTACTGGAGAGACTGTAACTGAGCACACTGGGATTAATTTTAATACTTCATGTGACTTCAGAAACCAATGTTTTTTTCATAGTGCATGCTTAAATGGGACTTAAGCCTCTTCCTCCCTTCAGTTTTAATAGTTTAAGGCAGGAACATTTTCAGAGGTGCCAGCTGGGCAACACCCATGTGAAAAGGCAGCAACACCCAGAAATATGAATTGTAAGGATCATACGCTAATGTAAATTTAGCTGTATAGCATAGTGTTTTATGACATATGCTTAATAATATGCTCACATATATATTAAAGAATGAGGTATGAAGGAAGACACCTAAGCAATGTAGGTACTCACAGAATACTACTGAGCAGAATCTTTAAAATAACCATCAATCCCCAGCTGCAAAGGGAATTTAGTGTGACAAGAACACTTCGGGGTTTTTTTAAGAGCTCCTAGAAAATGTAGGTTTGTCCAGGTTTGGGTCTGTCCTCCAGATTATCAGCAAGTCTCTCATTGTCAGTAAAATAATCTCTATTGGAAGTAAAGCTGTCAGCTTGGTCCTCAAAATTACTAAAAGCAGCATTATGATGATAGGCATTACTAGATGTTCCTATGAGAAGCTGAACTGTTCTTTCAATTACTCTGCTGGATAAAACTGTGCTATACACGTTCCACGGGTAGGTGAAAAGTCAGTCACATGCACAACCATAACTGCAAACTAAAGGACATACCAAGAGGGAGACAAGATTAGAATCACAGAAAATGAGAATCAGGCACAAAAATGATTTCCTATGAGATCCAGATGCACCATCTGGTTTTGCATATTCTAACACAGGAATAAATCTTCCCAAGTGCTTTCCTCCATTTCCTTCCAACTTCACTGCAGTCTAAATCCAATTCAGCTCATATGTAAGAAATGAGCCTTTCTCTGCATGTTTGTGCATTTGGGGTTTGAGTAGGTTATATTCATGCAGCCTGCTGGGATGCCCAAATAACTCTGAATATGACATGCTGGTATCTTCTCATGGAAGCTTCTGTCAGCTGTACCATGTGAAGGGCTCTCAGCTGCACAACAATTTAACTTGCCCAATTGCATTTTTGGCTGCTGTTCTGCCTTGCAGCCTAGAGAAAGCCTCTACAGGAGCTAGGTCACAAGAAGGAATTACCGAAACACGCTACTTTTCCCCTAAGGGGAATAGGAGACATGAGAAATGTTATAGCACATCTGGAAAAAAACATCAGGAAAAAAGTATCCTGCTGTTGTAATCTGTAAGGACAACATCTTTTCTATCTTCCTCCTGTTTGTTACATTTGAAACGTGCAGGTTCATAAACACAAATTTATACGCAAATTGCACTTCAGACATTAATTCACTTTCAGTTTTGATGCTTGGGAAAGTATGGTGTTTGTGTGATGCATCTGTCCTCTTGACATAAGCAAACACCAGCTGTTATTTGCTTGGTTTTAAAAAAATGAGTAAACAAAATTTTATTAATTAAATGGGAATTCAGAAAGCTTAGATGTGGATTCAAAACACAATCATGTCAACTTTGAGTCAAGGAGAGCACATGAGACAAGACGGGTGCTCCAGTATATTCTCTCTAGTATTAACTTGGCACTTTATTTACATATGCCATTAGCATCTCGTCTGACATAACCAAGTATGGACTTTGTTCTCTCATGTGCTTAAGCAAAATCAAGTCGTATATATGCTGAGAAGTGGCCATATGCTTGTTCTGCCTGTGTCACCCTCTGCATCACAGTGAAATGCTGGTAACAGCACTGTCTTGATTTCAAATCCAGAGAGGAAATCAGAAAATAAGCAGAGGTTCTGAAGATGAACATGGTTTTGAGGTTTCTCCATGAAAAAATAACCATCTACGTGAGCCAGAAAAGCACATTACTTGCTGTTACGTGGAAAAAACTTCTCAAACTCTTTGCCTTTGGGAAACACAGACAGCATATCCTGCAAGTCACAAGGTTTGTTTCTGAGCAGTTTTTCCAACAGCTTAGTGACATGTGCCACCAGGGTAATACAGTTCATCTGCCATACCACAGTTCTGAAGCCAACTCTTTAAAGCTGGGTCATCAGTTCAAACACAACCTTGGTCTGAAATGATTGAAACCTGCCATAGCCTGACACTTGAGAAGCAGCTCCACTGAAACAAGACAGTAGTTTCTCTCCTGTTGCTGCTGGAGAAGCATCACTGTTAAAATGACTGTAATCAGTAGTACGTCTGGTACCCACCTCAATAAAAGAGGCCAAGGGCAGGGCACACGCGGAAGATAGACTGACTTCGTCCTATGATTTCTTCTTGTTCTGGACAGAAAGGCTTACAGAAGAAGAGACATCCTGAGTCTCTGCTCTCTTCAAATTTCTGGGTATTCTTTCTGTTACTTGCCAAATCTCAGACACACTTCACAATGCTATAATTTCTGCTGGGCTATGCTAAATTAGATGCTAATAACCACTGTTTTGCTGAGAGGGTGAAAACACGCCTCCTCAGAAGTGCTTTGTCTTTTTAGATAATCTGTGGCACCTTCAAAGTTCCTACAGAAAACTGTAACTTACAGCTAATTTATAAAATATTAATAATACACAAATCACACATATGGACCCTGGTAGTTTTCCTAAATTGCAGCATCAATCCCAGAAGAGACCTGTCTTATCCTGTGTAACTTGGTCTCTGTCAGGGGATCAAACACTGTTTCTTTCCCATTAGGGCATGGAGTAATGCAAGCTTATATTTATTCTGAAGCTTCCAGGAGAGGAAAGCAGCGACAGGGCAAGAATTAGCTGTGCACCACCATTTCCCAACTCACACACAGACACATCAGCTGCAACTTGACAGCTAGGATCAGTAGGTTATTCCAAAACCACAGACTCAACAGCAAGCTGGAAGGTAAAGTTAAATTTCTGTACTTTGCATTGCTCTAGCTTTGAGAAAGGGGCAAGGGAAAACACAGGAAGAAGGCAGAAATCTCGCTTTGGTCCACTGAAGTGCTTTTATAAGTGCAGTTTATAAGCAGAGACAAAAGAAGAGCAGTCAATACTCATTTTCCATATCCATTATAGGTAAATCCTAAAATCACAAAGGTCTACTGGGTATTAACTACTGTCTTCTGGGGACTAAGACAAGAGAACAATTATTACTATAGCTAATTCTAATAAAATATGTTTGAGAAAGGAGTTACACAAACATAAACAGATTATTCCTCTAGGGTGTAGTAAGTGGATAAATATTTTTATCCCCTTTCCACAGATAGCAAAACGAATGTAATGAAGCAACAGTGAAATACCTAAAACAGACCCAAGAGAGGCAGCTCCAGGAACAGAAATGTAATACATTCATTCCCTAGCCATTGTGACTACTCACTCCACCACTGCTGCTCCATCGCTTACTAGGCTAAAAATAATAAATTACGTATTTGCTCTGCCCAGGGTAGAGATGCCCTCAGCAGACACAGCCCTGTTCTGCAGTGAATGCAGAAGATAGCCGTGATCTTATTTCCAATTTGGCTTGCTCAGCTGCAGTAAGGGGTGGGCATCCCTGAGGAATCCCAGAATTTACCACTCCAGAGCCTCCTACCTGAATGGGCCATTTTTGCTAGCTGTTGGAGCTGAGCTGTCACACTCACTGCACAACTTTGAGCAGGTACTCAAAACCCCCTAATTTCTTGGTCAGTCCAGGCTAGAGAAGAAAGAAGTTACAAGTAGCTTCCAAAGGGCAGGATCAAAACATGCTGAGAGCATGTTTTTCCCTGTCAGAAAACATCTAGGCTTGTTGCCAGCACTCCATGAAGGATCTATTTTACACACAAACAGAGGCTTGGGGATAGATTCACAGCTCCAATGATATTTATGGGCTTTTTACTTTGACAGGGCTCATTAGAGCCTTCCACTGTGCTGTGCTTCCCTGACTTGTGCAGCAGGTTCACTGCAACCCTGACGCCTGTGGACATGAACACAAGATGCAGTTCCACTTCCTCCTTTGGGAAGCAAGAATGTGACTTTTTATACTGTAATCACCCCTGAACCAATCCAATATACTTCCAAGCTCAGCATGGTCTTACACTGTTTGGATAACCTTTTCCTTTACTTCCCTCAGTCCCACATTTTTCTGAAGAGATGAAGCACAATTTCTTTTCCCTTTCACCCCAAATGTGTAATCCTTATGGAGTGCCAAGAAGCTGAAACACCCTGAAGGCTGCTATATCCTCATCTGTGTCTATTACAGGCATGTTGGATACTCTGAGGAACTACGCAAAATCAAACCTAGCTCTGTGTTAAGGAGGATCCTTCTCCCCATGTGACACACACAATCCACAAGTACAAGCACCCACAAAGCCTTGGCTCAGATATTCTATCTGTCTGTATCCTACACACTATCACACCAGGAGACATACCTGTTTAATAATATTTGGAAACAGACAGTACTATTTAGTGAAGGACAAATAACAAAAACTTTTCCAACTGCTGCAGTTGTACAGTGAGGGCAACTGTCAGACACAGTACGATGCACAGGGTATGTTATGTCCTGTAGAAGTCCTTTAAATAAATTCAACTGGAGTAAGAGTGCTTCAAAAGCATACACAAATTTCTCATTAATACTACAAATGCAGCATGTTCCAAACTAGATGTGCATTTGCTATCAGAAGCATAATATTGCCTTATTTTGTATCCTTCTCTACCCCCTTCCTTAGCTTTATACCTACATCTGGTAGCATGTGACTTCTTCATTTGATGCTCATATTGCTTTCTTTTTAAAGCACATCCAGACAAAATGTGTACACAGGCATGGTATTACAGCCAGACTAACAGCACTTACAAAACCCCAGTGTCCTTCCATGTACCAGATGACCTACAGTCCGGCATCATCAGGATTTACAAACACACCTGACTTAGTTGACATCCTTCCTTCAAACAACCTGAAACAGCTCAACAAATTCCTGCGGTTACAGTGATTACACAACAACTGAGATCAAAACCAGCGCAAGTCATGGGCACTTGCCAGGAAGCTTGCTACCTCTTGGATAAAAGGTGTCCTAGCTTGTCAAAGACAACCTTGTTCCTAGTTCTTGTATTTTGAAGAAACTGGATACATAAAAACTAAAGTAAAAATTATTAATTTTAATATCAATTATATTAATAATATTTTTAATATTTTATACTATAAAATTCTTATGTGGTATCTAATATGATATATGATATATTATATATTATATTATAAGTTTGATATTATAAATTTTATATTATAAAATAATTAATATTTTAATAAAATAATAATATTTTTAATATTAATTAGGGAAGAGAGAGAGTCTGAAGCTGTTTTCCTGCATTCTACCAAATTATCCAAAACCTCACATGCAGCCATGCAGACCTTTAAATCTCTTCAAGTCCTGATAAATCCTTTCTTTTAGGTTCCTGCAACATTTGAGACACCATCCTGCAGCTGAAAAGGCAGGAAGCAGGCAGAATTTTGCAACAGCATATTTTAGCATCAGCTCATATATTGCAGCAGAAAGAAGATGATCTCACTCGGAGATAAGTGTTGGCAGACAGATAAGTTGTTACCTGAGCTTAAATAGGTAAATACCAATATAGCAGTACCATCTCCCCAAAGGCTTCATCTTTTCACCAGCTACTACAGCTCCATATAAGGGGGAGCCCAATTCAAGTAATATACCAGCCACAATGTGCTTGCTACTTCAGCAGAAACACTGTTGCATGAAAAAGATGGATCAGCAGGTCCCGAAAACTTAAATAAAATTGATTCTCGATTAAAATTATCATCAATTGCTTTCCCTCTTGGCCTTCCTAGGAATTGAACCTGTCTGCACAATTAAAGTGTACAAAGATTTTCTCTGAACCTATAAAAGCCTTTTATTTATAGCTGCATCTCATCATACTAAACACCCTGCTTTCTAATCTATTAAAAGCTCAAGGGATGACAAATACTAAAGCATAAGCTGAACACAGCACATTATACATTTAAAGCACTGCAAAATTTTATTTATCAGTTTCCACTTGAATTAAGAGCAATCTATTCTTGAGATGACTATTTTGTACGAACGCAGCGACACATTGCTAGCAGGGAATAAACAGATGAACAATGTGTTTTTTTACTAATCTCCATTTCATGGCTGTTCTGGTCTATCTGAAACTCCCACCAATAGTGGCTGTATCAGTGGATAGTCATCTGTCTGCACAGCCACAGCTCCTGCACAGCCTCCCATGCTACACTGCCAGTTAAAATGCAGTGTCTTGTTGGCAGCAGCTCCCCAGCATCAGACTTTACCTCCTCCACCAGCCACACTGTTCTTACACCCTGAGGAATGGGAGCAGCCAGCCAAGACCCAGTGTCAGCAAGGCGGCCTTGCTTAAGGCACGTCTTAAATGTTTCTTAATCTGTGGCACATACAGACTATGTATTGACTGAGGTTTAGTTACAGTAAATAAATAATTTTCATATATCTTGTACCACCTGAAATCTACAGTAGCAGTTGTGGCTAGCACTAGGTAGCCACGCATTAGTAAAACAAGACCTAATAGCAAAACCAAAATCGTAAAGGAAAAATTATACAGCTCAGAAATGAGGTGCTGCAATATACATCTTATTACAAATACTTTTGCTTAGGAACCCCACTGCTCTAGGGTCGGTGCGTCTTCCTGAGAATAACCCAGGCATTGCTGAAGCAGTGGAGAGAATTGCAAATATAACCCACCCAGATGGCATGATCTTATCAAAGTTTAACATGTCAATCTGCTCATTTAATTAAAACCCTTTCCTCTCCATGGTTAACAGCAGGCCTATACAGCAGAAATGGCACCAGAACAGATGTTCGTAAATTTGTCAAAGCTGCAGGATGATAGCTCTGACTAGGGTGTCTTTTGAAGGACTACTCTATTTACATTCCTACTGATCTCTCATGTCAAATCTGGTAAATATTACCTCTCCTTTGGCTGCTCTACAGGACAGCATAAGCCAAGTTTCTTGGTGAAAGTCGTTTCCTTTGAGAAAACACCATATGATTAAAGGCAGCCTTTTTTAAGACTTCAGGAGGAAAACCTTTAATGCTGGACAGCATGCCTTAATTTTCAATAGGCCTTTCTCCACAGTTTCTTTTGTCTTATCTGTTCAGGATTCCCGTGAAAAACTGCAGTCACGAGTTAAGACAGGAAAAAAGAACTCGCTTGGCTAAGACAAGAGAAGGCCTGTATCATAATCCATATTTTGGTTGCATCAGGAGCATCCATGGCAAAATGAAATCTGCAGGTGCACAGAAGAGTCTTGCCATGCACCATGGGGTCTAAATAGGAGGTGCAACCCGTGCGTAATCAACCCACTCTGTGCAGAGCAGATCTGGACAAGGGAGGGCAGAGATGCCAGCAAGTTTTTGCCCCAGGGACTGAACCACATTAACGAAATGCTTTTGAAATGTTTGCATTGCAAAAAGCAATCCAGTTACCGATGAAGGCAAAATAATTGCCAGCAATGTCAAAGGAAGGACACAACTGCTTAAAGCAAATGTGACCCTACACTCTGTTTATGGAACAGGTCATCTGAGTTGGTGTAAGAAAATACTGCGTTTTGATGGGGTAACATTTTATTTTCTAGCTAGGGAAGTTACACTTCCAAAGACTAAAATATGCAATGTATCACAGTGAATAGTTTTAACTCAAAATATTATTCAAAGAGCCGGAGGCACACAGGAATGCTGCAGGGTCAGCCACACAATGAAGAAGGGCAAGGAGCTTTCAAAAGAAGCAGTCGGGACTGTCAAGTTGCAAAGGAGGCACTGTGCAGAAGTGCAATCCTCTCCTACCAGAGACCTGTCTATTTGAACAAAGACTGTTCCAGGCTGAGTAAGCAAATTTTCTCATTTTTGTGATTCTATGCGAAAGCTCTTTGAATCTGAGATGCTCCAAGACACAGCTTATGAAAGCGACGTTAACAGAGATATACTTACCTGTCTTCTACAAGAATTGTTCAGAGAGCTTTTCAAACTCAGTTACCATCACTTCAGTTTATCACTATGCAAATCAAAGCAATTAGGCAGTAAGTGGCTCACTTGATTTCAAGTGAATATTAAAAGATAAGAAGAGGCTGAAAAAACAACCTGGGTCCACACTGAGGTGATTTATAATCTGTAAATATAAACTTTATAGCTCTAGGGAAGGTCTAAAATGAAGAGGATCAAAACCTTAAAAGGATCTGAAAGTATCTTCAGCACCTTTTAATATCATTGATCCTGCAAAACCCATTTATAAAATTACTGTACAAGTTCTCTTGGAGCATCCCATTGCCCATACTTAGATGGCAACCAGCAAATGCCGAGTCATTTGACATTATCTAAGCATGCACTTACACAGAAACACTGAATGAACAGCTTCCTTCTGAAGGTTCTCTCACATGGGTTTTAAGATACTGCTTATCATCAGAGCTGCCTTTGCTTGGCCCTAGCCTCCCTTCGCTTCAGCAGGTGGGGTTTGCCATGCCCACAATGCAACAAAAGAGGAAATAAACTATTAGTTCATACAAGGAAACACATAATGGATATCTTTAGGAGCTAGATAATATTTCTTTTCAGCCCAGGAACGAGTTTCATCTTGAGGGAGCCTGGAGATGAGCAGTTCACAGGCGAGTGGATTAAAGCGTAAAAGGGCAGGACTAAAAGGCTGGTCCAACCCTGCTCTGTTGCCGTAAGGGAGCAAATCAGTGCTCCAGACGTAGGCTGGGGATTCACAGACCACTAGTTACTCTGCCATCATGGATTCCCTAATTGTGCCCTCTATGCACAGTAATTTTTTTCAGCACAAAGCTAACACACTAAGGGCCAGTATAAAGGAAATGACCATGGAGTAAGTTCCCTGATGAATTAGGGACTAGTTATTGTCTATGCATAATTTCCCCAGCAGTAATTCCTTCCTTATTAAGCACTTATTCTTAGCTACTTTATGACAAAATCCAATTGTACTCAGCTCTTAGAGAAGATGGAGTACCTTTTTGCAGAAGAATAGGAGGTAATGCTGAGATGCCCACATCTCTAAGACAGCTGGTAAATTATTCCTTCATTTTCAAGTTTACCGAACACAACTGTGTACTTCTATCTCAGAAAACTAAGACCCTGTGCAATCACTAATTTTCTACTTGCTTCTAAGCACAAAAGGGTATAAATGTTTCACAAACCACAAATGTTTAAAGAAAAAGATAAATGTTGAGCAATTACAAATGTAATCTTCCTCCATTTTAATGTGATATCTATTTGCACTAAGGGCAGATGGATCACTTGAAACATTATGCATCTGCAGTAAGTATCATGGTACCCAGTTTTGCTCCCTGTATAGCCTGTTCTTTCAAAAACATTCTAAAGCTATTATTTGTTTGCTAATTTAGTAACAGAGTTAAAGATAATTCTTCTAAGTAGATGTGCATCCAGTTGTCCTAGCTTTGATGTAGGGATGACCATCTGAATCAATGTCTGTTAACAGAGGAATTACCATTGCTGGAAAACAGCTGAGCAGTAATTTCTTTGGATAATGTACAGAGTACATAACTGGGAATAATAAAGGAAGATGTGAGTGTAGGGAAGCATATGTTACAGTGCATTCCTCTCAGATCATCATTGCACTATTTTGATCTTGCATGGGATAAGCAAATGCCCTGTGAAAGGGTTCTATCATACCCCTATAGCTCTAAAAACCATCTGTATCTTCCCCCAAAACACTTCCGGGTGCAGGGGATGCGCACACCAGTGTCAGTCCAAGGAGGGCTAAGCCTCATGAAGGAGTCAGGCAAGGGCAGGTGCTGAAAACACATGTGCAAGGAGAGACTGCAGGCTCTGCTCCCAAAAGGTGGGAAAGAAAAAGCACCTTGTCAAGTGGAGAATGGTCCACGACATTGCCCATTCAGCAATCCAGCGGTAGTCCAGTTACCCCAATGCTGCCCATCCCCACTTAGCCGATACACCCTCTCTGCTTCTGCACTGTTATCTTGTGCAACTCATTACTCGTAGGGTGACTCACAGAGCCAGTCCTGCTTTGCCGCAGTTAAGTGACCTGCTGCTGGAGATCCCTCCCAGGCCTGCAGTTATCAAGACATCTAAACTACCACCTGCTTTGTGCTGGACAAGGGAAAGAAATATAATACATTCACAGGCTTGATACTAATTCGTTTTTTTTCACTAATTCAATGGGTATTTAGCTAATTGTTATTAGTAAGGGGCTTTTTTGTTAATTGGAAACTCATTCAAACACCTTCTTCGCCTCTGGGAAAAAGGTTTCCAGTAAGAGTTTTGAAAGCTCAAGTTGATCTTATTTACTTTAAGGGAGAAGGAAAAAAAATCAACACAGAGCAGAGTAACCTCTCAGGGATGTCTTGTTTTACTTCACAGAATGAACAAGCATATCCCCACACCACTGCATTTCTCTGAAAGAAGTCAGGCCAATTTTCCCAAGTTTTTCCTTTCTTTGGTACATACGCTTCGGAAGAGCAAGACATCTATTGAACTTTGCATTTCAGAGACTGCTCAGCTGTAGAGTGATCTGGTTATGCAGTCAAATCCTTTGGGAGCCACTCGGCTACTGAATTTTCAGTATACGTATCTACATTGCAGCAATGTGAATGTGAAGAGATAATCTAAATTATCATCTATCACATTACTAAAAAAAACCTGGCAAAATTACCTTTTCTATTAAAAATAATGTGTGGTATGATTCAAAAAAACATTGAAATATCATGTAGCTGTTCACAATTTCTATTGTCACTTACACTTGTTTTTCTTCAAATTTAGCCGCTGAAGCCTAGTGGAGGTAGTCAGCTCCCTTACAGCACGGTGTCAGCACACGCAGGTGCCACACATTGGTCACAAGAATTTCACAATTGTAAATTTCTCCACGACGACTTTTGAAAGGCCTACAGAAATATTTTTACTCATATAAAGTTTTGAAGAAGAACGCACCCTTCTGTTGAAAACAAGGTAACAAAACACCAGCTGTGTTTGAGATGACATTGGCCTCCCAATCTAAGTGATAAAGCCTTCAGAAAAAAAAAATATTGCTTGCAGATGGGATAGCAGAGATCTAGAAAAAAAAAAGGTTGGAAAAAAAAAGGTCAAAAAAAAAAGAGAAAACTTGCAAAGGAAGGTAGAAGATGGAAAACGGTTAAGGAAGAGTTCTCAAATCACTGAGGATTTATTATGATGTAAGATTCATTACTTTCACAGATGCAATTTTTGATAGCTTGAATTCCAGGATTCAGCAATTTTAGTGGAAAGAATTCGTAACAAGCCATGGGAACTGCTGGATTTGCAGCAATTAAACACAGGCATGGGAAAAGATGTTATGCTATGTGGTGACAGGGAGTTCAAGGAATTGTGCTAACCAAACTCTTGCTAATATTGCACTTAAAACAAACATTTTTTGTGGAGCCTCTAGAAAATGGAAGACATTTGAGAAAAAAAAAGTCACGTCCTTCTCTCTTTGGAGAGGTGCGCACCTCTGGGGTTTTGTCCCTAAGAAATATTTGTGTCAACTGCCCATCATAACTAATAACTCAATTTGTTTATTATTATTTTTTAATTTAAAGCAGTGTAAGTTTCTGATTTTCCCAGAACATTTCTGCTAAGGTTAAACTATCTCTTGAGATCTGAACATTTGCTCTTAATGGTTTGAAGCAAAGCTAGTGGCAGCTGCTGATCACTCAAACTACTGCCATTTTGCCTGACAGCTTAACTGCAACTTACGGCATTTCTTACAGTAATACAAGACACGATTTTCTTCTCATGCGAATTTAATTCTATACTATTTTTTTCCATTAAGTGATAAAAACCAAAAAATAAATGTGTGACCAAGCATGGATCTGCTGGCTCTCTCCTATCTCAGATGCAATAGTTGGATTATAGCTGCTGTCTGAAAACACAGCAAAACACAAGGTGCCTTATCACATGCTAGTATGCCCGTAACTTTCAAAACACTGCGCAGGGACAGCAGCAGCAGCAGGGAACAGAGGATGGCACAGATTTTTCAATGAGAAAAAAAAAAAAAGAGTAGTATTATGCTAAGCTCTCTAAAGAGTACGTATCCTGGTGGGCCAACATAACGAGAAAACAGTGATCGGCCAAAGCCTCCCAAGAACGGGAAGGAACAATAGGAGAGAGCCCTGGTTTTCATGTGCGTATGGAATAACCCCTTCTGATCTACAAATGTCTGATTAGCTAAAATGACAACAAGCTGTGTGCCCTCCAGCTGGTATTTGTGACTGAAGTTTAATGAACCAGCACTGAACCAAAAACAAGAATAGGGGAAACAACAAAAACATAACATAGGAAGAAAAATCAAATTAAGCATAGTTGCAATTTCCAAATCACTAGGTCATGATGAGTAGGAAATTAGATTAATATGTGGTTGTGCAAAGGTTAAGGAGTGGGACTTCTCTTCCCACACTTGAAGGGAAAAAAAGAAAATGAAAAGATTTTTCCAGGTCAGGGTTTGTTTACAGTTATTAGGATTAAAAGTCTAGGGCTTATGGGAAAAATGTGTCTCCAAGTAGATAGCTTCCCCTTTTTTTTGGACCAGTTTAGTATGGCCTGCCATGGCTGCATCCATGACAATTCCTGAGCTGAAGCAGTTCCGGGAACAGACATGCCAGAGGGGAGACTACAAAAAACTACAAAAAGTTTATTTTATGCACATACAAGAAGATGTACTCAGATTTTTGGTGACTGACTTTCAGTCTCATGCTCTATAATGCCATCACAAGTAGAGGTTCGTGCACTTTGCAACTACATTGGTGCAGCCAGCTACTTTCTCAGCAGAGACTTCTGGACTGGACACTCCCCACCCCAATTTCCCTGTATACATATTAAGTTTGCAGCCAGGTGTGTCGAGGGTGGTCAGCTGGCTGCTGCAAGGGGACAGGGAAATCGCTGCCAAAGGGCTTGGAAACCAGGATCCTCTTTTCCTGAGAGGGAACTTACCAAGTGAAACAACCAACAACTTTGTAAGCGTAATTACTACCGACTCAACCTCCTGGAAATGTGCAAGGCATTACTCATCTTCAGAATTCCCTTTTACACTCATGTCCTAATTAGAATGGGATTTTATAGATGCATATACAGAGACAGTGTAGTACTAAGCACAAAATCTCCCCATCTCAGAGCAATGTATTTTTGGTTCTGCTGCTTTTCCCTACAAAAGGTGAGAAGGTCTGCCTTACATGGAGATTGCTCCCTGCTGTGGCAGCTGCACCCTGGAACAATTCGACCGTCCCAAGCGGACAGCGCTTGGGAACCTCTGTGACCTCAAATGAAGTTTCCAAATACTATGACAGAATGAGAAATGTTACAGGTCACAAGGGAAATACTCCTAAACATATTGAGCACTGAATATTCTGTCCCCAGGGATTTCTTGTCATATAAGCCCATGCTGTCCTGCTGGGAGCTCACGTCACATTCACAAAATCAGAGCCTATGCGTTGGTGGAAATACTACGCTGTAACATCTCATCTGCTTAACGCGACCGAAATATCCCTCCTTCTTTTCCCCAAATGCAGTCAAGTGGAGGAAAAGCAGGCAAAACTGCACACGCTCCTTTCCCCTGACCTCTGCGGCAGATATGCACACATGCAGCTACAGCATTTCCTGGAGGGAGTGAAGGGAGACTGCTGGCTGTGGCATTCCCAGATAGCTCAGAAACATCCATCACATTATTACCCAGAAACTGGTTTCCTTCTCAGGCCCAGGGCTGACTCATGCATCTCAGCTCAAGCTGTATGAACTACACAAGTCTGTGGCATTCGCCTACAAGCAGCCTTCGGCAAGACTGTGCAGGCACATTAATGATGTCTATCAGGAAAATTCTGCAGGTCTTTGGGCATCTGTGGGTCTCAAAAAGCTATTGCCACTAATGATCAGGTACTGGCCACCCCGATCATAAAAACGCAACTGAACCTTCATGACTCACTTCTCAACAAAATCTGGTCCTTGTCTGATATTTTCCATAACAAGGCAGGTTTACCTGTATTTCCCAGCACTTAACCAAAGGCAGATGTGCACTATTTAAAGTTCCACTGACAACACAGTTTGCTCTTTTAAAGTTTCATTTGATTGTCGTCATTTTTACACAGGGAAGAATGGAAAGGTCCTTGTAGCACTGGCAACAAGCTCTTAGTCCACAAAGTTATTTTTGCATCTAAGTAAAATATGAAAGGGTTTCCTCAAAAAAAAAAACCCACTGTTCATTCTTCACAACAGGTGGCTAGATACGGTGAGAATGACTTGCCTGATGTTCACCAGCAACTCACGGAAAAAACATATTCAATTAGTTTTTATGTTAAACCACAGTAAGTCCATTTGACACAATGCAGAGTAAAGAGGATGGTTCCACAGGTTTGGCAGGGTTAGCCAAGGAAAACTTCCTAGATACTGCACATAGAAAGATATTTTGCTGTGCAAGGGCAGACTCAAAAAAGGCTGAGTTTGTCCATTTTGAGAATCAGAAAATTATTTATGGGTGTGATAAACATGTGCTAATCATCAATATCAGCACTTGGAACCACGCATTATGCACACGAGAAGAATTATTAGAGTAGTGTCCAAACCAGACTTTTTTTTTTGCATACATTTCACTTCAGGAGAAAATGCAGCATGCAAATTGCAAGGAAGAGTCAAGCAACAGACTATAGCAAAGACCAGATGTAGAGAGAGGGCCTGACCAAAAGGCAGTCAAGCAGTGTGAAGGAGAAACTGCAGCATTATTACAGACATGGCCATCATAACAGAATATAAAGCCATGTGATACGCTCACTGTGCTTGCTCAGCATACTTCCAAAAAGTCACTGTCCCCTGCCAGAGTTATTTTCTTCTTCAGTAAGAAATTTTGGAAACACTCCACAGTAGCGAATATTTCCATTTATTCACTCATGACTGGGAAACTGCTTTACTGAGTCTACGGGTTCAGTGTTGGAACTTGCTCTGAGTATGTCTTCAAGGAGTCGTTTCAATTTGCTGACAGGGTAAAGCATCCATCCACTGAAGCAGATTACCCTGCTTGTCCCCTAAAGCTCTGAAAGCCTCTGAGAATTGAGGCCTTGACATTAAGGAGCACTGGGCACCGTGCTTGGACACCCCTCTTTTGTACAGGCATTACACAGCTCCCTTTCTGACTCCAATTGTACACTCCAGCGGAGGGCACGTGCTGACTGCGCTTCAGACTACATTCCTCAGCTCCCAGACCATTCTGTTTGTTTTTCATCAGAAGCAACAGCCTAAAGCAATGGAAACTGTGGGAATTAGCTGCAGTGTGTGAAAACACCATTTACAGTACTTCAATGTTTAGGCTGCTCAGACAATATAAATTCCTCCCATATGGATGCCTGTTGCTAGCTAGCCCCAGCCCGGACACAGCACATACCCAGAAGGTTCCCTAGGAGCACTGAAGTCAAGCAGGCTGTCCCCCTGAATGCAAATGGAAATTACCTCTCTTACACAGAAAGGGAAAGTCAGAGTAGAAGGGAGGAGAAAGGTACTGAGCTGCTGCGATGCTGTGGGATTTAGGCTGTCTCACTTAGAAGGGAGCAAAATAAACCTCTAGCAATTATATTGGTGCAAAAAATAGTGTGCACATCTCCTTTGCCTTATCCCTGTGAGGCAAGACTTTTATTCTACTAGCCATGGTATCAAAAGCCTACTGCAAAAGCAGTCAACAATATACTAACGCTCACTTTGGGGCAGGGGTGTGTGTGTGCATGCTTAAGGCATTTCTGTCTCTCTCTATTCCCTCTTCTGTACTGTCCACCATCATGTACCTGCAGACAGCAACATTGACTTCCCCTCACCTTCTCAAGGCTGAAAAGAGCCATCTCCCTCTGCTTGTCCTCTTCTGTCACTGCTCCACCCATCTCCCTAAGAACTCCCTAAGACATCAGAGTCTTCCTTGTGCTGGGGAGCGTAAACTGGACCAGGCACCCTTCTCTCACCCTGGCATTAACACAGCCTGGGCTGCAGTTGGCCTTCCTCACCCCAGAATGTCCAGCTGACACCTGCTCAGCTCCTTACCCACCATTTCCACCAGGTCTCCTTCCAGGGGGTCAGGATTCCTTGACACAGATCTGGCCTTAAGTTTCTCTAATGCAAGAATAATTCAGGAAATAAATTTGGAGTTTGCGTAAAACCCATAACTCTCAGAGCACACAGAAAAGGAGGTAGTCTGTATAATGTTTAATTTTGCTAGCTTTCTGTTGTCAGGATGCCAGTAGGACATGGTCCAGGAAAGGAGAGATGGATTTGTTCATGCAGACAACAGCAGCCAATTCAAGTGAGAAACACAGAGCTCCACAGAAACTCCAGCGGAACAAGTGATGCCCATGTGGACTCCAAACTGCACTCACCCAGACAGCACCAGCTAGGCTGGTTGTACAGTCACACTAGGAAGCACAAGTCTTTAGGAGATTTTGTGCTGTGTAAGATTGAATAAATATTTTAAAAGCTAAAATGACTAGTTGAAATCCCTTGGCACCACAGGAAAGGCAAGAGTTCCATCTAAACTTCGGTGTACAACTCATTTGAGCAGCCTGAATAGACAGTAGCACTGCCTTAAGTGATATCAATCCATTTTCAAAAAGCAATGGGAAAACACCCACGTGTACTGCTCACTGAGGAATTAATGTAAAAGATTTCAAAGTGGTTGTCTGATATCAGTGAACAATGTTGTGACAGACTAGATAACCCACATTTCTGCTGCTTCTTGCTGTATAATGCCCTGTTATTTTCCAATTCCTAAAAATGCTATACCTTTTTATAATTTATCATCTCTTGAAAATACTACTTCAACTTTTCACCTTCATCTACATATAAAAGCAGAAGATGCCACAGTGCATTTGAAATACTTCAAAACAAATAAATCCAAATTTCTTTAAGCATAAATGCAATCCCCATAAAAAATAGAGACAACTGGTAGCACCTTCAAAGTTAACAGTTTGAGCAAAAGGATTGTTAAACTTCCACTACATCAGATTTCTAGTTGCTCAGAGAAACAGAGAACATTTGCTTGAGGTCCTGGGGAAACTGTAACCTTGGACAGATACATTAAGGTACAAAACCCACAGAAATGCCAGCAGGAACCGTACCTAACACGGATGAGCAGCACCAATACCACCACGTACTAAGGGCACAGGCAGGCAACAGCTTGGCAGTGCTTCAGGTTTTCCTGCTTCTTTAGTTTGCAGTGAAAGCACATGCTGATTTTGTGGCCTTTTCACAGAACAGGCTCATTGAATTGCATCTCTTCATGCCACCTGGTGCAAGCCAGGCATGACAAGTACACTTTATGCCCAGAATAATTTTAAGTTTTCAAAATTAATGCCAATGAATGTCAGCACTGCTTCCAAGCCTTTTCCGTAGCCTTCACAAACAGTCCAGATACAGGGCAGATGATCAAGTCTCAGAGCACTGGCATCTTCCAGCTGTTAGGCAGCCCCAGGTTGCGAGTATTTGGCCATCCTGAATGGCAAAGGAGAGAGTAGTCAAAAAGATGGGGGGGAAAAAAAAGAGAAGAAATTAATGACAAATGACAATTAAAAGTAGTCTGTAATTTGAAAACACAAAGTACCTTCCCATTTACCTTCAATAGTATCTCAGCACAGGCACCAAGAATCACTTTTTGCTGTTCAAGTCATGGCATGAGGCTCTAGCATCATGACAAGCATTTGAGACTCCTTGGTAGCATGCTCTCAGACTGTGCATGTGAAGTATTAAAAATAACAGAAATAACTGCACTTTATTGAATGGCATGGAAGACAAGTGCTGGAAAAAATGGAGACACCTCAAAATTAGAGGCACTGTAAGTTATAGACAACTCTCCAGCAAACGTTCTCTGCCAGAGACTGAGGCTGTACTGTGTGTGCTGTCAGACAGGCAAAACACGGAATCATTGTCCCTTGTCAGTATCTCATAGAGGTCCCACATGCAAAACTAACATTTTCATGCACAATCTGGGCAACACACCCACTTGCCCAGGCCCGCTACTGACTTGTCCCCTGGAAAGCAGGAATTGCAACAGCCAAGCAGCAAAACATCAACAGGCTGCTGGCTAGTACTAGCTGGGGTATAAAGCTTCCTTGGGCAGCTGCAGGCCCAAGGGTATGCTGCTCTTTGATGTCCCTTGCAAAACAAAGTTTATCCATTCTCTGACCATGTGTAAATCAGCATTTACCCATCCAAATGTTTCATAAACAACAGATGGACACTATTTTTCTTAATTGTTCATCCAGGAAATGCAGACCAACAGTACCTCTTGGGTTTCAGTAGTCAAAGTAACAGAGGATGGATAGAGGAACAGTTTCAAATTCTTGTCCTTCTCCACTGAGAGCACTAGTGGAACAAGGGTATCAGGCATTATGAAAATATTTTTTAAAAAGCCCTGTCAGCCTTTCAAAGAAATGCAGTACATCATTCTTTCTGATTCTGACTTGACTTTAAAACATGTACCTTCTTGAAACATTTAATGTTTAATCTCAATCTCAGCATTTTCACCAAAAACCTTGTTAGAAGCAATCCATAAATGTCAGCGAGGGACTCAGAAATATGAAGTGGACTGGGCTGATTAGTTATAGTAAGTAGCAAACCCTGATATTTTAATAATCTTTTGCATTCCAGCACGCACATATTTTGATGTCTTTGTAAATGCACGTGAACTACTTCTGTCCTCATACACTACAGGAAATACGAACTGTGAACACAAATCAGAAGACATAACACTATCAACACATATGGACAATTTTATCTCTTCACCTCTTCTAAGTTCAAGCTCACAAGTGTTTAACTGCCAATCTCTTCAGACGGTAAATGCACATTTGCTGCTCTGGACACTTTTTAATAGGCTAAAAGAGCAACCATTTCTCTAAACAGGAACTAAGAGGATTCTGGCTTAACGTTTATTTCCCAAGCTGCTGGGCTTCACTGTTTTCTTGAACAGAACAAGTTCAACTAATTGAAATAGCAGACTCACAACATACTGTCTCCCCATCACTAAGAATTTTTAAGTCATTTCTTTCTGTCACTGATGTTTCAAGAATAAAAGAAAAATTGCATTTTTAACATTAAGTTTATTACATTTTTGGAAGCAAATAATTTTGCGCAGGCAGTTTTATAGATAATTCAATCTTCCATCTTGGCTTGCTCTGTGTTGACTCTGAGTTCTGCAGCAAGCTACAAATTACGTTACCTCCCAGATTTTAGGTCCCAGGGCTCCAACTACAAGAGTGGGCTTTTTCTGGCTTTCACAATTTCCTAGCTTCTTCTGGGAAGAAGTGCCTATTCCATGCTGACCCTCCTCAAACAGATTTTTCCACCAGATTTATTAACTCTATTCTAGTTGTCTTTCAGTCTTCATCTGGTGCCTGGAATGTGTGTCTGCTCAGGCACATGTTTTTAGGGGTTTCTCCACGAGTAACCAGCACACAACCTGGTCTAATTAGGAGCACACACGCTTCGAACATATCAAACATGTGCACAAAGACTACATCCACATATCCTGTAACACCGACCCATAAAAACATAACCGTAAAGATCATTACCCTGAAATACTCCCAAGAACATGCCTTGCTCTGAGACACGCGGCCAGGACAATGATTTCAGCCTCCTGTGCTGTATGCAGTCTAACAATATCTAAGCTGTCTTACCAGTTTAAAATGGCATTAAGGGACAAGAGCACATGCTCACTGTATCTTTCGTGACTAATGTTACACAAGTAGGCAACACTTTTTCAGATTTCCATTCATTTAACACAGAATTTTGAAAAAGAGTAGTGGTGGGTGAAAAGAGAGGGATCTGGGACTATTCTTGTTCCCAAGATCCCTGCTCCCATCCCCAAATTAGATAATCAGTCAGGCTCACTCTTTTCTTCCCATCTGGCTGTAACTCTCAGCCGGTTTGAGGCTCCCCAGGGATATAATTATTTTAACATCTAGAATTTAGCTGGATACATAAAAAAAATGTATAGCGACTGCCACACAGGATTGCCATTTAAAGAAAGAGCATGAAGAATTGCTTTGAGAAGGGTCAGGGATGACAGGGTAGCGTTCGTGTGTAGTTTCCCAGCGCAAACATGCATACAGTTTTGGAGGGTTCCTATATGTAAAGCTACTCTTTTTTTCTCAACAAGCAATAATCTCTCGTTCGCTCATTGCATGCTGGCACCTACCCAAAGACAAAAGTGAGCATATCCAAGTTATTTTCGAGGAGAAGCGTGATTTAGAATGCTTCCCTCCTAAGGCTTAGTAACCAAATCCTGCCCAGCTAATAAGGCTCAGTCGCACCCTTTGCAGGGAAAGGCCCACCTCGGGTGGAAACAAAAAGTCATGTTGCACCCAGACCCCAGACCTTCTTGTTCTCTGCAGAAACCTGCTACATTTCATAATCCTAGCCTTAAAGTTGCCTTCCCTGACAGTTTTGGGCCCGGTACGGGGCTTCTTCAAACCACCGCTCGATCGTGCACTTGGCTATTTACAATAGTGCCTTAAAGTCAGCACAGCGAAGGGGAAGAGGCAGTGATTGTCTCTGAAGCGTATTTCTCTCTCTTTTAATAAATCTTTAATAAACCTTGAATAAATCTTTTTAGCTCTTTTAGAATAAATCTCTTAATGAGTAAGTGTGGAAGTACAAAGCTCAGCAGACTGGAAAATCACAGTTTATATCATGACACCTTATGGCAAATCCTTTACTGTTCAGTAAAGGACTGCCCTAACTGGTGCTAGGGCTTCACTATGCATGGCACCACACACGTACACAAATCTTAGACTTCCAGAGAGGGCTCACATCCTAGTATCTTAGGGCATAGTTTACACTTCACATGCAGCGACACTGAAGGAAAGCATTGTGTCAGAAAGGAAGGGCTTGTTGCCTGCTGTGCTAGGAGGTAGGGAGGGAAATACGGATCAGATCGTTTAATTCCAGGCTTACAACAGGCTTAGCTGGTGACTGCATATACCACTGCTATAAGACAGCTAATAGGCATGATTCTCAGCCAGAAAAAGTGCTTTTATTTACCAGTTTATACCTGCCTCAGTCTGGTGACACCCAATGACCTTTGTGTTTAGCAGAACTGAGTTTTTAAGCACTAATGAAGGCGGCACAGCTCTCTTCTCCAAAGGTGGGCAGTGAGCAACCCCCCTGCGAAGGCTACACTGGGAACTCACAATTACACATACTGGGTCTGCCTGTTCCTTCATGCGTGACAAATACCACATGGCTCTAACAGGTATTTCAGTGTTTTTGATAAAAAAATTCATGCCACACATAATACTCTATGCAATAATCTCTAAAATTGGACACACTTTCACATACAAACCTTAATGGCCTCAAAAGAACAATTCCAGACTGTTACAGAAAGGCAGCTGCAAGGCATGTGCCTTATTTTCCTTATAACACGAGTTTGAATCTTTCATTGAATAGAATTAATAAACATGGTATGATAAAATCTCTCAGAATTTTTAGTTCTTAAAAGAAAAAATGTATTAATAAATCAAATTCTAAAAACCATTCATATTTATTGTCTTAATAATGCAGCATAAACTGGGATTACCTATCCTGTATAAAAGCTTTTTTTTTACTACTGTGCTTTTACTTTATCAATGAAAAATTGAAGGACTAAGCCACAGGATGCCTGTTTTGCCTATGTGCCTGCAATACCAGTCATGCATCCGAGTTTCTGACTGTATCGTGAAACTACTATCTGTAGATATATCAAAGAGATATCACAGTTATGAGTGCAAATATCCCATGAATGCAACTTGGCTCACAGTCATCAGACAATAAAACTTATAAGGAATTAACTTTCCAGGTAGTGATGCTAGTTATTTATCTTTTATTTACTTTCTGAGTTAATGCAAGACCTTCAAACAGCCTTCAAAATTTTAGCTTTGGGGAAATACAAGTGTCCATCTGGCACCATGGTTTGCAGATATGGATTTTCTCTCCTAGAAATTAAAATATCTTTTCATAAACCTAAACTTCCTTAGGAAAACCTCCTGTACTAGAGCCTTACTACTTTCATTTGTCAAGAAACATTTGTCTTAGCAGGGATCAAGTTAACATTTATGTGGCACTGAAGACAAATACATTCTCACATGCTAGATCTTTAGGCTACATTCTTACTCCCATAAATAAAATACCGTTTCATATCTGCTAGGGAAAAATAGCAAGCAGATACAGTTGAAAGGATCTAAAAATCAGATAATGTCCCTAACAATAATTATGCTATGAAGAATATATTGGAGGTGGAGGTTTTTCAGCTGCTGTCATACATTTTTGGTAGGTCTGAATAACTGGGATAATAATTATTTAGAAGGTCAAGCCATTTCCTACAGTGCAGTAAGTGAATAAACATCCTGGTCAGATGCAGACTGGAGACCCACTCTTTGACATGGCTTGTCGGTTGGTCCTTTACATTTGACTTCACTGTTGGTGGCTACAACAAAAATACACTAGCTTGGCCTTTGTTTGTGTGTTGTTTCTGAAACATTACTTAAATTTGGCTAATTCAACAAAGCATCCCTTAGGTTTCATTCTGCCAACTGTCTTCCACCAGATTTTAAGACCATGCCAGTTCCAGAATGTGAAATGACCAGCAGAAAGCTTGAAGGACCATTTCTGGGAGCTTGTCCCATAACTTAGAGCTACACTAGGAACCACTGAAAGAAGTCACGGTGCACAGGTACTCCAGCGTGTTTTGGTTATGATTTCTGCTTTTCAGTGCCAAAGTTGAGCAGAATTACATCCAGTTTCATGATACAAAATGTATCAGAAAACACACATGAAGCAGAAGCAGCACTGTCCCTCTGTTTAGAAAAACTAGGGGCTTCCCAACAACCGGAACTAAAACTGGGACATTTTTTACTTTCTGGTTTTAGAATTCCCTTTCAATCTACCATTTTTTTCTTTCATTTTAGAAGCTTAAAATTAATAAAAGATGCTCCCATGGCTCCCAAGCATGTTCAAACCCCCGAGATAAAGGTGTGCACTCAAACCACAACCATTGTAAGCCATGAATTCACCACAACAGTCATGCACTTTACACCACCACCAAGAAAGCAATGACATGGTCCAAGCACTTGGAAGAGTATCACCACATGGAGAAGGAGGAGGAAAAAAAAAAGGAGACAACAAACACAGAGAGAGGAGAGCCTTAGCAGTAGCAACTTGCAAGTGAAAACAATTTTTTTCTTACATTTATCTGGCCAACCCTACTTCCCTCCAGCAAACAGCCGCTCCTGAAGGAGAAACAGGATTGGCTTTTGCTTTTTATGAGTGTGTGCAATCTGAAATGGGACATGAGCTCCCGATACAGTTGCAGGAGGGCCACTCAGCATCAGAAGGCAGCAGTATTTGGCCAACACAAGTCAGCTAAGCGGAGCTGGACAGCCTCCAGGCCTTCTTGCCTGCTGATGATGGAGAACTATAGTTGCAAGCCATGTCAACAGCAAATGTCAATACCTTGGCGCCTACAGTAACTCTGCTTTTTACTCCCAGTTTATACCACAGCACTGAAACACTGAGCAACTCAAACCATGGCTTTATGTGGTTAACGGTATCAGAAAGGGTTATCTCACTACAAGGTAAAAAGCTGTAAACCAACTGGCTGTCAGTACTGCCTTCAATACTGCTCCACCAACTGTGTAAATTGCCCTTTGTGGGCGCCTGCCCCTTTCATTGCTTGGCACATACAAGGTGCTTCAGCAGGGAAAGCCAAAAACGCAAGTGGATCCACAAGGACTGCACAAGTAAGTAGCTGCTTGACAGAAAGTTTCAGTGACAGCACAAAGGCGATTTAAATGAGATTCATGGCAATCACACACACTGCAGGAGAAGAGCTGAGCACTCTATAGCCACCAGTGGCAATCGTTCAGCTGCATTGATGTTCCCAGCAAAAAATTAAGAGCAAGGGGAAAAATTCCCAAAACAAGCAGCTGACCCAGGGCCACCATCCCAGGGAGCAGGGGGCACCGACAGATGGGAGCCGAAAGGCAGCACCATGAGGGAGTGAGTCCCCAGCTCCTGCTGGATCTCAGCGAGAGCAAGGCCTCCCTGCTTGTGGGACTGGAGAGAGAACAACCAGTTTATTGACCTGCATGTTTTGTTCATTTAGTATCCAATAGCAATCATTTAAGGCCCAAAATGTATCCTTCCAGGATCCATATTTCGCCAGCTAAGCATTGGCTCCAACATTCATGAGTGCTGAGAACAGAAGCACGTGCACCTACTAAAGATATCTTGACCATTTTTTTCCCAAACTTTGAGCAATGTTGTTTCCCAGGCAGTGAAGATCAGGAAGAGGGAAGAACTTGAAGCCTTCTCTTTAATTGCTAGCCCTTATTCACCAGTATGCTTCCCCAGTTGAACTAGCATCGTCTTTACTTGGTCCCTCTAAAAAACAGCTTCTGAAGATGACCAAGATCTAGAGAGTACTGTAAAAACTCAGAGTGGCATCATGTAATCTATAGCCCGTGCTTCTCAGAAGCTACAAATACTCCCAAACTTTCTTCCCTCTGATTCCCAAACCAAATCCTCTGAAAAGCTTCCAGGATTTCCAAGATATCAGACTGATGTTAGCTGCCTGCTATTCTTGGAAACACCTTTGCCTACAGTCTCCCAGTTACTTCATCAGTAATGAAGTGAATCTAATCACTTTGCCATGAATCGTTGAGCTGATAGGCTATATTAGCTAGGAAGTACAGGGAGCAGCTGTTTATTTTAGTGCTATTTGAAGTCATTAAGTAGCTACACCACTAAATCACCTAGGGGAAAAAAAAAAAAAGAAAAAAGATTCAGCTTAGAGTGGGAAGCGTTTGTACATGAATGCCCTTTTCCTTTTTCTTCTGCTTCCTGCCATTAAAGGAACATAAAGTTCATCTTCAGCTGAGCCTCGCAGGACTTACTGATACAATTTCATAATGTGAAGAACATGCTGGCTGGTTAGCTACAGGACAGGACAAGAATATCTGTATTTCCATATAAACACACAACCACCCCTCCACACCCCCACCCCGAAAAATTTCAGCAGCAGCAAGGGAAAACCTGCAATCCCCCTCTCACCACCACCCAACCCCCCAAAAAAATACTCCCAAAGCTAAAATGTTGTCAAATCCTGGGTACAAGCGAAAAAGGTAAAGAATAGCTACACACTATCTTTGAAGTGGCATTTCTATAACTGACAAATGCTTTATAAAGATGAAACTACACTTGCTTCCTTATTTTAAAATATGATACTCTTCTATCTAATAATAAGTATCTAAAAAATTCATCTTTTAGGGAAAAAAAAATCCTTTTTATGGAATAAAAATCTTACACTATGTACAACACTGAATTGCCAGGTATGTATACATTATAGGCAAAAGAGCTTCCCATAATGATGCCTGTGTAGGAGACGGAGGCAGGAGTTCTAATGTTGCACCGTTTGTTTGAAGTTTCTGAAAACCATAAATTTTATCAATACTATGCATAAATTCTGACCTCACAAAGGAGAAGGTTGTTTGTTTTTCAACAATTTATATACACACATCCCTCTGCTGAGTATAAACATACCCTGAAGATGCTTTCATTTTTAAAATTGTGTTGCTTATGACTGAAATAGGGCCAGATCTTTGCAAACATTGTTCTAAGTCAATTTAAGAAAATCAGTTTCTAGCCAGCAAATGTGAAATTTTAGATATTGTTCTTTTTTAAAGGTCAACGCATTTCAGAGGTAACTCAACCTCACAGTCTTCCTCCCCCCCCCAATAAATAATAGGCAAGGAACAGCTTAGAGAGGGCATGGCTGTGTGGGTTTCTTCTTATTCTTTTCATGTAGTTCCATAATCCAATAAGAGCCACAAAGAACAACAAACTTACAATGTTATTGCTTGATTTTCCACTTGAGAGCATACTCTCAGAGCTGTGTTATATCTTATAAGGCTTTTGGATACAATCTGGAACCGACTTCCTGACCACATGCAGTTATTCAAGTCCTTGCAATGACTTTACCCCCCCAGAACATTCACGTGGGGGAATGGGGATGCAGAATCTTTAAACATAGCTATTACGGCTAAATTCAAATTTTATACTTACGAGTTTTCAACCTAAAATCCTCTGTCCCATTTTAATTTATTACAGTATTTTCTATAATATCCTGTCATAATTGGACTGCAATCTTGTTTATATTGAAGATCCTGGGAATTTTGCCACTGGGATCAAGAGTCAGATGTAATGCTTCAAAATTATAAGCAGTGGTTTGCCAGGCAGAGGTCATTAAATGTTTCCGATAGAACCAAAAAAAGAAGAGAAAATACACTGTATGATTTTTCAGATATTTGGGAGCTTGCTTCTTGAAAATCATTACTGGAATCAGTGAGCCAGTCACAAGCAAGATCAACACACAAGCATTTGACTAAGTTATACCCCTCTGCATTAATTAAATCATATGGTTTAGTTATAACAATTCCTCTAATGTAAATACTGAAATACTGCAAGCTAAAAATAAGAACAAGCATGCCATATACTCTCTTGCAAAGTGCCAAAGTACTAATCTACTTTGTGACAGGATTCTGATTTGTTACAAATTTCTGTTCCTTTCTGGGGCAAATTTATTTCAATAATAATATGCAGAAGCTTTGCAATACTGATAAAAATGTAGCTTCATCTCCACTGAGAAGTCAGTTTTGCCTAACATTTTGATGTATTTGAAAGATGAGGTGTAGCTGCACAGACCAACACAGCTGCAGCTTCTCAGATCATAAATACTGACTTTTCAAAACAAGCCTCTGTAAATTTGTCCACTCTACTATGGAACTACCAGTAAAGAGAAGTGGTTCAAGGACCAGAAAGGTGTCACAGCATGGTTCCCGTGTTCATTCAAGTTATATTCCTATCCCTCTGCAGCCTGAAGCTGGAGGCAACCAGGAAATTTCAAGTCAAGCTCACCTTTTATTCTGAGTGCATACATTGCTTTATCCCAGGCAACACAGACTCACAGAATGGCAGGGGTTGGAAGGGACCTTTGGAGATCATCTGGTCCAAAGCCCCCTGCTAAAGCAGGTTCACCTACAGCAGGTTGCAGGGGAATGCATCCAGGCAGGTTTTGAATATCTTCAGAGGAGACTCCACAACATCTCTGGGCAGCCTCTTCCAATGCTCTGTCACCCTCACAGTAAAGAAGTTTTTCCTCATGTTCTGACCAAATTTCCTGTGTTCCAGTTTGTGCCTGTTGCCCTTTGTCTTGTCGCTGGGCACCACTGAAAGAAGTCTGGCCCCATCCTCTTGACAGCCACCCTTTAGACATGTATAAGCATTGATGAGATCCCCTCTCAGTCTTCTCTTCTCCAGGCTAAACAGACCCAGGTTTCTTAGCCTTTCCTCATAACAGAGGCAAAAGATGATTAAATTAACCTCAGTTGAAGAATTATGGTTCTTTTCATTACATCACATCGGGGAAATACTAGTTAGCATAGTATCTGGAACATTTTACCCTAACCACTGAACATTTAAATGTTCAATTGCAGAATTGGAAAAGAATAAAAATCAAAATTACTTCCTAGGTGCCCAGAGGCCATTTGGGGCCAGACTTCCAAGTATTCCCAGAGATTAAGGTCAAGTATCACAACAAACATTTAACATTCAGCTATCTTCAGTAACTGTGTGGGCGCACTTCCCTTTGAAAAGAACAGTGAATCATCCATCTGCAATATAAGCTAGTTTTGAAATACATTAATACAAGGTGGACATTTCATTTTTATTTATTATTAAAAATGTAATAGACAGGTATTCAAGAAAGGCTTTTCTGAAATAGCTGCACGTGTCAAAACACATCCTAGGTAAAGAATCTATATTCACATAGTACAACCAGTCACAGAAATGCTGTAACCACAGTGTGCAGCATCTCTCTTGTACATGCACGCTTCTGTGCAAAATAGTAAGCCTAGCTTTTTCCCAGCACTAACAGAGAGACTATGACAATGAGTTATAAGCAGTGTTTCAGGACAAAGAATGGGTATTTGCCCTTTTAAAAGCCTGCAGATAATTGCTGTGACACTCGCAGACATTGCTGCGACCCTCGCAGACATTGCTGCATCTTGGCTTGCTAGCCTGCACTATGCCAGTACTCACTGAAGTGAGCAGGCCAAGCCCAGCTCCAGAATTAAGTCGTGTTAGTGCTGAGCAGAGGACCAGAAGCCTAGAACATTTGGCATTTGTCAGAGACCTTGCTTCTGGAGGTACGTAGCAGAATGGCTGGTCTGATGTGGCTGGGAGCTGAGAAAACATATCCCAGGATCTCCTAGAGTGACCTAGGTGTAGAAAGTCCTACAAGACACCGATGTAGAAAGTAACAGAAAAGCCTGTTTTGGCATTCTGTTTTAGCATAGCAACGTGTGTGCCATGAGCCAGTGTTGCTTGCCTTCCCACTGCTGGTCATTAGTCTAAACTCTATGGCAACTACAAAGCAGTATTTCTGTTACCGTCCATGTTCTTCTGTACTCATCCTCAAAGCAGAGGAAGAGGTGGGAGAGTTGCACATTGAGACTGAGAGCAATTTCAGAAGACAATCTGTTGAGCAGCAACACGAGCAGGATAATCCCCTTAAGAAAACACTGCTTGTCAGGACATGTCGCAGATGAAAAGAAAACCTGAAGTGTATTATATTAAAGGTGAATTTTTGTAATCCCACAGCTTTAAAGCTTATTTTCAAATCTCTGAGAGCCTTCAAGGACAGGAGAGGACTGTTCCCTAGAGAGGAGATATAGCCTATTCAATTTTAGAAACAACAGTTACTTTCCAAGGGGATGCAAAGGATGATCGCAATTTATGAAAACACAACGTGAAGACCATGCATAATTTTCCAGTTGACTGTTGCTCACAGTACAACAGGATAGTTTAGCCCATAAATACATGTGCACAAATATAGAAAAATAATTTGAATTAATTTAGAGGTTTTATGTCCTTTATATGTATGATTTTCAAGAATCCACTTTAATACTATCTGATTCTATAATTTTTTCTGAGTGTTTTTTAATTCTTCTATTTATATTCCATTAACTACTTCCATCTGCTATATGGCTGAACAACTGGCACCTTCCACAGAGGTGGGCTTTTTCCAATTACCTTGATTTTTTTCTTGTACATAGGGAATAATTGTTCTTTATACCTGATGTCTGCCAACACTCCTTGAAGATTCAGTCTGGCAGCCAGAATTGAGCTTTTTTTAAACCCTAGTTGTTCATCACACAAAATGATTACAGCAGCTCCTATACTACCTCAAATGCTCTCCAATTTTCAAGTAGCCCTGGGCAAGAAGACGCCTACAGTGTCATTAGCATAGTATCAGTAAGCTATTCTTTTTAGTTACAAGATAGCATAGAGAGAATTTTGGAGTACAACTGCCTACCAGGAAAGCAACTGGAAAGCATTTTATATAAATCAAGTGAAGAGAAAGAGGGCAGCCCACTGAAACGTAAACTTACATTCATATATGAAAACTTTTTGCTTTCACAAATTAGTGACTTTTTAAATTTCAAACTAATTTGTAATTTAAATGCAAATTGAAGAAACTGTCTACATATTTACTTTCTCTTCTTGTAATATATATATTAATTGAAGACAGATTTATATGCCTGTCAAGAGAGAGGCAAAACAATCTATCCTCAAGTATATATTCACCTGCTGCCTGTTTTAACTTGTCAGCTTTGAGATCATACTAGTGGGAAATTCTATTAAGCATTCATTGCCTTTACTTTCTTGCCAGTTTTGCTTCCAGGACCTGATGCAACATCTAGGGATGTCCATGAAAAATGCTCCATCTGTTCAGGCTATTTCATACTTAGTGGAGACTTTTTAATGGGTAGGGACCTTGGTAGGTAAATTGCTGGAAGAGCTGAGACACGCTAAGTTTTACACAGCTGATAATACATGGGATCAATTCCTCCTTCCTTTCCAGCACGTAGCATCATGGTTTTATTTTGGCTATCAGAAGACATGTTTCTCTGTCTCTGTCAGCTAGGCATTACTCACAACTCAGACTACAGAACAATAAAGTCAATATCAAAATCATAGTCATCATCCTGCTTTGGTTCTGCAAGCTTCATGACTTGATCATTTCATCTTACTAAATTTAACATATCTCTGGATTTTCCCTGCTGGCTTCCTGAAAAGATAATCATTGCTCATTTTTAATTTCTGGACATAAAATAGTCACACAGGAAAAAAATGACAATAATAAAGTCAAGAATAGGGCTCTGCTAAGAAACATGCAGTGATGAGTTGCTGGAGAGATTAAAACAGATTTCCCCAGCTTGAAAGTCAAGGCTTGGATCAGTTCTTCCAAATCATCATACACACAAGTACGAGACTTGGCATAAATTTTAGGAAGTTAACTACATGGCTGGGATAAGTTTAAATTGAATTACACTGAGGCCAAACTCTCTCTCACTTACAATGAAGAAAATGCAGGATGACTTCAATTCACTTAGACACTGTAAAAAGTCTAAACACAAAACTTTGAAAAAGGGCATCTGTATCTGAATGAGGCAGATTAAGTCGAGTAGGACAAATATGCACTATAACTATGTACGCCAGCAAATACAGGTGAGGCGAACAAGTGTGTCTGGTGACAGACTACCACGTTCTTTGCTCATGTGAGACACTGAATGAATTAAATAGACTTGATTATCCAATACAGAAACAAAAATAGAGCAGGAAAATGTTGTTTGCCTTTTTTCAAAGTTATCTCAGCAGATTCAACCACTCTTCTTCAGCCCACTCAAAATTACTGCCATGAAAAGTACATAGAAATCCAACTTCTTCTTCACAACATCTTCCTAATGCACAGTCCAGACAAACAAACAAACTCTGCTAAGGACATTGTATCCATTTTCCAAAAATTTTTTTTTTTTTTGCAAGCAAAGAACTGTACACCACAAAATCTGCCATCTATAAAGCAATAAGTCTTCTTGCCATGGACTGCCAGAACTGGTAACAGGCACACCAAGGGCAAACTTTTAGAGATTACTAGGGAGCAAAACACAGCTGTGACTGCATGTAAGCATACCTACTCACCATACTCACCGCACGTCAAGTAGCTCCACTAAGCTCTGCTGTGTATGTCTATGCCAACGTTGGGAGCATCATTAGCATGGGCTAAGGCTTAGAGTACCCCATGGAAACTTGAAAAGTCCAGCTTGCTTAATAGCAACAGGAAAGGCTGAGTGGGGTGTACAATAGCCTGCCGTTGAAAAGCGCATTAGCAGGGTGACAACAGAAGGAGTGAGCATTAAGAAGCCCTTGCTGAGGGTGGGTAGCTTTCCAGCCTTACCCTTATCCAACTCCCCGTGACCGCTGTGGCCACCAAAACGGGAGGCTGCAGAGGGCAGCACTGCCACGCACTTGGCTTGCATTACCCAGCACAGTACATCACAGGCAACAAAAAGGAAACATTAACTTCATTAACCTCACGGTTGCATGGAGCATAAAATTGCCTTGATTTTAAGGTCTCCCTGAAAACCAGTGGACTCTTAATTGTATCAAACTTTGTACATGCTGACACTGTAACTGGCCCTTGACAATGAAGCTGGGACAACACCCTTTTCAGTCCTGTCCATGTGCCCTCATCGCGAGACTTTCAGGAGCAAGATCTTTTGTGAGGCTGCATGAAGGCGTTGGTCAGTAAGACCAAGGTGGTTTGCAAAGGGTACTGGAACCTGGAGTGGCATGGACAGGACTGGCATTGCCAACTCTCAGAGACCACAGCGAGGGCAGAAACACAGCTAGCTGGAAGGCAGGAAGACGTAGGAGAGAGGAAGCAAAGGCTCATTGGGATGAAAAGGGGATTGCAATATTTTCCCTTAGCAGGACAAAGAGAGAGTTGGAAAAAGCCACCAAGTACAGGAACAGCCAAAGGCCTGGCTACAATACCACTGCTTGCTGCCACAGGATACAAAATTTGAAGTAAATTGGAAGCAGCAGCAAACAAGCAGTGCTCTCAGCTAATTGCCTGGCACCATATCAGAGCAGAGTTCAGATTGTTTACAAGGTCTTTACATTTGAGAGGTCTTTATATACTACTTTGTCACCCACCTCAGCAGAAGGAATAAATGGATTTGGAGAAGCCAATCTGTGAATATTTAGATTCATTTTAAGCACAGACAAACTATTCAGTAGGACTGTTTAGTTTAGTAGCAGAAATTAGGAGAGGGGTTTTTTGTCACGGTGCAGAACAAAATATTGCTGTGGAACACAGAGGTCAAGCATCACTGCCACAGATGCACAAAAATCCAGCTTAGGTTTAAACCTCATTTTGGTTAAGAACTGGCCAAGATTATTCACTTAAGTATATAAACTAGCAAAGTGACCACTAAAAGAACTGCCACACACTCCGCATAACATTGATCTCATCATCAATTCACCAAAAGCAATTTTCACATTACTGTTAGAGAGAACATGAATTCTGCTGAGCAGTAGTGCTGTACAAAACCTTGATCTTTTTCTTTACAGCAAATTACGCCACTGAAGGGGGAAAGGGCAAGATGAAGAGCTAAGCACAGTATTTAATCTTTACCTATTCTCTTCAGAAACAGAAGCAGGTTAAGTACCACAGACTTCCAAGGATGTCCTCCAGCTACATTAAGGCTGAAATTGTCCAAATGCTTTTGGTAGAGATTTTAGTTGGAGTCTGAACTGTATGAATTATCTGCTTTAGAAAATAACGACAACATTGATGTTAAAACAAACAATAGTCAAAAAACATAAACAAATAGGGATGGTGACCAATTAAAATGACAGTTTTAAGCTCAAATTCACATAACTCAGTAACATTACACTTGACTCAATTTCACTTAGAGATTAAGAAGCACAAAACACCTCAGGAAAAACATTATGCATTACTGCCTCTATTTCAGATGCGGGGACTCAATCAAGGGCTAATACGTTTTGAGGGGGTGTCACGTGTGCCATCCAGCACTAGTAATTACTAATGTGCATCTTTGCATGACAGATTATATCTTTCCACACAGCAATTTAATCTGTTGAGTTACAGTATCATCAGTCACTATGGAATAAAAGCCTTATTAAATCACTCCCCCAGCCTTTGTTAGCGCAAGGTAACTTATGAACGTGACTGAATCTTCAGGGCATTTTCAGGGGAGTATTCTCTATTTATTTTAAATAACATGTTGATATATAGTTGATGTTGTTAAAACAGAAAAGGAATTAAAAGACAGCTGATGCATTAAAAAACGAGATGCAGATCCAACAGCACTTAATGGTACTCTGAGAAGGTTATCCCAGCTCTGGTGTTGACACTCTCTGCCAAATATATCTGAATTGTGGTTTTATCACTGAGGTGCATAGGAGTCCCAAGACATCAAAAGCACTTTCAAGTGGAAAATGACTTTAACTTTTTTTTTTTCTCCCATCATCTGCATGTGTGGACAAAGTTATACTAAAAACACAATAAATCAAAATATACATGTACACCTATTACAGCATGTTCCTTAAAGAGCCCACTTCTCCACAAATCTATGTGGCTTTAAAAAGACTGACATGTAAAAAGCCTTTAAGGATTCTTTAAATGGGTTTTAGTGCACTGAAGTCTAATTTGCCTTTGACAAGGCTTTGAAATCACAATCCCAAATATGCATTTGAAGTCAACAGAGCAATTACAGCCTTTTAAATAAAGGCTGGTTAGGTATCACAAAAATTTACAAAGATTAATAATATGGAACTACAATAAATGGATTTGCAATCATCTGTGGCAAAATCTTGCTCTTCGATCCATACAGATTGCCTTTAGAGATATGCAGAAAGAACAAACCCCTGGAGGGAAAACATGATTATCCATGGGCCCAGCTCCTGACATAATGCCAACTTTCTAAAGTAGCATCCTGGGCTCTCTTATGTGCCCGTGTTGCTGATCTCTTGCCACTTTCCAGGAAGAACTACTGAGTACTATAATTGTGTGTGGTGCACCATTTTACTTATTCACAATACATTTTTATTTTTAATTAAAGCAGAATTATGTAAGACACATCTCGATGCCTTTTCTTTTTATCATGAGGCAGCAAGATGTAAAAAAAATAGAAGAGAGAAATGTTCACATTTCAGAAATCATAGAAAATACTGTATTTGGAAAGTAATCCATTTCTGGTATTGTACTACAGTTGAACATCTAGGTTCTTTACTACTTTCAAGCTACACTCATGCTGTAATAATATTTCATAATCATAAACTGTAAGGTAATTATGCATATAATTCCAGGAAAGCAAAATTACAGTTATCTGGAATGTGCCAAAACATACCCCTAACTATTCCCATTCCCCATCATTTTGTACCAAGCGCAACGGTGGAAGAGGGAGAGACAGCAAGGAGAGCCTCACTTTATCTAACACTTGTAGCTAATCACCACCTGCAGTGTATCTGGCAATACATATCAAACAGAAAAACAGATGTCCAATAAACAGAATGGGAAAAATTCTGGAACAGCTAAAAATGGCAATGGTTTCAAATATTCATCACTGCCAAAGCTATGATCCTTCTATCGGCATCATCCAAAATGGAACAGATGGAATCTAAATGTGCTTTTATCCATCACAGGCCTGTAACAAACTTCAGGCTGCTCTCCCTGCCTGGATTCTCTTTCAGCAGTTTGGAAGTGCTCCTCTGCAATGTTGCAAATGGAAAGACAGCACGCACATGCATGCATGCCTTGCACGAACTATGACTATCCTTTTGCCTTTACCATAGCTTAACTTGACTTTCCATTGATAAGGAAATAACAAGGGTATGGCTCAAATTATTTCATGTTCCCCTGATGTAAACACTCCCCTTTATATAGCTTTTTGGTAGCCCACTGCTTAATTCCATTATTCATGCTCCTTAGGTCCAACCATTATTGCCTCTCGTACCTCGATTTTACTGTTTGGCTTGCCTGCTGCTAAAAGTACACTCTCCCATCTCTGTGCCATTTTATTCCCATAGCTGAGATGTTAGTATTTTGTTCTCCGAGCAAAGATGTACCTGGTGGTTTAGGCAGTTTATGTGAAGTTTTTCCTTAAGCCCCTGCTCTCTTCTTCTCTGCTCCTAGAAAATGAGGTGCACACTTAGAGACAACAGTAAGCCACAACACAAACTGAAAGGCATGAAGCTGCAGTCGCCCTGTCCTTCTGAAGGAAACCAGCCCCTGGTGTAGGTAATCTTGTTTGGGGATGTTTATCCAAGTTCAGCAAGGTCTCCACTGAGCCAGCTCATTCTCTCATCAGCCTGTGTAAACCTCCTGTTATTACCCCTCTAACATTACTAAGAGCTTTAATGGTGTTACTGTCCTTGACAGGCACATTATTCCACCACGGTTTGGGAGCCCCTTGCTGGCCCCATGGGCAAGCAGGACCCACTTGCTTCTTCACAAAAGCGTGTCCTTTTGTGGCAGGAGCAGAGAGGCATGCGGTGTCCAAGGGACCCCCATCCCTCTCCCCCAGCACTTGCACCGCTGCAGCACGCAAGGCACAGATGCGGCTGCTGTTTTACCACCACATCACTCCCACTCCTATCTCTTGGTGAAGACAGCAGCCCAGCGGGCATGCTGCCAGCTCCTTCCACCAAGGTCGAGGACAATCATGCACTCTGTGCTCTTGTGGCCAAGTCGTGCCAAATGGTAGCAGATGGCATCTTCCCCCCAGACCCCATAGCTGCGGCGCTGCAGTTGCCAAGCCACAAAGATCAATCTTCCCTGGGTGTTTTCCTTCTCCCTCCTCCACATTGGCATGCAGCAGACTGGCTGACGAAGCTGTCATATTTTCCGTAATTGCCCTGAAAGAAGCCCTTTGCAGAGCTGATCCTCCTGCTGGCCTTGGCTGCAGACAGCCAGCGCCTGGACAAAAGGGCAGGCTGCCCCCAGACATGTGCCGCCTGCAAGGCACACCACAGAGCGGTGACGTTGGCTGCCGGGTACAGCTTGTTTCAACCCAGAGCAGCACTCCTCCTCCACAGAACAGACTGTTTGGTCTGCAGCAGCAGTCAACATAATACCATCAAGCGCTGCTCCTTGACATTATTCCTTCATTAATCATCACCTAAGTTGTAGACCAGCTTCATTAAGACCTGACAACCTTGCACTTGTAGTTTGAAGCTATCTCTTCGCAAACATACATCAACCACATGTTCCTCCTTGTTATTTCTTCCAGGAAATAAAAGCTAAACACTCACTGAAGTTATGAATATAATAGGGATGTGAAATTCAGCACAGAAGATCAAGATTTCACAACCAGTTATGCCCATTAGCTTCATAAAGGCATACAATTTAATTAGCAGAGATTTTCATCTCCAGAGGCAGCAATGCAAACTACAACTCACGAGGAGAGATGAGACAATGTCGCCCTGGGCAAAGACATTCACATCCCACAGATAGGTTTTCCTTTCCTGTCAAAGGGAAGGAGTCAGGCTAAGCCAGCTTTTACCATGCTGAACAACAAATCTGCACCATGTACTAGTACATGATATAACTGTGAAACTGGCAGATATGAGGTAGAAATTCTGCTTTTCAGCCTTAAATTTGACACCTGTTCTGAAGAAGCAAAGACAAGCGAGGTTCTCGTGCTCACCATGGGCTTAAAAAGTTTTATCCCACTCCCCTAATACAGGCAGCAACACCCAAGCACATGAGAAAACATGAAGCATATCTGCCTTAAGATCTGTAAACTTTAGGAAAAGAAGCCAATTTCTATTCAGATGATCTGGGCACTAGGAGGTACCATATTTTGAGGATGTTTGGCCAAACCATCCTTTAATCCAAATGGAGCTTGCATTTCCCACAGAGATGAGTGGGCTTCATAGGCTGACTGCCTGCATACTTTGGCCTCCCACACTGGGGGCACAAGATCTTTGGTGCACCAAGGAGGTTAGATCTGCCTTCAGAATCAGCCACCAGCTTTTCAGACAGCTGCAGGCAAGTCACCTACTCTCTCTGTTTCCTGCCACTTTAAGTGGGATAGCACCAGCTATTTGACAGAGGTATATGCGCTTCAATTGCATATTTTGCATATGCTACTTTTTGCATCTGCAGAGGTTCTTGCTGAAAGTGGCAACAAGCATGGGAATTTCATTGTTATTATTATTATTATTATTATTGCAGAAGACCATCAGACATCTGTACTACAGAACACCGCACCGGATAATTATATCTCAAATGCCTATACTTTGGATAATCCCCCCATAACATTTCTGTCTCACTTCTTCCTACAATGCTGTTTTCATTACTTAGTGCAATCAAGTACAGATCATCTTTAACAACCCAAATATAGAAAGTGCAACAGGCAATTGTAATATAACCATTATCATCTTATCTTAAAACTTTGCATGTTGTCTAAAGCTGACAGATCCTCAATTCCATGAGCAGAGGTAGACAGCGAAGTAATCGTTATCACAATTCATCAAAATAATGTCAGCAATATGGATATTCAGGAAAATCTTTTCTCAAAAAGCTTGATTTATCACTGCCTCTGATTTTTCCCAGTACTGTCTTCCCACTTCACAGAATTTGTTTGGGAATATAAGTTTCCAGCTGTGCTTCATGATATGCCAAGGATACTGCTGACCTGAAACAAGCTAAAAACTGAAGCCCTGAACAGGGTATCCAACACAGAAGTACATCTATTACTTCACTGGACTTTTTGATGTCGCCACTAGAGGGACGTAGATGAAACTAAAAAGAATGAAGCTAATAGCCGCCAAAGACGCCGCTCAAGCTGCTATTGTAGTTAGGAAGAAAAAAGGCATTTTGTTTCTTTTGAGACAAAGCTTGTATTTACACACCAGAGAATGCCAAATGTATCAACACACATGACTTTGTATTGGCAAAAAAAAATGGTGTGTCCATGGCATATAGTTACTGGACGTAACACAGACATTGCTGAAGACGTACTGTAGTTCACAACTCATTCAAGCCATACAGTTGGGGTGTGATTTATCTTCATCCCCACGGAGTCTGCACTGTCAGAGTTCAGGGAATTCCTCACACCTTAACAGAACAATGGAAAAAGCCAATCCTTCCCCCTCCCCCATTTGGTGCCCAAATCATTACGAAAAATTGTCAGAGCAACAGCAACTCCAGTTACCTTTCTCACTTCCCACGGACCAGCTGGCTTTGTGGAAACGATCTCTGCATGTCTGGCACTACCTAAGCCATTTGCCAACATCAATATTGATCATCAAGCGCCAGTACCAGCTGCAGTGCTGAGGCAGAGAAAAAAAATTTCATCATTGTTGTGATTATGACTGGTGACATTTAAAATAGGGTGGGAATAAACCATGTCCCCAAATCTAACTTTCATGACATGAGCTACATCCTCAATAAGAGCAAATTTGGTGTACACATACGCTGATGGTGGAAGATGTTCACCACAAACAAAAGTTTGCTTTTATGCCACCTAAGTTTTTAAAGATGCCACCGCCATTATGTTCCAAATTCTTGTATGTAACAGATGACCTCCAGAGTGACACCAGAGAAGCTCATCCAAATGAACGATATTGCTAACCTAACCTGTGGAGCAAACACACATCAGATCACATGCACCACGTGTTAAGCAAGGCCAATAAAAGAGGTTTGCTTCTAAATTAAAAGACACAAGTGAAAAATAACTTTTTAACTTCAGCTTTATATACCATGCTTGAGTAATGGCAAAGGCCAGGAAAGAAACTGCACTTATTCAAAATTTTTATAGAGTCACAGAATCATAGAATAGTCAGGGTTGGAAGGGACCTCTGGAGATCATCTAGTCCAACCCCCCCGCCAGAGCAGGGTCACAGGACAGCGTCCAGGCGGGTTTTGAATGTCTCCAGAGTGGGAGACTCCATAACCTCTCTGGGCTGCCTGTTCCAGTCCTCCACTACCCTCAAGGTAAAGAAGTTCCTCCTCATGTTAAGATGGAACTTCCTATGTTCAAGCTTGTGCCCATTACCCCTCGTCCTATCAATGGGCACCACTGAAAAAACACTGCTCCCACCCCCCTGGCATCCTCCCTTTAAGTATCTATAAGCGTTAATAAGGTCCCCCCTCAATCTTCTTTTCTCTAGACTAAAGAGACCCAAGTCTCTAAGCCTTTCCTCATATGAGAGATGTTCTAATCCCCTAACCATCTTCGTAGCCCTTTGCTGGACCCTCTCCAGACCCTGTCCTTCTTGAACTGGGGAGCCCAGAACTGGACGCAGTACTCCAGATGCAGCCTCACCAGGGCAGAGTAGAGGGGGAGGATGACCTTCCTTGACCTGCTGGCCACACTCTTCTTGATGCACCCCAGGATGCCATTCGCCTTCTTGGCCACCAGGGCACATTGCTGGCTCATGGTCATCCTGTTGTCCACCAGGACTCCCGGGTCCCTTTCCACAGAGCTGCTCTCCAGCAGGTCAGCCCCCAACCTGTACTGATGCATGGGGTTATTCCTCCCCAGGTGTAGTACCCTACACTTACCCTTGTTGAATTTCATAAGGTTTCTCTCTGCCCAACTCTCCAGCCTGTCCAGGTCACGCTGTAAGGTGGCACAGCCTTCTGGCATGTCAGCCACTCCTCCCAGTTTTGTGTCATCAGCAAACTTGCTGATGGTACACTCTATCCCTTCATCCAGACCATCGATGAATATATTGAACAGGACTGGACCCAGTACTGACCCTTGAGAGTCTGTGTAGTCTTCTGCCACATGAAATTAATGCCACTGAGAACAGATGATTGAAAAGTAAGTGGAAAGAAAATGAAAGGTACAAGTGTTCAGGAGTTTTCAGAAGTGTTTTATCTGACACCTATATTCAAAATAGACCGTAACTAGGAAATAGCATTCAGAAAGCAGGCAATATTACTACCACTTCTAACGTAATTACCCACACTTGTAACTTATAATTTGTACTCATTCACAAAGATAGAAGGGATTCAAGATAGCAGGGTTTATATATGAAAATTTGTGATGGCTCATGTTTCACTAACTTCAAAGTTACACACCCAAGCTGTATAAGTGAGGATAATTTGTCTATTCTGCACATGTTGCATACCTCAGAGAAGACATTTAGAAAGGGCCCTTTTCTAATTTTTATTTTAAATAGTTGTTGCATCTAGATTTAATTCCTTCAGCTTTAAAAGCAAATGGCCTAAACTGCTATTTCTATCAGATTAATTTTAAGCTGAAAAAAAAAAAGTGTATATGACTCAATATTTCTATATTTAAATAAATTATGTTTAAATCAACTATTGCAGGCTTTTCTATGCCAGATACAAGTGCTGGAGATCTACCAGAAAAGGGACTTCATCTTCCGAATGCAAAAAGGTGCCCCATCTCCCAGTGCAAGATAAACACAACATTTTCTGGTAGTTCTTTAGTAGCCCAAGACTGAGTCACACCAACCTTGTTCTTTAAACAGATGTGATATCATGAGGGGATCTTCCAAATGAAGGAGAAGAGGCAAAACTACTCATATCACTCTGCAAGTATGTGTCACAATCCTGGTCTTGCCTCTCTCCCCCAAACCCCCAGTATAAAGCTTATAAAAACTTCTTGGGTATCACTAGTTCAGATTTACATTTCCTTAACATCACTAATTTGCAAGGCCTGTACCTCTCACAAAGATGCAGTTACCATCTCAATTAAACATGTGTGGATGTGAGGGCACAGAGAGGTAGTACTTGATCCAATGTCACAGAAGGAGTCACTGCTGGAATTGGAACAAAAAGCAGGTATCTTGAATTTGGTGCCTTCCCCCAGTGTTGTTCAGTAGCTATGACAAAAAAGGCATGAAAAACATGACTAAGAGGGATATTACATGCATTGACCTGTAGGGAACTGAGCTTGAAATTAGCAGATTTTATGATGCCAGCACAACAGCTTTGTGGCATGACTCATCATCTCATTTCACAGGGATGTAGGACTGGGGATGGTTTGGATTTTGCTTTTCTAAAAACTACGAAGGAGGGAAACCTATTATGAGCATGTCAAATATTTGCGCATCAAGAGAGCTGCTGTTTGAGATGGAAAAGAGTTCACTCCCACTGAGCTCTCACCATTAACCTTGTGAGAAACAAGCAGCAAAGCTTCAGCCAGCTTCATTTCTCTGGCTTGCTGACTCCATGCATTTCCAAGGATCACTTAAAAAAAAGCAGTTTAGAGTTGTTACAGCCTCCTTTGAAGGACGAGAATGAGACAGAGCATGCCAGTGTGTCCACATGCAGAGAGGTGGCTCCCTACCAAATACGTTTTTGAGAAATCACTCTGTTAATAAGGATGGCAATGTGTTCAGGAGATCTTCAATAGGAAATGAGCAGCTTTAGCGCAATACGCCATTACACGGAGATATCTATGCACAGTAAGGCTGGTGCCCATTTGATTAAACAGCCTGCCTGCTCCCTCCAGAAGATATCAGAGGTACAATTAGTTCAGTCGGCAGTATCAGCAATGCCCTTGAGGTCCTGTGCTCCTGACAGCTAATGAAGAGGCACTGCTGGCTGTCAGCGCGTGCAGGGGGAGGCATTCATCTTTGTGGCAGCACCAATTAAATCCACCGAGGTCATACCAGGAGGAGATCGGAATTCAGTGCGGGGAACAAGTCAAAGCTGCTGACTGGTTTAACACTTCATTTTTGGGGTTTGTATCATGGAGAAAAGGGAATCAATTTTGTGCTAGCCATGCTGATGGCAAAGGGAATACAGAGCATCCACATGACAGCAAAGGTAGAGAAAGTACCTCAGTGCTCGGGTGCATGCGCATGCGCACTAGGGAAGAGCAGTTTTTGCAGCAGGGCAGGAAACCTCATAATACACAAACAATTTTCTTCTAAAGTCAAAAGAAGGGAATTTGCTTAGTGCATGGTGTTCCTAACGCTCTGCTAAGCCTTCAAGGAAAGCAACTTGCGGTACATGTGGGTGTATCCTCACCTTGGACACAGTAATTACTCCTGAGAAGATAAGGCAGGGAACTCTTGCCCCTTATTTCTCACAAGGCTACATCCTTACAGAAAACAAACAGTTTACTTCAAAACAACAGGGTTCAAAACCTTCTAAGCATGTCCATGCCCAAGACATCACGTTGAATTATACTACTCACAGTCAAACATGTCGGCTAATCATCTGCCCATTTGGTGCCTCACTGTAGAGTCCAACCTTTTCTATCCCACAGAAGTCCTGCTGTCATATGACATCTAGAACTGCGAAGTATTGATATCAGAAGAGAAGAACATTGAAAAAGAAGCTACAGTAAGTATCCGGTACCCAATCTGTTGAGGTACATGGAAGTACTACAAAGAAAACTGCTTGTTTAGCCAAAAAAGATTTATCTGTAATTCCTGGTTTGTCATACTTGTGTCCCCTAGGGAAAAATGCAAGAGAAGTTATCAAACCCACATTTTCCAGGCCTTCATGGACCCGTAATTAAAAACACTGCCAATCAGTAGGTGACAAGAATTATCACCTACTGTGGCATTCCCATTTCGTATGTTTGAGAACTCATGGCAAAAGTCTCGAAGGGTTTAATCTGCTAAGCACTGTGTATCAACAGGGAACTGGGGAGTTTTTAATAACTTTACAACACACTGGCAGCCATTTATTTTCTCAAACCTCACAACACACTTGTGAGGCTAAAGTCCCTGTTTACCGACAGTGAAATCAGCATGACATACACATATGCAAAACAGATCTCTCCTGACTCTCAGCCATGGGTGCACAGACGTAAGCAAATCTACGGTGACTTAAATATAAGATAGCTATCCTGCAGAAATGAACTAACATCATCCTTTGGAACTAAAAAAATCATTAAGCTTTGAGGAGTGAAATCCTATTGCAGCACCAGAAGCAAAATAGTTTATTATCCAACCTTTTATGTAAAGGAAACTTAAAAGAAACCCCTCAAACCCACCTCATGCTCCCTACCAGAACAGTTAATCTGCAGGAAACTTCATTTGCCATATGGTATGCAATTAAAGACATAAAGGTGCCTGTGGAAACCTCTTTTTTTTTCTGACTAATGAAAAAATAATTCTAGCAATTTCAAAGTTCTGGGAATTAATATTTCACTCCCTTGCAGAGATTCTCTTAGAAAGCCATGGGCTTTTGTAAAATGCTCTGTAGTCAAAGACTTCACAAGTCCGTAAGGTCAGCCTAGAAACCTGATGAAATACTGTTCGCTGTTCTGAGAAAGAACAGCGGAAGAATTTCATGCCAGAAAAATGAGATTCAAACATGCTGTGAACAGCAACAATGCAAGTCCTCCAAAACAGCATTGGGGAGCACTTTCCTAACATCAACTTGTAAAACCTACTACAGACTTCTATATTACCTGAAAATAATTCTCACAATAAAAGCTGTGATGGAAAAGCAGCTAAATGTTTGAACATAGAAGTGAAGACTGCCAGAGTATCAAAACTAAGACTTGAGACCGGACTGTACACGGCTGTCCAATGAAACTGCTTTTGTTTCACATCATTTCCAGCTGAAGCATTTGGGCAGGTAGCTTAAGTATTTTAAGTGCATGTCATATTTTGATTTATATCCTGTCCTTCTACTTGAAGAAGCAGAAGTAAGTTGTCTCATTGTGGCAATATGTTTGGCCTGTTTTCAATTAGCACCACAAAGGGAACCAACACTTCTGCTGCTTAACATCACTGAGAAACTGCTCTCTGAAAAGCTGTACATACAGAAAAACTGCGCACAGAGAGAGCTCATCTAAACGACAATAAAAATGGTGCGATTTTTCTCAGTGATCTGTTTGGGCTTGTTCTCTTGACTACAGCTCCCAGGTCTGACAAACTGACCTTAAACAAACAAAAGCATACAGTGCTGAAGGTGCCTTCTTCAGTCTCCACCATCCACGACTCAAGAAAGATCTTGTGTTCCCTGATGGGAAGGGAGATAGCCCAGGAGCCATACACACAAGAAATCAGCAGACATGCAAGTGCAGAAAAAAGCAGCAGCAGAGACTACAAGTAAGTTCCCTGAAATACTACAGTTATTTCCTAACAGTCTGAATAACCCCTAAGAATGAAACAGTGCCTTAAGCTGCAGACACATAGCTTGGCACTGCACTGAGAATGCTTTTAGAGGGATGATCAGACTTCGGTAACTCAGTACTACCGAAGCACAAATTCATCCACGCAAATGCACATGTTGGACTACAATACTTTCCCAATGGTGAAAAATACAACACACATATACAAAGTTTACAAGCAAGGTGAGAGTGACAACAGAGTATTGGAACAGGCTGCCCAGAAAGGTTGTGGAGTCTCCTTCTCCGGAGATATTCAAAACCCACCTGGATGCATTCCTGTCCAACCTGCTCTAGGTGAACGTGCTTTGGCAGGGGGGTTGGACTACATGATCTCCAAAGGTCACTTCCAACTCCAACCATTCTGTGGTTTTGTGAAAAGATTCCACAAGGAATATCAAAGATCAACATTTGGAAATGTGTGTTTTAGTTTAAACAGTACTAATTAAATATTAACATTCATGCAACTGAACAACTCATCAGAGAACTCTTTGGGATATTTGTGTCTCTAGGGGAACTCATGCCTTAGAACAGAGCATGCAAACAGATCACATGCTAGCAAACACGGTCATGGAAGTAAGCTTGTCTTCAGTGCTGTTTACTCATGAAATCTGCAAGTAATACAGGACAGGGACAAAGAAATACACGATTCAATAACACTGAAATGGTGAAATACCATTGGAGTGCTGATGTGGCTTTTTACCCCTGAGGCCAAGCTGTAAAATGATTTCTCACTCTCACAGAGTAGGACATTGGCCACAGTATAAGGATCTCAAATAACAGCAACTGGGGAAGTAGCAGTATGAGCAGTTTAGTTTCCAGGATCAAAGTCTAGTCAATGATGAAGCACATTCCTTTGCCCATTCAATAACTATCATCTCTTCTAGGCAATTACCTACATAGTCCCAGATTATTTTGAGCTGGTGGCGCTTCCTGAGTGCATCAAGAGATGAGGATTCAAGTTCTGGGAGCTCCTACAAGCATCTGGACATCCCTGGGAAAGCCACAGGCTCCTACTGCCCTCACCCAAAATACCTTCAGGCAGCAACCCGTGGGAAGTCCAGGGGATTCCAAAAAAGGTGCTTGAGCCTTGTGTAAAAAACAGTGGACGAGTCTGAGCTTCCAATATCTCTGTGCTCAGCTCCTCCTGTGCAAACAGGGTGCAGCAACTTGACTCCAGCAGGAATCAAGTTCCCCACATGCAAACTACTTTGATGTACCTCTGTTCTGCACCACTGTACCTACGGGTGACACCTAGTTCACTGAAACACAGCTAGGTCACCCGATTCAGTTCTGTGTGAACACAAATGCCTTCCGCCATTACACCTGCATACCTTTAGAAAGGAACAAATACACAGAAAAAGATTTTATCTTCTAAATAAAACTAGCAACAATCAGCAAAGAAAACACAATCACTTGAATAAACCTAATCACACAACTTTGCTATATGTGCATATTTCCCTTTAAAAAGGTATTTATTTAAACCCTCTTCCAGTTTCTGTTGAGTATGAAACATTCCTTCAAGTATGAGAGAAGCTGTTAATAACCACAGACATCACTAATCACCTCCTGGTCACACTGACTCTGGTACAGAAAACTCCTGCGCAGATGTGTGGCATGGGCCTCATGCTGTACAAGAGACAGTTTCACTCCTGTAAATTAACTTCATCAGCACCGCAAAAGAAAACAAAGGAACAATTTTAAGTGTTAAACCATGTCATGACTTAAGGAATGAACAGAATGTTTTCAAAATGCAAATTAAAGGCATCTGTGTTTTAATTACAGCATCAAAACTGCAAGATACTTGTCTCCACACACATTTCTTTCATTCATCTTCAGAGATGGCTGCGTACAGAAAATTAGTTTCACAGTATAAACCTCCTCCCACATACATTCTCAAAATAATTTGCATTTATTACCAATAAACAAACACACACACAAGTTTTCAGGCTGCCCACAGACATGATAGACAAAAAGAGAACTTGTCACTATTGCATATACTAAAATTTACTTCAACTTTTAATACAGGGAAAAGAGAATCCAAGAGCAGCATGAGCTTCAGCGCCATACATTTAACACAACGTTCATTTAAGCTGACAAAATAAAAAAAAAACCCAACCTGCAAATAGATCATGTTGCTATGTAGCTGTTTTCTCATATGAAAGCTAACAAAGGCTAAACAGAACCTTGGCTACAATATATTTCTCTCTATTACACTCAATGAGCTCAGTTTTGTTACTGTCAGCCTATAAAACTGACTTTTATACTGAGTCACTAACAGGATACAGATGACAAACAGCTCCATGACAAAAGGCTGACAATACTTGCCTTGAGAAGCAACAGTGACACAGCGACAGTGACAAAGCTCATTTCATCTTTGTTTAACATACAGCTGACAACACTTCTACAGGCACTGTGATGCCTGCACAGTCAGTCTGAGTCTCAAGTTTAATTTCATCCCCGAAAGACAAGTGCTGTGGCATGAAATGTCCTATATGATTTCCCAAGAACTTTTTTTGGTCATGAATCCTTAGCATAATATCTCACCAGGAAAATTCCTCTGGTATGAAGTCACTATACCTGCATGCTTGTTAGCAAGGGGGGAAAAATAAATATACTGGTGCTATCCTAAACACACTCAAACCCCCACACTCAGAATTAAAAACAAGCAAACAAAACTAAAACTCCTACCTGATTCTCAGGGAGGCTCCAGATAAATATTGAAGGCAGCCCACATACTAATTGCAAATTACTTTTTAACTTGACTGCATAGAAAGATGGCATAACAAATATATTGGGAAATCACGAGAGCGATCGTGCTCTTCAATCAGCATCGCCCATCAGTTCAGAAGCTGGCACTCCCACTGTCAGCTATGCTGCCCAAGGCTCTTTAACTTGGGCATGAAGGATGACCCCGAGCTGAGGCTTGGCACATAAGGGCTCAGGCTGGAAGAAAATCAAGTGAGAGGTGCCAACACTTAGAAAACCAGCAATAAACAGTCAAATTATGGGAGCAGAAGCAACACAGACGGTGCGGTGGTTAAGACTTAACAGTGTACTGGTAACTCAAAATCAGGGTGAAATATTGCTTTTTCTGAAGGGTTCCTACAATTTAGGCAACAGCCTGATACTGTGCTAAAAGCATTCAAACTCAGCAGCAAAGTACAGTCTGACCTCCAAATGTGCTGTACACATCCCACAGGCATCAGTGGTGTTTGGGATAGTATGCAGAAAATGAGTGATCTCTGAGGAAGGTGCTTGAACATGGACAGGAGGGCCTGCCTTCAAAATGTAAATGTTTGACTGTTCAAGCCTTATTCCATTACCATTTCCTACTATCCTGCTATCAGCCAGATGATCCCCTTGGATTACAGGGACTTCATCCTGCTCCCAGTCCCTGTCTTCCAGCTCAGGGGGCTGGATAGCCTGAGAACAATTGGTCTTACTATTAAAGACTGAGGCAAAGAAGGCATTACACATCTCATCCTTTTCCTCATCCTTTGTCACTGTTTCTCCCACATCCATAAAGGATGGACATTCTCCTTAGCCCTCCTATTGCTGCAAATGCATTTATAGCAACATTTTTTTATTGCCTTTTACTGCAGTAGCCAGATTAATTTCTGGTTGGGCTCTGACCCTTCTAATGTTTCCCATGCATAACCTCATGACATCCTTGTAAGTCCTCCTGAGTTGCCTGCCCCTTCTTCCAAAGGTCATAAACTCTCTGTTTTTTCCTGATTTCCAGCCAAAGCTCTCTGTTCAGCCAGGCTGGTCTTCTTCCGCACCAGTTTGTGTTTCGGCACTCGGGGACAGCCTGCTCCTGCGACTTTAAGATTTCCTTCTTGAAGAATGTCCAGCCTTCCTGGACTCCTTTGCCCTTCAGGACTGCCTCTGAAGGGACTCTGTCAACCAGGCCCCTAAACAGGCCAAAGTCTGCCCTCCAGAAGTCCTAGGTAGCACAGAGAAGGCTAGCAAATCACTTAAGCAATACTCGCAGTCAGGAATACCACTCAGTTGACAAATCTACCCCCAGTAAAAAACACACCCAATAAAAAAAACACAACTAAAACCAAGTTTAGGGTTCCAAATCAGCGATGCTTGCTGTTTGTACACCCACAGTGACCAGGGAGCATTCTTAAGTGATGGTACTGATGTCATCAAGCCCATGTGCTATACTGATAAGCTGTTGATGCTATGTTATGGATTCCTTTGTTACCACAGGACACACTACTTCATAGCATCCAATATAATATAAAATAATTACCAAATACACTTGTACTGTCACTATGCCACTCAGTGGTGCCGCCCCTTGCCGTGAACAATCATGCTTTACATTGACAAATAAAACACATCCTTTTCCCGTGCTGCCTGGAGGTGAATGAAAAAATTATGAATTAAAGTATTAACAAATTAACCATTTTTTTTCCCTTAAATTGAATCATTAATCACCTTCAGCTTCTGTTACAGCAGAACAAATGTGGCCATTTGTCACTGAGAACAAAACTGCAAGGACTTTTTACATGGAGTAGAATATCATACCTGGAACAACTTCAAAAAGGAACTTTCCTGGACTTTCTTCATTGCAAGGATGCTCAATTACTCTGTTGCCAGGCAGAAAGATGGTACCCTAAAGAAAAAAATAACAACAAACATGGGATTAAAACTGTTACCATGCTTCTGATAGACTAACACTTCTTCTTTTTGGACTGGGGTATACATGAATTTGTGGCATTGCGCCTGGGCAGCTGACTTCCAAAGTGAGACTGAGGAGGGATTATCCCAAAAACCAACATCATAGATCCCCTTAATTAACTGAGACATTCAATAATGGCTTTAGGGTTTTTCATCTCTTGGGGTTTTGATATCATGCAGATTTTTGTACTAACCACATGTACTAATTCTACTGTGCTGCATGGAAAATTTGAGACTAGAAGAAAGGGTTAGTTTCACCCTGTTGGTGAAAAGCTATGAAGTTGCATGTGTGAGGCAGATGAACTTAGCAGCTAGGCTTCTTGGCTAAAGGTAAAGAATACGTGGACAGAAGAGTAATCTCAATTTGTGGGGTGCATACCCAGTCCCTGCTCTGTGCCCTTTCACCTTAGCATCCCAGAGAAGCAGTATAGAGAAGACATCCCACTTCCACCCAATGGAAACACCAGCAGACTGGCACGCTGCAAAGCCAGCAAATGCATTCAAAGATGCATTTGCTACAGGCAGATAAGTGTTGGATAATCTGTGATGGGCACTGAATGCCTTTATCACAACTTTACTACCTTGAGAAAGCAGATGAGGAATTTTAGCTGTGCGTACAGCAGTTACCAAAACCAGTGCCTACAACACTTAAAACATTTCTAGGGCTGCCGTGGAGTGAAGAGAGAACTTTGTCCCCACTCCCTCCCTCCCTCTTTGCCCTGCTGTCACATGGAATGAATAGGCTGCTCCTTTCCTCTGAGAGCTCTTTTTCAGATATTACAGCTCCTCCTAGTACTGTTTCCTCCTCAGTTAGCAGGCAGTCCATCATGAAATTATGCTGGGATGGATGTCCAGGGGTAAAATTTCCGAGTGGCATCCTAGGAATTGTATTAGTACAAGCTCTCTATCACTGTTAATGGGAGCTAACACCTACTTACCAATAGTCTCCAATTACTGCATAACAGGGTCCTTATCTCCAAAGTAAACAACTTGTATAACTTACATGGCTTAAGCATAGACTATCTCGAGTTGGAAGGGCCCCATAAGGACCATTGAGTCCAACATGGAGCACCATTTTCCATACTGGTTTCACCAAATGCTGCTTCTAAATATCTGTCAGACCCTTCATCTAAACAGTAGTAAAGATATCCCTGTACAGGAAAACCATTGATTCTGATATCCAGTATTTGTTGCTATGGCTTGTAACCTTCATTATGAGCATTTACAATTATTGGGAAGGCAAGACAAGCAGAATGCTATAGTCTTCTTACAAAGGAGACCTTAGAAAGCAACAGGAAAAAGTCATCTGAAGAAACAGGTAACAAATGTTTCACAAAAATCAGTATTTGTACCAGCTGATGTGGAGACTGAGCTCTACGCTGACTTGTCCATATATTGCTGTCTGCCATTGGGTACAGTGTGTCACAGGAAGCCAAAGACAGGGTGCACAGATATTTTATCGGATCATACAAAATCACCTCCATTAAATACTATGACACTTTTTACTGAAATCAGATGAAACAGAACAGTATTCTGCTGAGGTGGCATTAGCAGCAAGCATTAGCAGTTGTGGGCTGCTTTGCCCACTCACTGCATATACCAATGTATTATAAGCATTAAGTGCCTTGGTCCAATATTTCTACGAGAAGCTATTTTCATTCATTCCTGCTACAGGCAGCAACTGTTAATAGTTGTCACACTCCAAAGCCTTCTGTGAAACACCTTATTAGTCAAGAATAGTATCATAAACAAAAAAGATTATATGAATGTGAAAAGATGTCACAAAACAGCTCAACTTCTAATATAACAGCTGGAGAAAAAGCAGCAAATATATGGAATGCATTTTTCTGAGAATTATGAGAGACCAGGAATAAAAACCTCTAAATAAGATTTTTAACTACATGTATTTTATGTCACATGTAATAGGCCATTAAGACTGGTATAATTTTCTTGCCCACTTTGTCTTTCAGCTTGAGCTGGTTTTACCTAAAAAAAAAGTCCACCCAGCACACAGGATGAGCAGATCAGAGTCTTCGTGCTGGAGTAGATTTCACTGGTTCAGGAGCTTGTGTCAGTGAAGACAGACAACATATTTAAGCTAATTATATGTCTTGCTCTTCAATTAAACAAAAATACAAAAGTAAGGAGACATAGCTTACAGCACTATAAACTAAATTCAATTTATGAGACAGTAAATGAAAACTGTATTCAACTTTGCTGTCAACTCATTAGCAATAGACATGCTGCAGTCTCATTACAATGTGATGCTTTCTGATTCTTTGATATAAACCCCTTTCAGTATTTACTTTACAGTGAGCCATCTTAATGACAGATTTTTGAGAACACAACAACAAAACAGTCATAATATTTATAACCTTACCACCTTCATTTCATAGCTGAAACCTATTTAATCTACTAAAATGTGAAGCCTAAAGCCACACCTGACAGCTAAGTTAATATGAAGGGAATCCAGACAGCAACAACGTACATAATATTGCTGTGGTTTAAAAAGAAAACATGTCCTCAAATGGTAATTTGTCTGGACTGTCTATTTTCAGAACTATTATTGGAAACATCAGTGCACGTGAAATACTTAAAAATAGACATATATGTGGGGGTTTTTAAATAAGAAAATAGCTTTGTTTGTGCAACATGCACCTGGATGCCCCAGACTAGTGGGGAAAGCCTAAGAGAGCGATTGCAGCTCTTTCACTTCCCAATCTGTCTGCTTTCACACCCACCGTACAGCAACACTTCCCCTTTAGTAGGTTTTGTAGTTATCTACATAACTGTACTAAGGCTATCCGGAGTGTCCCTTTACTTAGTTTCTCAGCAGTTAGCAGTGTTTCACATGAGCACGCTAACACCCAGGGAACACATCTGTACTGTAACAAAACCCCTGCGGCCCCTCACATGGCACAGCCCTGGCTGCTGGCTATTTGATAGGAGTAGGGGGATCCTAGTCCCCACATCACTGTCAGTCCCCTTGCTCAGTTGTCTTTCTGGGCCCTTCAGGTACAACATCTGGCCCATCCTTACAGCTTGGATAATCCAAAGAGTGTGGACCATCAGAGAGTTGCAAAGGTTCAACAAGAGAAAGCTCTGTTTTTCCCCTTGAATCTTTAATTCCAGGGGGAAATAAGAGAAAACCAACTATATAGTCTTAGGTACCTAAAAAGATAGTAATTTGCACATAAAAGATGAAGGTGTTTTCCAGAGGAAATACATGTTTTCACTTGGGTATCAGTGCATGTAAATGTTCCATAATTAGAAAATGTCACGTTGCTTCATATCAAACTCTACAAATCATTCAAAACTGTTTAAAAAAAAATCTCAACACAAGACTACAGATTGGATCAGATTAATATTCTGCTTTCAAAAAACAAAGAAAAAAAAATATGGTGTGAGCAGGGAACAAAACATACAGTCTACAGAAATATAGAATAATGGGAGTGGGAGAAAAATGCGGCCCTCACCCAAGTCCCTCCTCACTCCCATTGCCATTCTGTTTGCAGACTATGCCTCCACCAGGTCAGCAGCGTTTTGCAGACCTCTTGCTGCAGTAAACCTGGGTTGTTTTTTAATTTCCAACACTCCTGTCCTTACCAGGGCAGTTCTGTTTCTCTAACTGAGGGTGACTCATAGGATGAAGGAGAAGTTTGGGTTGCTCAAGAAGCATTAGCCTTTTCCTTAACCAAGTGTCAAGCCCACTTTCAAAGAAGCTTCTCACACACATGGCTTTTAGTGAAGCACACTGTTGCCTCAAACCAAAGATCACCGAAATAGCAGAACAACAACATTCTTGTTAAAATTATATGCGTGCAAATATGAAGCCTTTAATTGAAGAAAAATTACTGCTCAGTTAACAAAGTGCCTGATAAAATACTGCAGTGCAGCAACAATGACACAAATCTACTTTGGATTACAGTCACAGCATTACAGTCTTGCTCAAAGAGATGTTTTCTCCCACACTAGTCCCCTGCAACGCTTTCAGCACCATTCCACAGATGAACTTCATGAGGAAGCATGAAGAGGAGACAGGATAGCCACCACACAAGTCCTTCATGGCAACCAGCTGACAGATGGTATTTCTGTTTTGCAGTGAAGCAACCCTGTGCCTCTTTCTCTCTCTTTTCCATTGCTCTTCCCTAGGCATACTTTCCCCAGCCTTGTTTAAACTTCATTTTCTGAAGCAGACTCATCACCTGTGTTCAAGAGATACCAAGTTTTCCTCAAGAAAGCTTATGACACAAGGAATTCCCATGCCTTTAAGATGCTGACCGGCAACTGTGAAGACAAATACATGATTTTCAATACCTCTGGACAGATTTTATTCAAAAAGCATGTAGACACACAAAGAAATTAACTGCTTTCTTGCCAAAATAACATCTTCAGTATTTATTCTAATACAGTTCCCCAGGGCTTAACTGGTCTATTTGCTTGCTCATAGTTTGTCCCGCTGCCCCTTAAAAATGTAACTTCAGAAGTCCACAGTATCAGCAGTTACATCAGATGTTCTTCTTGCCATTCCAACTTCGATGATTGATCAAAGATCATTGAATTTTACTTCAGCTTTCAAATAAGTACTGCATTTGCATATCTGTTTTTCTTATTTCATGGGAAATTCTTCCCAGGATTTTTTTCCTGGTACTTCTGTATAGTTTCAGTTAACTTAGAGGATCTTCACATAGTTCTTCTTCTTTGTCTGTTGCTAGAGGTTGATTAACTGGTTAACCGCGACAACACAGAAGTGGCTGCATTGGTTTGGCAGCAAAAGTTTCCAGGGTTTTATCCCTGCCAGAGTGCAGCCCCTGAACAAACACAGCCCAGCTACTCATGCCTCTTTGCAAGAAGGCTCCCAAATCAGCTGCACTGTGTCCCTCAGAAAAAAACCCAAACCATTCTCCGAAATAGTGCTGGGTCTGCAGCCCACGGTCAACTGCTATTCCCCATGTGAAGCCCTCTCCCTCCCCAGGTGGTGCCAGACTAAAATGCTCCACAGCTCTTAGAAAAGGTTTGCTCCGAGAGGGAGGAAGGGGTAAAGAAAAATCAGCTCTCGGAGAGGCAGGAATGTCATCAGCCTGGAAGGAAGCAGCTGATGGGGAGGATTAAGAGGCAGAAAGGATTTTTGGGTACGTGTCATATGACTCATAGCCATGTACAACAGCGCTGTTGTATGGTTTCTTTTGTCACTGTTGTTGTTTCTGGAAAGCCTTGAGTGTCATACTTAAGAACAACTGTGCACTTCAACTTGGATGGTATCTTAAACTGAAAAATACTACATTTAGTGGATAATACTCTCAACATCACTAGTATTTACAAGGTTGCAGCTTGAAAGGCATCCACTGTATTTCACAGTAAAGCCCGTTAATCAACCCAGATTAAATAATATACCTGATACATATGCACATACATACATGTATATTTCTACATGTACATACAGCCGTGGACATGCACTGTGAATTCATAAACAAGCGATGCATAGCAAAGAAGGATAAAATGAACAAATAAAATGATATCAGTTAATTATAAATCCTCATTCCTCACATCACTACTGTTTTTGCCTTTAAACTATCACAAAAAAATAGGTTATCTCAAGTCCAAGTGAGCCGTTGGCACTGTCAGGAACCTCCAGACACGAGGTGAGGAGGAAAATTTACAGCACAGGCAGAAACCCATTTATGCTGAGGTCAATAATGAAGCCTGCATTGTGCTCACTAAAAGCACAGTTTGACTGCAGTAACCTCTTAAAAATCCAACTTGATTTCCACCATTCCAATGTATTTCCAAGATGCCAGTAAAATCACTTGCTGCATAGGGGCAGAGCAACTCTGAAATCCAGCTCTTTCATGTAACTACCTACACAGAGATACCTGTGTTCCAAACTGGGACCTGGGCTAGTTAACCAGCTGGCTCCAAACTCTGGATCAGTGCTGGGGCAAAGGCAGAGAACTGCCTCGGCTGCCTCTAGCTGGCCAAAGCCCAGCAGATCCGGAGCTCACTTGGTCCTGCAGCACAGCATGACCCAGCAGGGTTCACAGCATGCTGGCTGACGTGGCTTGGCTTGCTTTGTCAAATGCAGTGCCTCTGGTTTGCTTGTCACTATTTGGCAGCTCTGGTGTTTGCTGTTACTATGTATCGTGAAAGCAAACTTACTTTTAGAGCTTTAGTCTGAAAAAAAAGCACCCTCTGCCAGAGGCCAGCTCTTTGCTTCAAGTGCACTGGCCTCTCTATCCAATTAAATAACAACGGGTTGATTTCAAAATATTTCAGTCATTCCCGTTGCTGTCCTACCGTTATAATCTATCAAGTAATTTGTGCCATGAGCGGGCCTAAAAAATTGTAACTGTGTCTCAAGCAGTGTAAATGCTCTGACTACTAATCTCCAGCGATATTTTGAAGCTACACAATTGCTGCTCTTCAATTTAAACAGGAAGTATTTTTGTCCAGAGATCTCTTACGGCCATGTACATTAGGGGTTTTAAATCTTATTACTAAAGACTATATAAAGAAAACAGGTTTTACTGATTTTACTGAATTTCCACTGTTAAATAAACGTAATGTCAGATTTTCTAGCACACATGACAGTAGTGGTACAACAACAAAAAGTTAATGCAAGCTATAATTATAAGAGAATGAAATACAGATGTTCTGTTATAGTATTTTTTTTATTATAAGAGAATAAGATTTTTTAATTTTTATTATGAGTAGATTTTTATACCACTTAAGCAACCAAAAGTTCTGGAAGAAGTACAATTACCATAGGAGATGATGCAGTCTTTGTCTTGCAGTTATTGCAGCCATTTACAGTTTTGCAGTATGCACAAGGAGAGAACAACAAGTGCTATCATATTTGAGGCATCCGGCGGGAAGAGGCTTTTCAGGGGCTCTGGGGAGAACTTACTGCGACCTTTCAGTACTTAAAGGAAAGATGGAGACAAACTTTATTAGGGCCTGTTGCAATAGGATAAGGGGTAATGGCTTTAAACTAAAAGAAGGAACATTTAGACTAGATATAAGGAAGACATTTTTTACAATGAGGCTGGTGAAACGCTGGAACAGGTTGCCCAGAGAGGTGGTAAATGCCCCATCCCTGGAAACATTCAAGGTCAGGTTGGATGAGGCTCTGAGCAACCTGATCTAGTTGAAGATGTCCCTGCTCATGGCAGGGGAGGTTGGACTAGATGGCCTTTAAAGGTCCCTTCCAGCCCAAACTATTCTATGATTCTATGACATTTTCTTGCCCCACTATGTTAACACATTACTCTAGTTTGTTTCTGTTGAAGAATGAGAATTGTCATTCAGTTCTCAGAAATTCCACGAACAGGAATATAAAGGAGATTTTTCCTTTACCTAAGGAAAGGTTCAAACCTACCTCATAGCTTAATTTTCTAAAGAACAAGTAAATTCACCTCTGTGGTGGTGAATACCACATGTACTTGGCTATGAGCACGAAAACATTTATTCTGACATGAGAGAGAGAGCTGGCAATTTTACTAGGATGTGATTACAATTTATTTAAAGATTTTTCTATCTTTCTCTCTTGCCACACATTTCACTTAATGGCTGAGTGCCTCTCTCTGCCTGAGAGAAACTTCCTTCCTCAAGGATGAAGCAATCTTGGCTTGAGCAGCCACTAGAAAAAAACTCCCTTTTTTATTCCACAAGAGAAAAAAAGCTCATACAAAATTAAGCTGTAACACCACAAAAAAAAAAAAGTTTTCCTAAAACCAGAGGCTAGATACAGGCATACTTCATCATGCCTACGGTTTTCTTTTCTCTAGTAAGGGCAAGAGAGAAGAGTGACCATTTCCTGACCACGTCGGAGACAATGTCTGAAATTATTAAAACCTTTTTCCTCTTTCTGAATCTGTTTCACAGCACCAACCTCTGCCTTACAGTTGAAAGTAAAACTGAACATCCTCTCTTCCCACCTCTAAACTCTGCCTGCTATTTTAAAGAGTTTCAGACAGATCTTGGATTAGTATGAAGCAGCTTTCCTTTCTAAAGCAGATTTTCTATGGTATCTAGAGAAGCTTTAACACCTCTATTTTACCTACCCTCCCCCGGCTTCTCCCTAATGAATGAGTTTATTCAATTATATGTCGCCAGCTTCTGGCAGAAACACTGCTCCTCCTGCAGAGATTTTGCTTTTCTATCCCAAGTTTGTCACAGGGGGATATAAGGAGCTGGGGAGATAGTTATATGGGTGAGCCAATTCATGAGTTGCCAACTCTTGAGAGTTACCTCAGGCATAACGTCATGGTGTGCATCTGCTCCCACACAAGCACTTCCAGAAGGAATAATTAGGACTGTGACTCGGAGAGGGAACTGAGCTCATTTAACAGAACAGGACAGGTCATAGGGTCCAATGACTGAGAGATGTTGTGGGAGCTCTACAATATAATGTGCCTTCTTGGGGAACATGCTGCAATTGCCACGTTGCTTACAGAAAGGACCCCTTGGTATTTTCTGAAGGAAAGAAAAAGGAGACGTATAAACAAATTCGGAGACTGCCTTGAGTTCAAGGACTCGTGAGTACAAGCTAAGCTCATTATTAGATGCATGCATGGAAGTTTTGATAAAATTGGGCTTCGCAATGATCACTGAATTTTGATCAATAGACAATAATGGGACTGGGCATTACTGAATTACTATAGAAGAGAAGGCAGCTATGAAAAATCTTACTTCCAGTAGCTCTGGTCAATTTAGCTTATTATTAGATAAAACCATTTTCCCGAGGAAAAAAGCCAACAAGGCACAACACAGCAGAACACAGAGGACCAAGTCTTGCTTTCCTCTTTTGCAAAGGAAATTTACTAACTTCTAGTCCTGAGAACATCTAGGTCAAAACAATGCAATTATTCTCCAAAAGGACGACATATGGCAGGAGAAAATGTCAAGTATGGCCTCACATTTGTATAAAGAGCTCTCCAGTGACAGTCTTGACAGATATAGCAACACTGTGAGAGAATGTAGAATATATGATTGAGCAAGTTAAATCAAGTCAGTCATTAAATACTGAACTATACATTTTTCAAGATAAGATTCAGAGGGAAAAAAGAGGCCCTAAAACTGAACTTCTATTCCATCTTGGTTTCTTTTCTTATCTTGAAAAGGTGGGCAACCAGTGGTCACTGCACATGGTTACCTTACCTCCAAGGGTCAAATGGATATAATTTATACACTGTAGTTGGTTTCACTCCCACAGCTGATAGAAAGGATTAGGATTAGTCCGTGATGGAAGGAAAAACATATAGAGTTACTAGAACTGCTAATGATAATCAAGTGCTTCGCTGGGTCTCATTCTGAATTATGCTTTCACATTGCAGGAGGATTAATTTAGGGGGAAAACAGTCTAACAGTCTGTGGAAACACTAACAACACTATATCCTTGTTGGAAAAAATACAGATGGATAATTATGGTTGGCTTTCAGAGCAGACTGTCAAGGCCTGACCCACTGTAACAGTTAACAGATGAATATATCACAACAGATGAATATATCAGGAGCATATATCACCCTGGAGCACAGACAATGGAGCAACAAATAACTTGTCTGTTCACATCTGAGCTGAAACAGCCTCAGCATGAATACTGGGCCCAGCCTGGGGCCCTGCACTGGCAGGTGGGTGCAGACCCAGCACAGGGAAGGCAGAGAAAACCAACACAAGCGATCAGAGCTTTAAAACCCACCACCTCTCTCTCAAAGCTGGTCAGTGAGCCAAAAGGAGCTGAAACAATTTGCTCCAAAACAACCACGTGCTTCAGTGCAGTGGCTTGCCATCATTGTCTGAAGAACATCAACAAGGACTAAAAGAAAAAAGAGTAACGCCATACAAATAATAATCAAATTAAATCAATAATTAAGATTTCACCATTTCTGTGTCCCAAGAAACCCTGCCAGAGAGGCCTTTGCAGTGGAGGGAGCTGACTCAGATGTCTGAGGCAGGTTCACAGGGGACCCTGCTACACCAGCCAGCAGGAACCCTGCAGTCACTCTGCTTTAGCACCAGAAGAAATCTCCTTTTGCTATTACTTAAATACAATTACCTTAACACACAGTCAGAAAAACAGCAGTGGTTAAAACCATGGTCAGATAAATCCCAAGTGGAGGCCTGCCTGCTTCTGACCATCAGAAATAACTCACCACTTTCAAAGTTTCTCATCTAAGACCATTATCCTTCTCCCTCCTCTCAGCCTCCTCCCTCCTCTCCCCTGCATTTTCTTCAGCATTTCTTATTGGCTTAGCTTATGATAACAGTCTTGCTTACAACAACTTATACTACTCCACTCTTATAAAGTCTACCAAAACAAGAGAAATAAATTATTAAATATACAAAACCCACCCTTGCTCTCTAGGTCCAGTGTGAACAGAAGAAATAGCAAATAGCTGGAGAGCACAGCCTTGAGAGACTGAAGTCTTCAGCTCTGAAGCACTTCAAATACAAATAAAGACAAGTATTTGTCAGGAATGATTAACATAAAACTGTTCTTGCCTTGAGAAAAGGGATGTTTCAAATAAGTTTGTTTGGTTTGGGGTTTTTGTTTGTTTTATGACTTCCATGTTGAATTTAAGAAGTAAAATCCTTTCCAACCCCAACACACAGAGCTTTTTTTCAGGAAAGCTATACATGGATAAGCATCCCACCTAAGGACAATTCATTTCCAGGTCAGTATGTAGTAAAGGTTGAAGTTGCTGCAGATTTCCTAGGAATTACACATAAAGTGAACTTTTACAGCATAAGTAAAGAAAGGTGGCAGACAGAGACATGAAAATGGGAATACAATTCCACTGAAGTTGTTTCTTCTTTTTCTGTGCAAATATTCTTGTTGGCTTTTGGCTAGCAAGAATATTCCAGTGGAGTTTGCTTCTCCTTTGTAAGTTAATATCTTGCAGTTTTTTATTGAAGAAAAAAAAATTAGTTTCTCATGGAAAAGTTTTAGAGCTTAATGGCAAGGGTTATCTTTCTTTTTGCAAGGTTTTTTAATGCCTATATTGATTGTTGTTTTAGCATCTTACTGTATAGACAAAATATAAACAAAGTATAATGTTTTATGAGCATGGCTTATAAGTGCTACTGCACTACAAATACCACATTGACACAAATTAAATAGCTCATTTAGCTTTCTGGCATCTCGTGTAAGATACTCTGTTTGTCCTTGTCTAAGGGATTACATTAATTAGCAGTGATCCTATCTCACGGAGACTGGGGTCATGTCTTCTGTGCTATCTGAACAATTAACACAACTGGAAAATTCTGATTCACTGATTACAAATTACTTCTCAAGCAGTACAATTTGTGTCCAGTAGTGTTTTTCCAGGTTTTACTTTCAGTTCGGCATATTAGTCTGCTTATTCCATTCTGTGATACTGTTTCCAACTTAAAAGTGAACTTCTCGGATAGTTTCTCAGATTTATAACTGTTCTGAATCACACATTTTTATAGCTTTTGCATGAGGTCTAGCTGTTTCTTAATCAAAGTATTAGCAATGTGTTGAAAAGTATCCTTAAATATTTTTATTATGCCACCTAAATATTGAGCAGAGAACTCTGGCTGATTAAAAGCTGCCTTAGGAACTGAACTGTTTGATACTTGATGGATGCAAGCATACAAAACACTAACATGGTTTATAAACATACTGAGTTTTCCATGGAAAGCTGATGATGCTTTTGGCAAGACGAGGGTGTTCTAAAAACTAGACTCGTGGGCAAAATTGATACCTACATAAATATATCTATGAATTAAAACATACTTTCACAACTTGAGGTGGAATTTTGGAAATACAACATAAATCAAATACTTGTTATTTTCACCCTGAAGTTACTGCATGGTGCTATAGATGAATTTGCCTTAATGCCTTCCTATGTGCTGGGACGAAGGGAAGGAAGAGCTATGTAGAATATAGGTCTTGTAGGTTTCACTGTGAAAAAAAAAAAGCGCTTTCCATTACATTTATGTAAGTCTGCTCAAAATACAATCATTTGATGTGTTTTTCAAGGACAATATTTAAATTACTAGCTATGTAAGAAAACATGCCAGATATCCCCTAATTTAAATAATTACAAAATCAAGGCAGGATTAAGTGGGAGCTGGTTTAGGTGAAATCAAGTACCAATGGATCACAACAGCCCCAAACTTCTGGACTAGCTCAGTTATGCAGAATACATGCAGAGTTCTGCAATTTTGCTTGCACAGGTCTGGGTAAGGGTTTTTTGAGTACACACGGTTTCTTCATAATCCTTAACTTGCACCCTGCATTCAGGGCTCTGTCAAGTTGCAGCAAGGCCATGAACTGATCTGGATCACAAAATCAACCTTGGATAATGCAAAAACCACTCAAGAACCATCACAACCAAATCATCTCAGCGCTAGTTTAATTGACCTTTTGTTTCCCCTTGGATATCCCTTTACTACTTACCTCCTTTGACAGCCAGGACAGGAAGGCCAGTTTGCTACTCTAGGAGGAATTTACAAGGTGCATGATGAAAATTATACAGTCATAGGGTTAACACAGCCTGGAAGGGGTACTCAAAAGGTAACCATAGAAAAAAAGTCCACTTTTTCATTCTTTATCTCAGGATTTTGGCTATAAGGACACTATGGGGGACCATATCCAAAGCCTTGATGAAGCTGAGCTACACAGTTGCTCCCCCCATATCCAAAAGGCTCTAGAAGGACCCCTCCTGGACATTACCAGGGACTGCACGGAGGCCGACCTTTTAAATTAAAGATGTTTTTTAAAAATAGCCAATATTTCTCATGATTATTCTCAAAATAGCATTCACTTCAGTGACAATAAATAAGACTTTCATAATCTGGATTTTTACCCACTTCTAATAATGCTGAAGTTACTGTACAACATTCTGTGAAGGTACAGCAAGAAGAACTGAGTGTACCTGGGTTTATTACAGCTTTTTATGGGTTTTCATATTTAGAGTACCAAACCATCATTTATATGCTTTTCCATAAGACAGTGTAAAAAGCTTTCCACAGACCTGTTGGGGGAGGGGCGCGGGGTGGGGTGGTGGTGTATCTTGCAGAGTGCCAGACAGTCTAGGGTAAAAAAGGATTCAGGGTGACTGGAGGCCAATATTATTAACTGCACTGTAGCAGCTGCTCTGTTCCACACCATATTAATATAAATAGTTTAGATTCCATGTTGCTATTTTAATAATTTACCAAAATATAAATGACCATGAAGGTCTTCATGGTCTGCAGGAGAGACCTCAGTATCCCTTACAAGAACAGAGGATGAACTACAATTTATGCAAGAGGACAAACCAAGACAAAGTTCACACAGCAGGTGAACAGAAACAAAACTCCAGGTTTTCTGCCAAACACACCAATACTCTGGCTATTGGACAGCTCCCTGCCTGGAGTTATTGTTGAAAAGGGCCCTTTCCTCCAACTAACAAGAAAAAATAGTTCATACCAGTCACCTGCTGTCAACATTCTGGAATCTGCTTGTTTGAAAGAGAGACGGCTCCTAAGTTTTAAGCATTTTTAGATGCACATTTATTTCTGTTGCACATTTATTTTCTTCAAAGTGAAAACACAGGGCAAAGATGTCAAATCTGTTAGTCCACGAGTCTGTAAGTAGAAGTGTTTAATGTGGAGCCTAACCAGAAGCGGCCCCATTTTCTGGCATGCTCACAAATACAGAGCATACTGACTACAGCTGGAGGCTGGGTTCATCATGGGAAACCAAAGTACTGATTAGGGCATGGCAAGAAAAAGGGATGGGGTGTCTCAAATTTAGATTTGCTTGTGAAAACTGTCACATTATTTTGTCTCATGGGACAAAATGTAGTTCAGCCAAAAGAAAAACAGAAAAGCTCCTGACTTCCAATCTCACACTTGAGCCACTGGCTCCAGGCTGCTTCAACAGACTACTTCAAAGCCAGTTGAACTCGGAATAGACAATGAAGGTGATTAATGAGGTGCATTATTTTTTAAGAATTTAATTTTACTACTCCTGTGCTGCTACCAATGGCTATTATTGATCGTGCCCATTTGCCTATGTACCTCACAAATCTCTTCATGGCTTTCCTCCTTGCTATTCTACCTCGTTACCTATTGCTTTTACTTTTTCTAGCACGTTGCTGCCTTCTACAGCCCTTCTACAACATCAGAGAGCTTCAGTCTGGCCATTGCATAGCTTAACTAGAAGTTGAGTATCATTTACTCAGCCAGAAAGGTTTTCCATATCCACAAGTGAAGGACAACCAAGGGGCTACATAACAAGCATCCACTATGCTCCTGGATGAAAAATGAGAGTGGTGATTCATTGAAGAGCATAGGAAAAAGGATCTGAGTAAATTGCAATCTTCCAAACCATCACCAATCTAAGGCCCTTAAGCAACACACTTAACTCATCAGTGGTAAAAAAAAAAAAAACCAGCACATAAATTTTCTGCAGACTCTGGCATTTGTCCTTATGCAGATATTTCAAGTCTGACATATTCCACATCTCCTAATTCCCATCTGAAAACAGGCTGCAGAAAGGAGACTTGCGTAGACCCTTATCCCACTGCTGCAAAAAAACTGCACTAATGCAGTCAAAGGCTTTCTCTCTCACACACACAGAAATATAACATCCTAGTACATTTTTTGTTTACCCTGACAAACATAATCTTCCAGAAAATCCAGAGAAATTAATTTCCCATTAATCTCATGGCACAACATGAGCTTGGGCGTCCTTTGGCTTCTGACAAAACACTGGGTCACCATGGCTTTGAACAAAAAGCCCATCCTCATGGCTGGGCTGCAGGAAAGCCACATTTAAGATTTAATGGCCTTCTTCACCAGTTTGCTGCAATTCTAATTAAAACACCAGAGTTGCTGCACTTAGAAGCATTTCCTAAACAGTATCTCAGAGTGCCTGCGATAAGAGAAGTCTCAGCAAAGGCAAGTGACAACATTATTTAAGAGAAAAAGTCAAATTAAAGAACAGTTCATTAAAATCTTTAACATGTGGCAGGTTTGGTAGTTCTACTGCGTGTAGGCTCTAGACAGATTTATCATGCCTTTCATTTTAAAACCTTTATGTGAACGCATTTGCTGAGATAAATTATCTTGTTCACAAAAGCATCCTGTTCAAGGCTGCCGTTTTAACTGTTACATCAATCAAACTATGTTGTAAAAATGTTAGCATCAATTTTGACAATCAGTATCTCATATTTATAGCTTTGGAGCTATTTTCATTAGTTTCCTATTCCAATTCTGGTAATTTTTACATTTTAATTGACAACCATCAAGGAAATACTGAACACAAACTGGTTAACTCATTTAATGTAGCTGGACGGATACCCTGAGCTAAGCAGACAGTTGCAGGTGAACTGCTTCTGAACACGCCCCATAGCAATCCAAGAAGAGACATCTAGACACACAAGCAAATTTTGGAGTTGGATAGGGGGTTGATATGAAATGCTATGGAAAACCAAGATTTCAGCCATTCCAAGGCTTTTCACTGAACAGCTGTCCTGGGAAACATCTGTCTAAAGGAAAAGGGATTCTGCTGCTATGATTTCCCACTTTTACTCAGAAACTCAGTTTCTGACTGACTTGCTCATTTCTACTGCTAAATCCTTTGTCAGAGCCCCAGTCAAGAAGTGGGACCCCCTGGAATATACTTAGCACAAACAGAACAAAAAAGCTCTCCAGCCTGAGAGCTCCCTTGAAATGCAAGATGATAAACATTATAGTCACTCAAACACAAACAGTGACAAGTTCATTCAAAGCAACAGTATCCATCTATTTTTAGCAGGGTTTGTGTTAGGGAACAAAAAGCTATTTTCCACAACTTTGAATTAGAAACACCCATCTCTAAACCACCTCCTTTCCTTCTCTTAAGGAGAGTTTGTATCAATGATCGCTCCAGGGAAACTTTTCTTTCTTTCTTTCTTTTCCCCTTTAAAGCAGAGAAGATCAACTGAAGATATTATTCCACTCTAAGGGATTGAGTAGATTTTCATTTTGAAACACAAATTTGTACTACAATTTAATGAATTCCCTCTCGAGTATAAGATAAAGGCTTGTGTTCCCATTTACACAAAGATTAAAAAAGCTTTGAGTGCTGAGAAGAATTTAGGATAAGAAAATTATTTTGAAACACAAATGGCTTTATCACCTCGGAAAACCAATGCAAATACCAAAGCCTGCAAATGCTCCTGTCTGATATTTGGTACACAGTCCTCGTCACTGAGTTTCAAAGCATTTTAATGGATACACAGCTCTTTCGTACCATATATTTAAGACTTAAGATATCTCTGGCCAAGAGGCCTTTTAAATATGACCGCCAGTCAAACAAATGACAGCCACCATCAGCCTTGTGGGATTCTTGTCTCTATTATTAAACTGAGACAGCTACAGCATCTATCCAAAGGGTGGGTAGGACACAGCCTCACATTATAGACACTGTCAGGATTTTTGGGCCTCTGTCACTTGTTATTATTAATATCATGCTAGTATCGAGAGAGTTGCAGTCTATCCTGGTCACCGCTGTCCTGTGCAATGCAACAGACAGACATTGGAAAGTAAGGCAGTATATGTCAGAGCAATAACCACCAAGCCATTCTTGGCATTTAAATTTTTAAAAATTATTAACTACCCTTTTTTCACCCATCCAGTATCACCTCCTGAACTTGCTATTCAAAAAGGATGAGTTTAAAACTGAACTATCCTCATTTCCACAGGGGGAAAAGGACCCACCTGATAAAACCAAGCTGAATAAAGGCACTGCTGTGGACCTGCTGTATTGAAGTTTCTTATATTAATCAATATGGCACATCAGTTTCTTCTCCTCTGCACTGTGTTCGGTGCCGTTCTCACAAACAGCTGTTGAAGAGCAAAAAGCATTTTTATGTGCCATGTTGTTGATAGAGTTAAATGTCTTCTTTAAACGTACTCTGGCAAGACTCCTTTCAACACGCTTTTAAACTGCCTGCTCTATTTTAACAACCTTGGAATCAGTCTTGATGGAGGCTAGTATCAATGACTCCACCAAAACCAGGTTTCGATCACTAAAAACATGAAATGCTCACCACCACTCAAGACCACTGGGTTAGGCCACACAGTGTTGGTGCCAAATCCAGGACCTGCACCACGGACACACTTTCCAGCAGTAACTCAGGACTCCAGCAATTGTGAGGTCTGAGATAAGGCTACACTAAGAAATTCACAAAGGTGCTCCAAATTATTTTACTCCCTGCAGTCAGTTATTACACGTTTTGCTACTGAACTTCCCAGGGTGTATTCTGCAATGGTCTTTTGCACTGCAAAGAAGATGGCCCTTTGCTGCAGTGATGAAAACGGGAAAGACTGCCAATTTAACAGTCCATTCTGCCTACATCTCACATGCTTCAATCGAGCCACGCGTGGCTGGGCTCTGGGCATTTCACTTGGATGAGACGAGTGACTGCAGCGAGTGTTGCCCTTGTAGATTTGGCCCCAATAGGCAGGAAGGGCTTCTTTTCCCACGTTGTTGACTGTCCGAGTTGGAAAGGGAATGAGAGCAGGTTCAGAAAGCCAGAGTCACTTATGGAAATATTTTCAGACTGCCAACTTAAGAGTAAAGAGGATTTCAAGAATGCAGTTTGAGGTCATTCAGTTTTTATCCACTACACAAGCCACTCCGCTTGGCAGAGAACTAAGAAAGCCTCTTTCCCTAGCAACAAGTCATGTTGTACATGCTGCTTATTCAGCTGCAAATATGGCTTTTATCCCAGAGGTAATGGACTTAGAGAAGGCTATTCTTAAGCACTAATAGGCTAAAAGAACTCAATTATTTTCATTTAAAGACTAACGAGGCTCTCTTGTGAGCGATTCATTTTGTTACTTCAGGAGCCGTGTAAATAAAAGGAAGGGAGAAAAAAGCCATCCTGATGGGCCGGTTTAATGGACACAGACCTCCTACAGTGCTGAAATCCCCTTTAAACAAGGAAAGAGAAAGATCATCAAAAAGCCCATCACAGTACATAGAGGGGTGCAAGGGTCAAGCTGTAGACAAAAACGATTATCACATAACTGCTTATCATCCCAAATCGTTTGAGAATTTTTACAGCAACATTTCAGCACTTAGAATGAGTGTGGGATGGAAAACACTTGAGCGCTGGTTTTCACAGGCCACTCGATATTGACCTGATACCACGATTAGTCTAATGCACAAGAGCTCCCTTCTGACAAGATCAAGAGATTATGCGAGATTACAAGGAACAGGACCCCTGTTATCAGCTTGTCACCTCCACTTTGGGGAATGAGTCCTTGTGAAAGCTACCCACTTTATCTTCCTCTGTGGCCACTCAAGACTGACTGCCACAAGCCTCTAATCACACCTTTAAAAACACATCAGGAGGTTGCTAACCACTGGAGGACAAAAAGTTATTTCTGGTGTTTAAAAGCAAGGTGGAAGACAGCCTGTATCCTGTGTGGGGAAGAAAACCCTACTATTTTGTTAACATCTGTTCACTTTCACTATTCTATTATTATTCCTTCTACATAACAAATATATTTAATGCTTCTTGGCTAAGTCAAGTAGTGATGATACAGCCTCTGCTGCTGCTAAAGTTTCTTAATACTTTACTGAAAGTGTGACGCAAAAACACAGAGAATGTAAAGAGAAAATTAAGACACCATTATTGAGTGCTGCACTTCATGCTATTGCCATCAAAATATAATCTTAATTTCCCAAGTCACTGCTATTTGATTTGCGCCCCTCTAGCTCTGGCTGGCTGTCCCTCATATAGTGCTAGCCAAGCACATAACACAAAGCATGCCTCTAGGTCACTCCTCTCTCTGCCACCATGACAAAATGGCTGTCTATACCTAATTTAGTCTCCTGCTAGCTCAGTCATGACACCTGAAATCTTTCAGCCACATCTTTTTTTTCCTCATGGCTGTTTACAACTAATAGATACGAGTCTTAAGGATGTCAGCTCAGAGAAGAGAGCAGAGGTGATGGCTAGAGGTAGCAATGCAGCATTCAATCTCATCTCAGCTGCTTCACAGGTTCCTTTTTCCACCATTTTTGCTTCATCTCATTCCCACTCCCATCAATTTTCCAGCAAAACAAACTATAAAAAAATACTTTGCAAAAGATGTTTTATTTTTCAAGACTAGACTATCCAAAGTTCACTTCCTAGTGCTACCTGTAACACAACATTTTTGTTTGGAATGGTTGTTATTTTCTGCTCCTTCCCTCTTTGCCATTTAACATCTGCAACATGCCAATGAACTACAAACATTACACATGGGACAGGCTTTGTCTCATTTCTTCTAATTAGACAGACATATCCATAATCAAGCTTCTCACTAGATATCCACAACTCACAAAACAGGTATCATATATATGTAGAGAAGCATGTATTCAAAATAAAAGACTCTACTACAGTATTTTAGCTACATATCCAATAGAAGATGTGAACTCCTTATGATCAGGAGTGTATGAGTGTAACTCACAATAACTACCCCCAAAGAAACTTTTCTTTATTAAGAAACACAGCATCTTAAGCACAAAAAGCTAACCACAAGATGAACTCTGTTTAAGTAATAAGGCTCAAGCTCCATAACATTTCATGGAGATTAATGACCAGCTGAAGGACTTGATAACCAGAAACAAAAGACAAGTGAATTCCCTAGGAAAAGCTGCAGGAGGCCAAGCTCATTACCCATAGAGGAACCAGGGAGTAAAAAGGACACCAAGTTCTATTCACTGCCTGTCCTTAGACCACAGGCTCTAAAGTTATTAACACAGTTTCACCATTTTCAGAAATGTTCATTTTATTAACAAAAAAAAATAAATAAAATTCAAGTGTCTGAAAGACTGTCCTCCAAATGTTGAAACTGAAGTTTTTCTGTCTGCTAGTCAACATGGCAGGCAGCTCAGCAGAGACTGAATATTTTCTAGTTCAATTTCACAGAATCTTGCTAACATACAGAATAATTTCCATATGGTCATGTGCTTTCTTCAAACAAAGATTTTTTTTAAAAAGTTTTTTTCATCATTAATGCCTTATTGATGTATTTTAATTATCTACTGCGGCATCAGTGCTGAGGTGATAAAGCAGACAACTGTAGTTTTTTTATAGTCATTCAACTTGTCCCTGAAAGAGGCCTTATTTTTCATATAGACAGAGTATCCAACTGAGCACTGAAAACTCATTAATCATGCCTCCACAAGTTTATCTCAAGTTTAATTTGCACGTTTAGGTAAGTAATTTTAAGTAAGCAAAAGGCAATCTGAGTCCCAGTCTAAATGCACAGGCTACTGAGTCAGTCTTTCACAAGTCAGTGTAAACGTAGTAAGAAATGAGTAACAGCTGGTGAGAAAATATCAGCTTTTGGTGTGCAGTAGAAATGGAAGCAAAATCAAAATTGCCTTATAAAACACAGCAGTTACCTGCTGAAATTTATCCGGCAACAGCAGCGCTCACCCCCCAGTCTGTAGATTGTGAGTACTGGCTGAAAACTACAGTCTTATCTCAGGCTACCTCACCAAAAGTTATCTGCCCTCCTGAACTACTGCCTGTGCTGCCTTCAGGCAGGGCAGCCAGTCACGCAGAGTAATGCTCCCCCCACTTTTAAGACTTTCTTCCCATCGCCGCCATGTTATCTTAGGCATCCTGCCACAAGCCTCCTCACCACAATCAAGGACATCCCTTATACTCCATCAAGCTCTATTTTATACTGCAGATGATGAATGGTGACAGTCGTCTCTAATTTATTGGGACTGTTCTTCTCTCAATGCAAAACTGTTGGGAGCTGTCACCCCTGCTCACTTGCCTTCTGTGTTTTAAAGATATGGGACAATAGGGGATGATATATTCCTTACAGAAATGTTTGGAGGTCATTCAACATTCCAGAAGTATTTCAGAGAAACCTCAAGTATATAAAAAAAAAATAGTGAAATTTCTGTTCTCTCCCTTTCATTTTAAGTGATACACAACATTTGCATAAAGGTTACGAAAAAGTTTAAGGTTGGAATAAACAGTAAATAAATCTGAATGTTAATCTCATTTGTTCCTCTCTCAAAGCAGAAACTGGCCCTCAGTTTCACAATCTGATAATAGCGCAGCAGCAGTATTTGCCTACACAAAAGATTTAACAATCCTGAGATGAAGTGCTAAGTGCAACACAGTATTGCTTAAAAATCCCTTCTAGTTATCCTAAAAACCTATCAAAAATCACGTAGTGAGAAAAAAAAACCCCAATACATTAACCTCCTAACAGTGTCTGACTGTAAAACTGGTACTTGAAAAAGAGGTAGACATTAGCATCCGATGAGAGCATATAAACAAATGCATCCATGTGGTCTATTTTACAATGGTATGAAATAGAGCAAGAAAGCATGGTGCTCCTTCTTTACACCTGATGTTTACATTAAATAATTAACAAGTAATAAGACGCATCAGCAGAAAGTACTTAGCAAGCAGCAAAATGACACAGTTAAGTTACGAAGTATCTTTACAAGATTTATATTTCAATACAAGACTCAAGAAAACAAGAAGTGGGTGCGTTCCTGCACCAAACATCTTAACATCCCAAAGCCATATCCCTTTTACTTTAGGACCACATGAAAGACATCTTTGCACAATGCTAATTATTCTCTGTGCTTACCTAGCTGGGAATATCTACAGAAACCAAACATCCACCAGCCTCTAATATCACAGTGCTAGTATCTATAAAAGCATGCATATGTGAAGGGGCTCATTTTCATTTATGACCTAAGCTAGGGCTAGAAGAATGCGTATTTCCAGAGATGACTGGATACATTTGGCAAAGAAAGGGATTTGGCACTACTCCATCACATACATGCAATTTTTCCCTGCCCATTCAGCTTATGTGACACTGGAATAGTCAGTCACTCATCCACCAGTAAATAGACAAAAGCCAGAGCAGATGGAGAGGACCTGCCTGGGCCTCGCCTGATACTAAGTAACTGCATTAATCCCAGTATTATTATGCAATTCCTACAGATGTCATCTCTTAGGAAAACACTTAACATAATTGCCCATATGCAAACACTTGATACACATTCTATTTCACTGTGTCACTAGCTCCGTGCAGGTCATGCATAGTGTGCAATGTCCAATATATTTTACCATTACACTCTGTAGTAATAATGCATTTCCAGTCTCATAGGAAGTTATAAAAAGTCCTTCCTTTTTCAATTCCCCACACTTGAAGTCACAGGGCCCTTACTCATTTTTTCAAGCCAGGGCAGTTACTGTCTTTTGTAAGAAATTAGAATTGACAACGTTACAGTAAGTTTTCGTTTCAGTTCACCCCACGCAAAGCTCATGGTTCTCTCCTGCAGGTAAGTGAAATAAGCAACACAGACCAAAAAAATCATCATCATACAGAAAAATTTCCTAGTGAAGAGCTACGAAATTTCAAATGCAGATTTGCAGATTCCTGACAGCTGCACTTACATTCAATTTATTGTTAATTTAGAGATAATACAAAAGCCATTTTACTCATCCATAAAAGGATTACAACTCTTCTCATAGGTGACTGGCGCAGAACTGTCACCACCAGCAGACACACCAGAGCCTTCAGACGCCATGCTGTGGCAAAGGGTATTATCTCAAAGCACCAGCTCACCCCACTCATGTTCCCTAGCTCTGGCACACTTTCACCAACCCGTTATGAACATGCTGAAGGCAACATCAAGACACATATGCAATTCAACCAAGCGCATCCAAGCTCTGAACACATTCAGATCTGTGTGCTCTTAAACAAGTTTAAAAAGGCCATTTCCATCATTGTGATCCTGGATAATACGAGCCAGGCTGCAATGAATAATTGCCGTTTTCATGGATTCTTTATATGACACACTGCTCCCATTCTCTGCAGCCACAGGGAGCTCAGCCCTCTTTGTCCCATACAAAATATACTCCATGGGTTTAAAAGAACATGTTTCTTTTAGGACTTAACTTTGTAGTTTCACCAAGTTCTTTCAGGTGAACAGAGAATCTCATTCCTCTGCTCATTTTCACAGAATTCATTGGGTTGCTTGTGCATGTGAGTGTTGAATGCAGGAAACCTTTAATTCCTTCTTCAGAAGGAATGTTTTCTCTATTTTGCACTAAAGGCAGGCCTTGGGCAGACAACAACAACAAAAAAATGTAATTCCTGGAATTCACTATAAAATGCTGAAAAAAAGAAAAAGAAGGGGGGGGTGTATTTATTTGCCAATCTTGCTGATGGCAGAGCCTAGCATTTGCAATTGCTCCTGCAATGACAATCTCAAATCAGTGTCCCAACTATTATAACACTGGTGACCCAATTTACCCAATTTTTCTTCTATGTATGCAGCTGACATACATATCTTTGAAAAGGTCTTACCTTAAGATAGTCCTAGCATGCCACTTCAGGTCCTGACAGAGTCCATGGCTTTGTCTTAGAAAAAAAATCTGCATATATTGTGGTCTTAATCCACAGATGAAACTAATGATCATCAACTCCATTTGATTCTTTTTCAATATGCTACAAGCCCCCCACAAAATGAGGTCTGTATATCTTCAAAATATTAACTACCATTGAATCTTCTTTTCATACCCTATTAAAAATATTACCTCTACCTGCTTTCACTCACATTTTGCTAAGTTTTTAAGTTAAAAAAGTGTTTATTAAATTATCCATACAGTAAAACTAACTGTGGATAATTAAAAATATCGGAAAACTACAAACCTAGGCTTTTCTTTTTGGGATACTAACTTTCCCCCCCAAAAAAGATTGCATAAGTCTTCATATATTTCGCAAGCCACATAATAGGAAACACTTTCTGAAATTACAGTTCAGAAACTGTCTCTGTTCATTCAGATACCTGCCAGGCTAGGTAGGGCAGATGATCATTTAAGGATGATCATCTGTCCCAATCTAAGCCCTCAGGCTTCCTGCCCTTCTCTCCCCCAAGACCTCAGCCTCACTTTTGTTCTTTGCAGATGTTCCCAATACCCTTCCAACTCCAAGCTTTTTTTGGCACTTTGTCCTTCCACTCCACTTAAGCAACACAAGGATGGGTAGAACGTGAAAGGATGGCGTTACCCAGAGTAACACTTCGTCAAAACACAACTGCGTTCTGACAATGCTTTGCATCAGAGTGCAAGATGCAAAATAGGACTTGTCACCAAAGCTAAGTGACAAAGGCATTCAAGTTTCTGACACTCAGGACAAACACAGGCATACACAGAGCCCAACTCGTCTCACACTCACCTGAAGCACGCATTTTTCCAGTGGTGATTCCTCCTTCATTACCAAGGTAGTTCAGAAGGAGGTACACACACTTAAGTAACAACTAATTGCTTTGAAGACAGAAAAGATAAATGCCCAGGCCTGAACACTGGTCACTGAAGACTTCTTGAGCACATCAAGGTGAGTGCAAAACCTGACATTCCTGATTCACAACCAATTGTTGTCTCCTGTACCCAAAGCTGCTTCTCCTGGCTGTCAGCTAACTGTCTCCCTGCCCCTTTGCTGACACATAGAAAGAGCTGTAGTGTTCTATTTTGATATTCCCCCCATTCTTGCTTGTGTCTCCACATCACTTAAACCAAATTCATGCCCTTCCTATGACTGTTTTTCAGAAAAGCATTTGCAGAAATCCAGAGAAAACCAGCCATAATCGTCATGCTGCCTGGCATACACTGCTGCTCGGGAACTCATCTCAGCCATTATAGAACCTGTTTCTTCATTCCTCCAGCTGTGACTACTATTGTCCAGCACAATTAAATAAAAAAATGGAAGAGTCTTTTCAGATCTTACTCTATTTTTGTGCCAATGAAAACTTGCCCAGGCACCCATTTCAGTGCCACCTTCTAAATTTGGGAGTCCCATGGAAGTGCTGCAAGTGTCCCTTCTTGGCAGGTAACATCAAGGTCTATTCCAAACCATTTGTGCCAGTCAGGAGTCTACAGTAACGATTATTGTGTATCAGTCTATTACCAACCTTAGTGGATTTTATTGGTTTGGAGTTTTGTTGTTGTTGTTGTTTTTTAAATAAAGTAGAAAGCCAGGATCTGCTTTCATAACAGGATTTAAGGCATTTCTCAATAACGCTACTTTCACTGTTACAAAGAAAAAAAAGTCACCATCACCAAAAAAATGTCGGTGTTTTAGCACACAGGGAGCAAGGTATTTATATAGGTTTGGAAAAATTGTGTAATAAAGTTTAAGTAAATGAAACTGCACCTAGAGTCATTAAAGTGACAGAACATCTGTTGTGTCTCAGAAAAAAAACCCACGTAAATTTAACCTCCACCCAGAGACACACAGCTACCAGGTCATTGCAATAGCAAAGGTACAGGTTGCTTTTACATGTATGACTTCAGGTTCATACCTCTGTCAGCACCCGCATTTTCTTCGTATTGTGTGCAGACCAATGCTTTTCACAGTACTTAACGAGCATTGTCAGTCAAGCTGGATACAAAGCCTAAAATATTTTCTACTACTACCTGAAAACAGAGACACTTCTGATCTAGCAAGGCACTTGTCCAACAGAATGTAGTCTCTGCTTGTTAAGATAATGGTGATGTTACCAACCATTACACCAGTCCTAGTTTTTATCCCCCCGCAGTGCTGTGAAAGAATGAGATACAGTGATACCCAGTGCTACAACAGTTATTAAGGGATATGAGGCTCAAGCAGAAGTCTACAGTGAGGTAAAGCTTGGATATCTGAAAGAAAATGAACCTTGCAATAACAGAAGAAATGATGCTAACTGAATGACCTACTTTCAAAATCCACTCAACACTGTCAGCTAGATTATACACATTTCTCACCCCCAACAAGAACAAGTGAGAGATGCACATACACAGTCTGCATGTGTTTACCTATCCAAAACTCTGACTGCTTGGTCCTTCCCTTTGCTTTTATGCAAACCAGCGAGGCCAAAGCTCAAAGCTTCCTTCTTGCCTGTCTGGTTCCCAGAGCCTCTGTTCTAAAATTATTTCTAATCTTTTTACAAAACTTTACACGTAAAATGGATTGTCCCAGAAATTTTGGTTTTCTTGGAAAGAGCTCATAGAAAAACATTGGATTAATTTGGAAAGTAATGTGAACTAGGAGCTTCAAAGCATCATTCAGGATCACTTATACTTCAGATACAAAGTCAAAAGACTCATCTCCAACACTCTTCCATTAAAATACTGTCCTTTCAGACAGCCTTTAAAACGTTAGCTCTTCTCTCAGCAAAGCACAGCTTCTTGCCTCCTCCCCAGCTCAACTCCACCACTCCCCAAAATCCAGCCAGACCGCAGCAACCCTTCCTGAAACCTTCCTTCCCCCTCTCTCCTCCACATATCTCCCTGAAGAGGGATGGCATTCCGATAATGGCATTCCTTGCCTCTGGTGACACTGCTGCTATTTGAGAGATACCAACCAGAGGTGCCCATAAGAAAAATTTATGTGAGCTTTCCAAAATTTCACACAGATAATTGTATTCCTTAGTAAATATCTTCCTGAAATGATTTAGGTAGTGCAAACCTTACCTTACTGCAACATCACCTTTTGGGTCAAGTGAGAAGGCTTTCTCCCAGTACTTATTCTTGCAGGCATCTTTTTCTCTCCCCTCCCAACCCTGAGCATTGCATCTCTCAAGCAGATGATCAGAGTTTTGCTCTCCAAAGTGACTACCACCTCACTGCTCCTGGGCACACAGTGGCTGAATTGTCAGCTGTCTGTGTAAGATGTTAATAGAGAAATCCGTCATTCAACCTTCTCACTGACTACACGCACATTAATGAACTCCACAATGTGCAGCAATTCTTTTCTGGATAGTATCTACTATTCACAGCCACCCTACATAAAAAGCCTTTATGGTCTTCCTGAATGTTTGCAACACACTGGGGACCTGCTGGACACAGTTCACAGGAAAACGGAGGGAGAGAGGGGGGAATTGCCTTTAGCTGGTTTCATTCTTCAGCAGCCATTTGTCCCATTGCTGGCATTAGCACCGATTTGAGAGAAGCATATGTATTGTTCTAACATCTCAGAAATGCCTTGGCATTTTATTGTCTGGTTTGTTTAACATTATTATTCTATTGTCAAACAATTTAAAAGTGTCTACACACTGAGACTTAGAGAGCATTCTGTGAAAAAGCCCCTTTGTTCCTGTATCATCCACACAGCATACCTTCATGAGCTCTACTGTGAGCTGCCTAAGGTTTTAAAAATAATAGTGTCTGAAGTCTTTTATGAGAAAGCACTACACGCCAAATACTGAAGCTAATGCCATTTGCAGATGCACACTGTGTCTCACAAGCTGAGCCAAGCAGAATAATGCACGCAAATAATTATCCCCTGAAGAAAACTGAGAATGTGGTGGTTAACAAGCTAATGAAAGTCTGAAAGTCTTACCAGCTCTTTAGGTCTCAAAGTCCAGCTCTTCCTCCCCACACCTGCTGAGAAACCCTGGTCCTGTTCTCCAGCCGCTCATTTAACATACTCTTCCCTCGATCTTAGGTTACATTCTTTGAGCCCACACAACACAGCTAAATTTTCTCATACAGGCCCCTCTGACCACTTCACCCTCCCTCCCAAGGTCAAATGCTTACATTTGCATCCAAACTCCCACAGCACCACATTCAGGTCCCTCATCTGACAAAGACTGCACAGCCCTGCATGCACATATTTAGCCTCTCCCCGAAATTCCCCCTGCTTGCACCCTCTCAACACTGCCAGCTCAAATTACACTCTGCAAGTTACAAACATCAACTGGACTAGTTCACATTTGAGCTCCAGATCCATAAAGCACTTTCTCATTGGGATCCCAGTACTGGGCAGTACCCATCTCCTCTTGTCTTTCCATCAGTACTGCTGTTCCAGCAGCAAAGAGATGGTGGGACAGGGGTGATGGAAATCCACCATCCACGCCCTGCAGATGGTCTCAGTCCTGACACATGGATGCTTCTAGACGAAGCTGTGAGAAACACTTGCTCACAGATAAAAAAGTAGAGAGGACAAAGTCTCTGAAGCAAAGATAAAAGTTTATTCAGGATCAAAATAAACGAGTCAGCTGAGTCGGGTGCCTCTCAAAAAGAGCACACTTAGTTACAAAACTTCAGGTATTTATGTCCTGTCCTATTTTCCCATTGGTTACATACTTTAGGGCGTACATTCTTTCACGACGGGTTAGCCTATCATGAACTCGATTCACATTTTTCTCCTTTTAAGGAGCTGTTTTTCACAGCTCTGCTTGTGCCGTTGACACACAAAATGGCTGCTCATAGCCCTGCTCGTATCGTCGACATACAAAATGGCTGAAGCAAAACAATCCCTGAGTTTCATCTCTCACAAAGTAAACAACACTTAAGGGCCTTTCGCCATTGCTTGTCTCCTCCTACTTCCCCAGCTCTGCTACTCTCCCGAAGAGAGATGGGACAAGGAGGGAGAGGAGCACATTGTGGACATTTACAGTGGAGAAAAAAAATAGAAATTAAAACCAAACTAAAGAATGGACACTTTCTGGCAGACTCCATCCCAGTCAAATAACACAAGCTTGCTCTTCTCTTCAATGGTAATACTTTCTTTCAGATAATAGGGTAATCTGAAAGCTTATGAAGGAATACCTGCTTCGGTACACAGGTGAACTTAAGCCTTTCAAAGTAAGAGAAGAGCATCCGAAAAGCATCCTGCATTTCAAGAGTCCTGTAGCATACTGGAGACATACAGCTGTTGATCACTGCACCGGATGCAAGTCATGTGGCTACCATTACAGAGAACACCACACAAATGAATTACCACGCACTGCTTTTGAGAGCTGTACTAAGTGTCTGATACTTAAACATATTCAGGAAAGAAAGTATATGAGAAATATTGGAATATTTGGGGAAAATATTTTTTTTGTGTAAATACAGTGAATATGCATACTTCAACTAATTAAACCCTTTTAACTTCCAAAAGTCGGTGTCTTTTAACAGCAGTACTGCTGCTGCTGGTTTTGTAACACAGACCTCATGTTACCCAGAAAAATGCAGAGACAGCTAATTAAGCAGGACCCCCAGCAATGGAAAAGACATTGAGAGACACATCTGTAGTACAGACTCCATATGCAACACTGCTTTGGTTAGGACACAATTGCTCCAATAATTCAAAGAACAACAGCTCACTTATATAGCTATTCTGGACATTACATCGGTATTTTCATCAGGACACAAATAATCATGAGAAGTCCCAATGATGTCATCTTCTGGGATACCAAGAAAAGCAGCAACAATTTAACCTAGCAGACCTTCCTTCTGTTTAATTAAACATTTCATTAGAAATACTACTGTACTTATGTATGAGTCATCATATCAAAAAAGTGCAAGAATATGGCTGTGCTGTGAATGCAAGCCAAGAATGGGTATCTTGGTTTTACTTAGTGTTCTCCTCATGTCATCTTAATAACTTAATTAGCTTTACTCACAATGTTAAATACTCTCAGATTTAGACATTAAATCAGCCTTTTTTGCATTCAGAGCAGTAGATGTGTTTTCTTCACTCAGTTAATTGGATACTTCTTTCCAGTGCAGCAAAGGGACACCAAAATAATCACGGTGTTTACTAGACTAGCTATTACACTAAAGAGGTTAAGACAAATGCCATCGTGCATACTTGTTTGTTTTTAAAATTGGATATAATCTGTTTCTTGCAATCACAAACACATCCATAGGCCACGTGAGAAACATCACCTAAAACCAAGGGTCATAACACATTGGTCCTAACACCCTGATTTCACACTTGAGTAAAGGCTGCATTTTCATGCTCCAAAGTCACATGTGCCTTGAAAAATGCAAAGCTCCTGCTTGCGGAGGAAAAGGGAGAATGACTGGGCTTCTCTTTCCAGGGAAGACTGCTCCACAGCCAATAAGAGCCAGTGATAACACTGATATTTGCTAGCCTTAGTCTTTTTATTGGAAAAACTGCTTTATTAGAACCTGGAGACTATTTTAAGGAAAAAAGCTCACCATTTCCTCTCTAGCACCTCTTTGACATAAGATATGTAAATCCTTGTCTGCAACAGGCTGAGAACAGCTTGATTACTCATAAAATGCTAGATTTTACCTTCACCTTGTTACGAACCAGAGGGTAGAAACTTATTTTATGCATTTCTTCTTACCATCACATTAAAAAATACTGAAGATTTATTTTTCTCTCTACCCTCCACGTCAGCTCAGGTTAACCTATTCAAAAATGAGGCAATTGGTCTGAAAATTGAAAGCCAAAAATTTCAGTACATCAAAAATGCTGACACAGAGGCGCTGTATGTTTTATTTTCAGCTGTGACTCGTACTTCTTTTTCCCAGATAGTGTTGGTTATATAAATGACATTATATACATACAGAAAGAAAATGAAGATACACACCTGGAATAACAATCAAACCCAGGAAGCAAACGGAACAATATCTTCTGTTTATCTGAAGTTACTTAAATGCAATCTATGTGTTTTACAGCCTAGACTGTATATGAAATCTAACACTGGATTTCTTCCAGACTAATCTATGAATTCTCATACCAAACAACATACCTTCAGGAGTCCGCTATTACACATATCTTGCTAAGCCTCACCTCCATGTAGCTTCTCACTCCTGGCAAGATACTTGGGGACAGAAGAGTTTTGATAGTGTATGGACTTTAACACACCTTCATTTAAAGGAAATGAAGCAGGTTTGATGCTCATGAGACTGATCTGGCATTCCTGAGAGGCACAAAGAAGGTGACAGCGTAGTAAACTTCACATTGCTACATCTCCTTTTCTTTCCCGACATCATTGTACGTCTCATCCAAGCTCTACCCATGGCCAATCTCCCTGCTCTTAAACATTTATGTAAGGAATTGTGAAAACAGATTGCTTTTTGCTCAGTCTGCTTTTTTCTTTATCCTTTTCAGAGAAGTGCGAACAGGAATTGTAACTAATACCAATCACACTAGCATTTCACATGAGGTGTTTTCTCAAAAAGTTCCTCTAGGCAATCTTTCCCCTGTTGAAAGGGATTATTTCTGTACCATGTAAAAGTTGGTTTATATAGCACATCATCTGTCTCACTTACAGGAAACTAGATCATTACGTTGGATTCAGGAGTATGCAGATGAAGAGGTAATACTGCATTCAACAAAAGATATCAAGAAAAGCTGTGAAACTCGCTCCCAGATACTCCATGATTAGTGATTCCGTATTAGAAATGAAAGGTTTTATAATAAAGTGTACTGAGCAACAACTTCATTTGAGAAAAAAATAACAGGAGAAACACAACATATAAATAATTTACTTGCAAATAATAAAAATAGTAATAAAATAATAATAAAAAATAATTTACTTTTAGCTTGCAGAAGCTAAACAGAGTTTCGGTAATTCCTGGTACACAATGTACCAGGTATAGGTATCTCTTTTAAGCCCAGGGAGGAAATCTGGCACCTTAACATTAGGCAGTATGTGGCAAACAGTACCTTTAATAAGAATGACAGACTGAAGTTTTTAACAATACCCTTTCTCTCCACAAATACTAAACCTCTTCTTCAGATGCGGAGCATTATTTATTGCTCTTCAAGTGAGGAAAAGGCAAAGAAGGAAGAGGGAAAAAATGTGCAAGTGTCTCATTCTCGCTGAGCTCCAAAACATCTAAATACTTCTATGTTTTTTTCAAGCTGTTCACTTTTTTTTGTGTGTGTGTGTGTGTGTGGCCTGCTAGAGTGTTTGTGCTTTTTAAAAATGCATTTTTAGGATACTTAAAGCTCTGATGAAACAGGCAAAAAAAAGGAGTTGGTCTTCACCAAAGACCAAGTGAGCAGCCTGAGGCTTGGCCTCTATGCTCCTCATAGCATAAGGACGGAAACACACTAATTACTCTAATAGATACAGGATCATGGCATGCAGGCTTTTCATTACTCCCCATCCTTCACGTGTCTCGCACTCTATCAAGGCTGAAACAGTCATCCCTCCGAAGTAAAGGAGACCTGCCATTTTGCCTTTGCTTATGGGAAGAAAGGAAAACTTAAGTTTGAAGCAACAGACATTATGGAAACACGGAGGGAAAAGGGGCAGGCGAGTAGTCCTAAAACAGAGTTGAAACCTACAGATTAGGTGAGGAAAGTCTACACTGCTGAGCCATCATAGAAGAAGATTCATGTGAGATCCCCACTGTACTCTGGCAAATGCGCATAGAGTGGCTTACGAAAGCATCAGCTCATTACTTAAATCACAGCCTCGTGTCTGTTTTCTATCACCTGCATGATCGTTACACTAATGTTAGGTTCATGTCAACAGGCTCCCAAAACACATGCCTGTGTCTTTGAAGGTCCTTAGTACTCTTCAATTGCTTGTGGCCATTATTCACAAGTTTAAAGCATTTGGTTTTTCTTGGAGACGCTGCAATTACTCACTCAGAGCAGGAACTCTTTGTGGGTAGCTGCATAGGCTTTTAATAGGTTTTATTCTGCAGCCCAACCAGTAACAGAGAAAGCTTTTGTTAGCTCAACTTCTGTGCTGCAAGTCTGCTGAAAAGGATGTCCCTCCAGCATTAGAAGTTAATTTAGCTGCTTCTGTTACCATTCAACCCTTGGCCTCTGTTCTGAGGCTGCCAACACAAATACCACCTGTGACGGCCATTCTCATAAACTTGCTCTGTACAAAGGGATTTGAAATGTCTGGCTCAGCTTGTCAGGGAACACATGGCAACCCAAAGGCTCTAATAACCAAGACACTGAGGAAGGTTTTTTTTTTGTCTACAGTGTATACATTACATAGCACATCTTCACCGTTTCGCTGCGTTTGAACTTGAAAAGGATTCAGGTCGTTTTTCCACGTGATGAGCCTAAGCTCACATAGCAGAGCATTTATGCAGTCTAGCTGAAGGAAGCTGAAATCTGTGGCCTTGTACAAATGCTGCTAAAAAATATTGCTAGAATCATTCCTCAGTTACTACATCAATAACATTAGGTAAATCCCTTAGCAATATGCAAGGAAATAAGCAAGCACACCTAGGATTTCTTTAAATAGGGATGTTAATTATGGCCCACACAAGGTAATGCAGCACCAACTGAACTCTTCAACACCTCAAGCATTCTCTTAAAAGCATATGCTAAGCTAGAAGCTACCTGCAGCAGCGCCAGGTTATGAGTTGATCAAATGTCACTGAATTTGATCAGTCAGGCTGCAAAACAGAACATCCTATATCTATTCATTATCTCAAGTGGTTGCCCTTAGACAAGACAAATTTATCACATAGCCTCTGCTGCCCAAATTAATGGTGTGCAAAAAAAGAATATTTACTTTTATAATGGTTAAGGCTCCACATACCCTTGAAAGAGAAAGCATTAAATTTACTTAAAGATTAATTTGGAGATTGATTTCCACAGAATTTCACCTTACACCCTCACACGTGCTGTGTAGCAGTATTCACGTTATTTGCTTTACTCTACTGGTACAACAGCTATTTAAGCAAGGAAAGCTACAGAGAAACATCTAGAGCAGACCATTGCTGTCCAAATGAATATGACAAAAGGCATTGCGCTGCATTGGAGTTGATAATACAAAACCACTGGCATGATTAGGAATTTAGATCAGCAGTCTTTCAGACAAGAAGGTGGTAGTAAGAAGACAATCAGTGACAACCATCACAACATAACATCAGGTATATTTTCTAACCATCAGCAGCCTGACACCATCCTTACTCCTTTCCACGCTTAACTTCATGAACCTGTTAAATGTACATTCATTATCATCCACTAGAAATGCGTTTTTCATCTAGCAAGCAACAAAGAAAAGAGTATCTCCCCTCTTCTCCCCCCCCCCTCTTTTTTCCCCCCGCTGTCAAATTGGCATGAGCCAGAAATGGAGAGGAAAGGAGGGAGAGAAAGATGGTGCAAGCATAAAAAGAAATGCAAGCCTCAAGACAGTTACAGATTGGGCAGCCCCACCACCATGGAAAAGCAGGTTGTGTACCATGTAGTGGCTTCTTACATCTGGAAGTATTGCTCATCCATGAAATGCAGTGAAACATACTAAGGGTTTAACTTTACTTCAGACTTAGCCAGCTATTACAGACAAACTAGTTCCCTGGTCCCACAAAGAGAAAGATGGTGGCAGTTCTCTGAACATTTGGATTAAGCAGATGCATTGGCTACCAAGAAATTAAGCTGTTGGTTAGTTCACATCTTATTAGAGCACCTATCTTTTCCAATCTAACAGCTACTGTTGGCTGACTCTAATTATACACCCAGCTTATACAACACATGGTAGCATACTTGAGAGTTTTAGCTCTGAATGCACACATGGGTCAATGGTGTTAGCATTTTCAATCAATGCCATGAGGCATTTTTGCTTTGTTCTATTATAAAAATATTTACTAAAACTAATTTCCCAGTTTGGATTGATTAAAGATACAGAAGTCTGGAAACATGTATTTATTGTTCCCAAATAGCTTTGAAAAGGGTCGTGGGGCTGCCACATAAACAGGCAGACTCAGGTGGATCAACTTTTCTTTACCATCCTGACTTTCCAAGTTTGGTTATAACAACAAAAAATCCCAGTGGAATACACAAGTCCGAAGACCGTGAAAGGTTTACATTTCCCACCAACAAAACTGTCTCAGCTCAGGGAATTTTGAACTTCAGTCACTGGACCAGTTTTCTGAAGCCTAAAAGGAGACAGACACATTCTCAGATTCACACAGCATCCTGCCCACTGTTTGTTTTTTTTGTTTTGGGGCAGGTGGGTGTCAAAATGCATCAAGGAGGCTGACTGTGGAAAATACTTACAAACTTTTAGTTTTAGTTTAAACTAAAGATCTACTCAGGCAGCTAGTGGAACTGCTGGGGGCATGGCAAGTAGGAAGGTAACCATTTAATCTGTAATTTTCCTAGTCATCAAATGAGATGGAGACACTGAACCACATCAGAGAGCAACAACGCTGGCCTTTTATGAATGCTGTAGATACTGGGAGAGGAGGGGGGCAGTTATTTCACCAGCCAATGTATTTGGAGGCAAAGGAAAACCCAGGCGAAGTTGAGGTCAGAGCTGGATCTAAAGAGAAAGAACAGCAGCAATGCAAGAAGGACAAAGACTGCACCTGAGAGCTGTTTTGAAAATTCACTCAAGTTCAGGGAGAATGAAAAGCTACAAGCCTTCAGGAATGAAGTGTGCACAGATTTAATCGAATTGGTACAATAGCAGTATAGTTGTTTGTAGATGTTACTGGTACAGTCACAGACAATGACACAACTGCTACATGCAAACCTGACTGAGAGACACTGAATACTCCTTGCATTGCACTGAAACCTAAAAACCGTCTTCATGGGGGAATTGAATTTCCAACAGCATAAGCTGGGGCAAAGCACTGAGCAAGAATTACCTGATTTTGGCACAGAATCCATAACCTTTCACAGTGTTTAGTGACACTCCTGTAATTAATGTGGCAGTTAATGCTGGAGGAGAAACGTTTTTTCTTCCTGTGAAAATTTTTCAGGCTCCTACTGGGTCAAGCCCAAGGCCTCCAAAGTTTTTCAAAGAATCAAAACAAAGAACAATTACTGAAAATTCAAGTTCACATTTTTCGTCTGAAAGAAGTAGAAAAGGGGATTAAAGTTGGAATTTGATCACCTCCAAGTTGTGCACCTCAGTGACTGCCCTTGTGGCTCATCTCAGGCTGAGGATAGAAATTCAGTCCCACGAATTCGAGAAATGTTTCCCAAGCAAAACAATAATGGCATTAGAAACACCCTGGTTTCAAATAAACTTAGCCTTACGACACTAATCTCTTGTACAAAATTCCCATGGGTATCTATTGACCAAAGTGTATTACACCTTTAATAGTACTGACATACGTCACTGCAGTAAAAGAATGTGTCTCTACAAATAAGTTGCTGAAACCTGCAGCAATAAGTGACTTAAAAGCTTACAAAGGCACACAGGTATTAGAAATAGCAGCACTTTCTACTGAATGTAAAAGCTAAGACCTATCCTTCAATAACCATTCCTGTATTCCAGAAATTTAACTGCTTGAGTTGCAAAAGCCTGCTTATATTCATATAAGGAACATTCATATGAGGAGCCATTCCTTGAAAATCCAATAAAAAAGGCCCAAAGCAGTTTTCCGTTTTTCACTTCACTTTCTGCACTAAACAGCCACCACTGTAGCAGTTCACTAAGTGAAAAAGACCAGTCTTTAGATTGCTTTGCCTGTTGCCATATCAGGTCATATTTGTTTGTGTCTCAAATAGGAAAAAGCACGAGATTCTGCTACTCACATCAGACAGGATACAACTCTTCTTGCCTCATCTGAAACTTAAGTTTTCACTTCAGTTTAAAACTTGAGAAACCTTATGTTCAGTGGATGGAGATCAAGAACGATCAGAAAGGAAAAAAATGCACTTGTCATAAATAGAAAGGTATGTTACACAGAGGCTTCTCTTCCTTCCACTAAATATTTCAAGAAACAGGAAATATCATCACACCAGGAACACATGGCTAACCCAAAATCTGTTTCTAGTTTGCATGACACGTGCAAAACTGCAACGAGCAGTACCTTACTTTAGTAAGCTTATGCAAACTCAAAAGCCATGAAAGTAAAGAAAATAAAGCCGAGATCACACTCCAGCCTGCTGAATGCCAATGGGACAGCAAGAACAACCAGGCAATGACTGCGCCAAGCTTAGTGCAAGCCAACTGCTCTGCTGCAACCTGCAGTGCAAGTTTATGCAACAACAAGCACTCCACGAGCCGAAATTATTAAAAGGGGCATACAGTCAGTCACAAGGAGGCTCCATTCAGACATCTGAGAAATAGGACCACTATTTCTTGTCTACTTTGTTTTGGTTGGGTTTTTTTAGACAAAATTTAGCAAGATCAGCTGGAAACCTTTTATCAGGACTGCTCAAGAGCATGTTCCTGTTTTAGGTGGTGATTGATAGCTGACTGCTTTTGCAGAATACCATGTCATTTGACTTTTTTAAAACCTTCTTCTAAAGGTGTGTTGGAAATCCTTCCATTCCACTGCATTCATGTGAACTGTTTAAGATGTGCTTTCTGATGGACTTTTTATGGAGGCTTTTTATTTGTTTGGGTTTTAAGTTCCATATTAACAACGCTCAAAAAAATGTATCCAATAGCCAATAATAGAAAGCCTTTCTGGTAAATCCTTTTGTTACTGTCAGACATCACTATTGATCTCAAGAAAATCCTACATGATTTCATCCAGCATATTGAGTTTCCAGTGAAATTCCTGAGAAACATGCTTTCTCTATCAACCCCCAATGTTTCTTGTGACACCTGCATAATTGTATTTGACTAATTCTCCCTTTACAGTTTGCAATAGCTTTCAGGTAACTCGGTATTTCAAAGTACTGCTCCTACACAGATGGGTGTTCACCCAGCAGCACATGTCCATCCCAAGACCATTTCTGCTTCCTAGACTAATAACAAGTGTTTTGGCTAGAAATGAAAAAAAAAAAAAAATTATCACCAGTGGCCTGGACACTCCTTGCTGTTTTTACACCAAGTCCCAGAATTTGCTCCATGAAAGGTGGCGTTCTGAGCAAGGTCGATGAAGCCAAGCGTGCAGAGACTTAGTGCTTCACATCCTCCGCTACACAAGACTAAGGGAGTTGCTCTTACAAACCAACGCAGTATCTACTGAAAAGCTATTTCACTTCCTACACTGCTCTTCAGTACTTACACGGAAGCCGGTTCTTGTGGCTTTCCAAAGACAAGGATGAGAGTGAATACTCTGATCTCCCTCACTGAAAATCCTCTGGGCAACAAGGAGAGATGGCCATTTCTTGTGATGCAGTTCTAAAGTGCATGTACAATTAGTCTTTTTCTCTCCACCCAGAATGATATTCATTCCCTTTTAACTTGTAAAAAAGCATGATGCTTAATCTTTAATCATATTAAATACTAATACTGAAAGATTTCCCCTACTGACAGGCTAAGTTTCAAATTATGTAATTATCATATTAATTTCTATTAAACACATTCCTTAGAAGCTTCATTTTAATTTAAAAATGCAACTGAAATTTGTCATGTTTCCTATTAGTGTCATTAAATGCATTTTTCTGTCAATGAAATTTTTACACAAATTGAATTAAATGGGAAGCACATACTTTGCCAGAAAGCAATACTTCAAAATATATTCTGTCTGTACATCAGAGACAGCCTTACCCTTACAGACAAATGGTGACCTGTACTTAAGATTCCAGCTGTCACTTCCTCATTTTCAATTAAAGACCAATTGAAATTCCACATTCAAGATTCGCACCTCAGCATTCAAATCTGCTGTCCCTTCCCAGGGTTTGTCTAAGATCTTGTGAGCCACTGAATACTGTTTAGCATTACTTATGCCAAACAGTTAAGAGCTTAACAAGATCTAGAGGCTAAAAACTGCACGCCAAAATGTTCAGGATGGGATATAAACTGAAATAGCAGATCATCCTCTGCTTTCAGGCATACACCAACAAGTATTTCTTGAAGGCTAGTTCATAGTTCTGTAAGGTCTCTCTACACGCCTCAAATTCAAGTCCCTAAACCAAGTTGAATGGCAACAACATTGAATAAATGCCTAAGCCTAAAACACTGTTTTGACTGGATGAACTTGCCCGCTCTTGTTCATTTACAACCTTGTATCAATGATACTCCATCAGTACAGGTTACCTGGCTTTGCTCCCACAAATTCACTTCCTCAGTAACACCAGGAGACCGCAACAGCAAAGCTGCAACAAGCAGATGATACTTGGAAGTTCCCTCCTGCTGCTCAAAAAACCACAGAAAAAGCATGCTGTCTCACTGAAAAGACACTGACTTCCTCCTCCCATCTTCAGTTAAGACCATGCCAACCCAGACACAGCTGGAGTAGTTAACCATAGGCAAAGAAGAAAGCAAGAAATACATTTTCATGGGCTGCATTCGAACAACAGCTGTACTGTGAAACAGGGAGTGCTTAATGGTGATTTCTTTCAGCTGTGCACATTTCAAGCTTGGATAGCTGACCTTCAGATCTAGCATAATATCAGCTTTCTAAAGCACAATGGGCTGTCAGGAATAAGGTGACTTACCAAGACAGTAAAAAGAATTAACAAGGCAAAATACAGTATCACTTCCAAGAAGTAAAAATTACACAGAATTATCAGAAATCAGATTTTATTTCTGCACATGGCTTGCTCACCTCTTTGTTAGGTTTTTTGTCTTCTGGAATTAACTAGATAATTGCTATCCACACCCACATCTTCAGTAAACAAAAATGCCATCTTTGCCAGAACCCCAAAGACATTTCAAGGATATCAGAACAAAAGATAGCTGCTATTCTTACTGATAAAACATTACAAGGGAAAGATTCTTATGTTTGATGATAATAAAGAATCAATGACAATTCACTGACCTTGACTATAAGACTAACAGCTGCATACTGCTTTTTCTTCTGTTGTTCTTCACTAACTTTGTGTGCCTATAGGCATCTGACACAGGCAGCAATATTTCCCCACACTCACACTGATAGTTAATGACTTTTAAATTTAATAGTCTGACACCAAAGAGATGTACACATATTGACTAAAGCGTATGTGGTAGCTACCTATATTGCTAGCAGGAAATGGGCATGCTTCAGGAATTCCAAAGCATTTACTGATGGTTTAGACACAAGATGGTATTTATTTTCTTTACTCCCATTATACACAGTCACTTGTAGAATAAAGTCTGACAGACAGTATTTTTCTGAAATTCACTTCCATTTGCATCTCAATCCCTTTCAAAAACGCAAACATCGTGGCATAATTTCTGGCACAGACTGAGCAGAATCCAAGCCCAAATGTTAAGCAGACTGGCAGTCAGGACCACCTGCTGAATTCAAACCAGAAACTGGATTCTGCTTTTTTCTAATCTGCATGAAGGCTATGAACATAAACCCACTGGCTTGTCTTGTCCTCTCCTGCTATAGTTCTCCCACCTTCTATAAATAAATATACACAAGGTGTGCAGTTAAAGCATCCCTCAATATGAGTAATCACTGCTTCCTGCCTCCTTCCAAACACAACCAACCAGTAAGCAAAATAAAAACTACAATCTGATTTGGAAAAAAACCTCATTAACTCTCTTCCATTAATTATATTATTGTCTAAAAGAATTATTGTACAATTGTACATTGTACAGACTGTACAATCCAGTAGTGAATAAACAGGTATTTATCCTACAGATCCAATACTACATGGCTAATATAATAATATAACAAAATACTGCTCACCATTTCCTAATGATGCACTGAAAATTCATAGTTTCAGTGGAGTTCTTTGCTTTAGCTCTCCACAGTAAGAACAACAGGGTTCCCAGAAGGTCATAGCAATTTTCATGTCAAAGTTAATGCAGCAAACCCTTCAATGTAGTTAAATGGGAAAAAAACATTTCTGTACATGGCATTGAACCTGGGACTTATTTCAGGAACTGACACTTGTGCAGTTTGCTTCAGAAACACTCCAAAGCGATACCAAGGTGAAATATTAATTGATCCTAATTTGGACAGGCCCATTCAGGGGTTACAGCAGCAGTGGACAAGGAAAGAGCAACCGATGTCATCTACCTGGACTTGTGCAAAGCGTTTGACACTGTCCCACACGATATCCTGGTCTCTAAATTGGAGAAACATGGATTCAACAAATGGACCACTTGGTGGATAAAGAACTGGCTGGACAGTCGCGCTCAAAGAGTTGCAGCTAACGGCTCGATGTCCAAGTGGAGACATGTTAAGAGTGGCGTTCCTCAGGGGTTGGTACTGGGACCCGTGCTGTTCAACACCTTTGTTGGTGACATGGACAGTGGGATTGAGTACACCCTCAGCAAGTTTGCCAATGACACCAAGCTGTGTGGCAAGGTAGATGCGCTGGAGGGGAGGGATGCCATCCAGAGGGACCTGGACAGACTGGAGAGGTGGGCCCATGCCAACCTCATGAAGTTCAACAAGGCCAAGGGCAAGGTTCTGCACGTGGGTTGTGGCAATCCCAAGCACAAATACAGGCTGGGGGGAGAATGGATTGAGAGCAGCCCTGAGGAGAAGGACTTGAGGTTGCTGGTGGATGAGAAGCTCAATATGAGCTGATGATGTGCACTCACAGCCCAGAAGGCCAAACACATCCTGGGCTGCATCAAAAGAAGCGTGGCCAGCAGGTCGAGGGAAGTGATTCTGCCCCTCTACTCCGCTCTCGTGAGACCCCACCTGGAGTACTGCACCCAGCTCTGGAGTCCCCAACATAAGAAGGATATGGACCTGTTGTAGCGCATCCAGAGGAGGGCCACAAAGATGATCAGAGGGCTGGAGCACCTCTCCTATGAAGACAGGCTGAGTTGGGGTTGTTCATCCTGGAGAAGAGATGGTTCTGGGGACACCTTATTGCAGCCTCCCAGTATGTAAAGGGGGCCTACAGGAGAGCTGGGGAAGGCCTTTTTACTAGGGCATGTAGTGATAGGACGAGGGGGAATGGCTTTAAACTGGAAGAGGGCAGGTTTAGATTAAATATTAGGAAGAAATTTTTCTCTCTGAGGGTGGTGAGGCACTGGAACAGGTTGCCCAGAGAAGTTGTTGAGGCCCCATCCCAGGAGGTGTTTAAGGCCCGGGCTTAATGGATGGACGGGGCTTTGAGCAACCTGGTCCAAGTGGGAGGTATCCCTGCCCATGGCAGGGGGGTTGGAACTCGATGATCTTCAAGGTCTCTTCCAACCTAAACCATTCTATGATTCTCTGACTCATTTTCCAAACCTATTGGCATATTTTAAGTTACACTTCTGTTGGCACTTCTCCCCCCGCACTTTGTGTCTTTAGGTGTCCTTATGAACTTACTTGAGACTTAAGTGGAAAACTCAAACTTTTAGTTATTTAATCAACGGCTACCTAAGCTATCAAAGGTATCAGAAGATCAGAATCACCACCTCCATTTCACAAAAGGGAAGCAGCAAAGTCAATAGGATCTTCTGAAGTCATCCCACAGGTCAGTGGCAGACTGATAATAATGATAATTTGATGATAATGATAAGATTATTACAAGACAAGATGATAATTTGGGCTCCATTGCGCTGTACAAAGCCCTATGAAATACAGCATTTTGTCACCTCTCAAAAAGCAATGAAGTCCTTGCTTGCAAACATACTGGCAGATGTCAAGTGCGAGGAAGCAGAGTTGTATTCTGGAAACCCAGGCTGTGGCCCAAAACCATTTTTATTTTGATGGCTGCTTTTTACACTCGTCATTAACAAAATATATATAATGAAAGATGCATTTGATTTTCCAGAAATTATTAGCTATTTCATATTCAAAGTAGTCATGTATAACATATAATTTGTAAATATGCAGTGTGTTATTTAATTAACCTATACTATGTGGGATAATTTTAAGGGCAAACAGCTACCAAGAGTGTGTTAAATTGGTACTTAGAAATTAACTCATACGAGAACCTTCTTTGGGAACAATTACCTCAAGACTGAACAGTTTTCTTAACACGTGCACCATAAGGCAAGCTGTAAAGCTTGACAAAGTGTCATGACCTGTTCCATCCAGGAAGTTAGATTAGATAGGCTTTATGTCTCCAGGAACTCCCAGTGAAATTACACATAAAGGTACACCATCAAAAATTTAGTAGGCATAAAAAATGAGTGTGTTTATATTTTAATATCTGCAGAGAGGGAACTCACAGATGTCAGAGCTTTTTCTGAAGTCACAAGAATCTAGGAAATTATTAACACAGAGGATTATCATACTCCTGTAGGAGCTAGCACAAGGTCTCTCTTAACTTATGGTCACAGAGGCTCAGGCCTGCCCTGATCTGACAGGCAGCATTATTTACTCTTCTGGCACTCTAGAGATAGGTGGCCCTAAAGCATGCTGGTGAAAAAGCTAAATAAATAGGAAAATAGGCGAGCATTAAGGAGCAGTAAATCACCACAACAGAACCAGGCAGCAGACAGCAGTCTGTTCCCCATTACAGATGGCAATGTATTCAGGTTACACTCTTATGGGATTTCCTTTTTGGGAAGACACAAAGCAGGGATACTCCACATTTTAAACAGCAGAAAAACAGGCAGTACCTTTTCAAATACAGCTTATTCCTCTGCCTCAATCGAGCCCATCTAACTGACTTTTGCTACTTGAACTTCATGTACGCTTCACTCCCTTTAAAATGCTGCAATGAGAAAACCTGACCTGGAAAAGGAAGTTTTAGAAACCAGCCTGATGGGGAAACCACACTAACTGCCAAGGCCTGACTCAGTTTTGTGTTCACTGTAACCAAAATCCCAAGATGTAATGAGTCAATGACAGAGATGGAGAGGTTGGTTCTTTAAACACCAGACAATTCTGCTTGCATTAACTTACTTTCCTCCCTCACCTCCCATTCCATTTCCTCCTTTCACTTACCAAGGGCTTGGTTTCATCTTCATCTTTGAAATAGTAAAGCTGGTCACCCTTAAGAACAAACCAGCGTGTGTGCCAGGTCTTGACAAAGCCCCCTTGCTTCCGCAGCCACCCACACTTAATGGCACTGTGCCGCCCTTGGCTTGGCGGGGGACCCTCTGCAAGGCCGTTGTGTTCTTCCATACCGGGACTGGGCAACTCTCCTGTTGAGAAAACAAGAGGAAAAGGTAAAATAATTAGATTATTATTCAGGCAGTAACTTGCTCTTTCAACACAGCTGGAAAAGAAACACACCCCGACTACAAAAGTGGGCTAGAAAAGCATTTACCATCTGCCCACTTATTCTCACCCCATCAGCTGAGAGAATATTAACCGTCTATAAAAGACAATACTAATCATGAACGGAGTTGCTAAAAAGCAGGAAGAGGCAAAAGATTTGTTCAAGTACAGTGTAAGGTATTTTAACTGGCACTGAGGAAAACACCAACAGTTTCTTGAGGTGAGTTCTGCTGGATTACAGGCAGTAACAAGGAATGAATTTACAGTACATCTTCAGACTAAGGAAAGCAGTATGCCTCTCACCACTGGACCTCCCCATTTAATATTCTCTGATGGGCTTCGGGCTTCGGGAATACTAAACAAGCCTCTGCTTCTGCAGAGCTTAATATACCCCACCCGACAAGCAGGCTTTTTGTTTTGTTTTGTTTTGTTTTACTAAAGTCCATTTAATGGAATGGTGAGAGTAAATATAAGAATAGTTGCATATCCCCTCATACAAGCAAACCCCTGACTGAAGAGGGTGTGTGTTCAGCCACACTTATTACAGACACTTTCCAAAGCACACAGAATTTTGGCGCAAGGCACAAGAAATATGTCAAAACCAGAGCTGAAGCGTGGAATCAAACTTGACAAAGTTTCACATGGCTTTTCAGCCTTGTTAAAACTATACTTTTTAATCAACTCTGGACAGTCACAAATCTTCCTGATGGATTTTGTACATACAATCACGCAGTCATGTGCTTAACCTTTATGATCAAAAGGCTCTTCCTTATCCCCTATTAAGTCTAGAGCGCAACAAACTCAGGATTTTGAGTTGCAAGTTCTGATACTTTCAGTTAAAATACGAATCAAACTGAGACCTACATGTGCCAAATAGCGTATACCTAAACAGAATAAAATGTGACTATAACCACAAACACAGCAGTGTGGAAAATTAACAGTGAAATTGCACTGTCTGTAAGCGCTTGAAGAACAACATGTTTCTCTTCTTTCTAGACTACCACTGGCAGCCTTTCCTGCCTAGTCAGGAACTTGCACAGCTGTTAGGGCCTGAGAAAGACGGCTTCATAGGTAATGTATTGTTTCTAAACATCAGGGTGGGAAAAGAATAAAATATTCTAGACATTGCAGACAGGAGACATCTCTGACTAAGAATATCTAGACCAAAGCTTCTTGTTCCGACTTTGGCAAAGTAGATTGGTGAGTCCAAGCCTGGCACCCCTGCTCCGGTCCCCTATACAGCAACAGTCCTGTTACTGAACATAGTAACAGACATCAGCATTGCAAAGGTATGTGCTCAGCTCCTAATGTAGATTAGAAACAGAGATGCACATTCATTTGATAGATGAGACCATTCCTCTGACAATTAATACAAATACTTTGTCTGGGTAGTGTTACATCATTGTAAAATAAATTGCAATATAATCAAGCAAGAATAAATAAATAGATTGATAGGTTCCAGTCAGGAGTGTTTTTCAGCCCATTTTTTCTTTGGTTCCTTTCTTCCTACCGTTCACGGTTATCTTCCTTTGCAACAACTTCTCCATCTGTCATTTTTGCTGTGCATTTACACCTTTTATTTTAATACCCGCACACAGCCTGTTGTCACGTCCCTGCTTTGGGCTGGATCCTGGAATCCAATCTCCACGATTAAAACTCTTAACTGCCCTGTGCCACTGAGGTTAAAGGGCCTCAACACAAGCACAGAAGTTTCATTGCAAAGTACAAATTGCAGGATCAAAACTTAAATCACTTGGTATTCTACACAGAAAAAAGGAAAGCAAATCTTTCTCTTGCCTCTTTAGGGTTCACCTAGAGTCACCCAGAACACTTGTATGGTTACATTTACTTGAGCAAAGTGTCCCTGCAAAACATACAAACCTGTCTGGCTCTCAGCAGAGCAAAGATTTTTTTTTGTGCCTGGGTTACAATTACATCCTAACAAGAACGAACCAGCTGATAAACCCTCAGACCACACTGACAGAGGGTTTCTGTGAGGGTTATGTACCATCAGAGTACACTCTCTGAAAACTGCAGCTCTGGGGCTGCAGAGTGTATTATGTTGCAGTGAGATTCTGAACTGAACCTTGCCTCCTTCCAACCTGGAGCTGCAAGTGGGTATTCAACTACCACTAGAAAAATGAGCTTGCTTTCTCAGTGCCTTGTTCATAAATGTGTGCTCACACTTCAAGGTGCTCTGGGCTCTTGTAATATTTGTCATTCACTTTGCGCTGTAATAATTAACTATGAATGTAACAAAGCAGTGGCCAAGCAGCCTCTGAAACCCCTACAGCATCCCTGGATGCCCAAGCTCTCTCACTTGTTACCTTAGCTCTTCAGGAACAGGAATACAGGTTCAGTGAAATTATTTGCAATAAGCCATGATCAGATAATCTCCAAGAACCAACTTCATCCGTACATGGCAGGCTTTATTAAACTGACTTGTACCTTGCCTCTGCTTATCCCTGTGTGTGGTGAAAACGTGTCAGGAGTGAGGACAGACTTATCTGTGCTATATGAGACCATTCTCTCCAAAAGGAAATGCACCCAACTGGTAACTGGCATTTTTTGAATGCGAACAAAAATCTCTTGGATGCTACTGGTTTTTGGCTGGGCCAAAGTAGATGCCAAGAAGCAGCCCTCCAACTCACATCCCTAGAAAGTGAATTAGTAAATATTTTAAGGAAAGCATTGTAAACAGCACATAAATTATTGTAAACAGCACATAAGTTATTGCAACCAAAAAAAGTAAGGAACAAAATCATTACCCACAGGCTACATCCTGCTCCTTGCTGTACAACTGCAGAAACTCACAGCTCTCAGCCTCAGCTAACCTGATCAGTTTATCTCTGCTGCTTGGGCCAGCCTCAAGGCAGGAACAAAGGAAGAGTTTAAATACAGTAATTATGTGTATCACTGAAGTGTTAAGGACACTGGGTTCCTATTACACTTGGACCACAAATAAGATTCTAAATACCAAAGTCAAAAGCAATTAACTTCTTGGATGAAAGGCATTTTCATTTTGTTCCACAAAGTCACATTTCACTGGTGTTGACACCAGTGTAAAAACTAAGTATTTGGATTTTAGCTAGCCAGGGAAAATGTTAACTGATCTACATCTCTTTGTCTGGTAAAATATGTATCTTAAAACTATTTCTGCAATACTAAAACAAATGAGGTCTAGGAGACTTGACATTCTACTACTCCCAAGTCCTCAATGGCAAGTGTATGATCTCCGTTAAAGCAGTAGTATATCCTCGAACACTTTCTGTACAAAATAGTTGTATTATTTCATTTATTAGTGATTTAATTCTCTTCAGCAGTTAAAATTTCAGCCATCTAACTTGTTTTTGTTAAGAGGAATTATATTTAGCCATGAGATTAAGTTTATTTGTTGTTTTCCATCTCTCCTTCCCTTTCAGAATCTGCCTACTACAAACCAGACTCGGAATTAGAAATTCCAGCAGCTGGCTCACTTTCACTAGTTGTTTTTACAGCTGTTTCAACACCAAGATCATAAAAATAAATTGCAGAAATATCAGGGTGCTGGCACTGATGCAGAGAACAGCGAGGTGCAAACAGTATGTAAATAACACATGACGAAGTGTGGAATTACATCAACATACTCCAAGTCCTCTCGCTCTCATGAGACGAGGCAGAAAGCCATGCATTTTCAAGCACTAAATGAGCATATTCCTCAAACCCATCTTCTAAACGGGAAACACAAATTGTGCTTGCTGCCAGAGTCAACTCTACTGACTTGGCCAACCTCCAGTTTAGGTAATGACCAGAACTGAACAAATGCCACACGGTCTATTCGTTTGGGGCTGGCTGTGGGCTAACTCTCCTGGGTTTGTCTGGACATCGGGAGTGCAAAGTAAACAAAATTAGAAATGTTCCCTGACGCGCTGGCTCTGCATCAACATCTCCTGGTCCACAGAGCCCATCACCATCTACCACTCTTGGCCCTGACTCAACTTTTTTCTGCTCCCATAAGGTCATCTGCCTCTCTCACTAGTCTGTCTAGAAGGCAAATAACTGCACTTAAGTTCTGCTTGCCAATGTGGAAGGGCTGTGCTGGTGCCATGCACAGAAAGCAAGGAAGTGTTTCTCCTCAGCTACCACTCACTCGATACTTGAAATATGGAATCGGGCAGCTCCCCCAGATCCCAGCACTTTGACAGGAAATAGTCAGAGAAAGTCATTAAAGCACAGTAAATCCAGTTACAACGAATAGTCACAGGATTGCACCAAGATGACCCATTTGGCAAGAAACCCTAATGGTTTGCAGTATGTTTTTATTCTCACTGAAATTTCTCGTGGCCAAGATAGAACATTTCAAGCATGCAAAACAACATCAGCATTCACTTCCAGCAACCCTTCTTCATCCTTGCTGTTGCTCAGATGCTGTATCAGGTCCTTTGCAGCCCAATGTCAGCTTGGCACAAAGTGGATAAAGATGAGAAGCCACCAAAGCGCCTACCCCAGAACCGTTCTGTTCCAGCCTATCACAAGGTCTAATTCCCTTGCTCTCCCAAAAGTGCAAGCAGTGCAACACTGCATGGAGATGACTTCTCCATGTCAGGCACACTAACAGATATCCAATAAGGCTGCAATTTTGCAGCAACAATTGACTTGATCATTGATGAATATACCTGCCAAATATATACACACACATATACATGTGCAAAATTCACAAAAATCCTTGGGATTATTGTATAATATATATATAATTAGATTATTTCAATACTTCAACACTTACATGAAGAGATATAACTCACTTTCCAAGTGATGTCTAATTTTGGGTTCCTTCCTACTTATTTCCCATGAACTATATAGACCATTAAGTGGCTAAGTTTAAGGTTATCAGTATCTCTCAGGTACAGAGGGCTGCCTGTGACCAGTGAGTTTCTTTTGAATTTTCCTTATTTAGTCTGGCTGAGTAACAACTTTGTAAAACCGTTTAGTATGTGAAAACATTGTCTGCATTTATGTTAGTCATAATATGTCTCAAGAAACCTGAATCCCTGCTACAACACAGGCATTTGTGAGCAACTGCTGCAGGAAGCAAAAGATTTGCCTATTTCTCACCATCAGGGTGCTTCAAATCAGTTGCTACTCATCTGTTCTCTCCACAGGATATTGCACATGGAACAAAAAAACACGTCAAAGAGGTAAAAGAATATTTAAAAAGAGAGTTGGCTTTCTGCTAGTGCTTAGCAACCATTTTTATGAGATGTACGTTGCAAGGAGCATGTCTCAAGTTCTGTCACTGCAAGGACAGATTTTAAAGCATTTCTGTCTTGGTCTTTTTCAAAAGCTGCGGCAGTGCACTTGCCAGTAGCTTTCCCCCACAAGTCTTTAGAACAGACGTTATACTTTTATCCAGAAGTTTTTCTGGGAGATCTGAGAAACCTTTTGTACTACTGGCAGTAACACTCTTAATCACAGATACATCTGGCTGTTCTGCATTCCCCACTCTCATTTTTGTCGTATCAGGAACAGCCTGAAGACATTTTGCTTGAAAGAATTTCACTTTCAAGGCCTAAATAATTACTACTTAGGCAATAAAAAAGTGTGAGAGGTGTTAGCAGCAGCCAGATTGTAGAAGGCCTGATCCACTGCCCAGTGAAGCTAAGGGAAAGACTTCCATTACTTTTCAATGCATTTTGGGATCACTTCCAAAACCAAGACCAAATAATTTTGCCAGAAAATTGAGATCTTGGTCAAATAGAACACTTGAGTACATTATTTGCATTTCCACACCAGAACCATCCTACAGATACTCCTAGACTAGCCAAACTTCTACAAGCCTACTGTTTGCTTACAGGAATTCAAGCACAGCTATAAATAGTCCAAATAAAATGGGACTAAAGAATTTATAAAGAACATAAGAAGGTATTCAACTTCTTGTGAATTACAATGGAAATTAGTTAACAAATTCTGTCAGGCATGTTTGAAAACGTCGACTTTTGTGTGTGCATATTTATCTTCTGGGCTTATGACTAGTGTTAGTAGACATGTGCACAGTTTAAACCTTATAGATGAGGTCTGGACACTAGTTCACTTCCCCTCACCATAACCCCACAGTATCAGCTGCATTTGTCCCAGTATGAATCTGCCCATGGTCTAGGGTCACTGACAGGCATCAGACCTACCTCTTAGGAATCAGGTAACGGACTAGTCTTTCAAAAAGATTCTGCCCTATTATGTTCAGGACAGGACTCAGCCCAAGCTAGTGGATAGGAGGCCAAAGTGTGCCAGACACTTTGCGATTGCTCTTGAAATAGCAATGATCAATAGTAGTGCCTCCGTATTTACTGTGGTCTTTGGTACAAAATGCTGGCAGATGGGAGGACTGCAGAGTCAGAACCTCTTGCTTCCCCTTTGTCCTTCTGCAGTCAGCAATGAATGGAGCTCAGATTTAGTCCTAAACACATGATTTCTGTAATTGCTAGAACTAACTTCTTTCCCATATAGCAACAAAATCATACTGGCTTCCTTGGTAGAGATAGATGGGTAATTAAGTATTTCAAAGCGTCCCCTGTATCTGTCAGCTACTGCTATGTAAAGCAAAGCAACTGCAGCAGTTCTGCGACTACAGCACCATGCTGTCAGATCAGTATTTTGGGTAATTGTCATAGGTTAACTTTTGCTGCCTTTGCCATCAGGTCCTATTCTGTTTAAATCCATGCAGCAACATTCAGACAAACCCTTTTTTGTCCTTCCACTTCTGTTGTGGCAGCAGGAGGCATAATGAAACTGCACAGCTAAGAGCACTTCGTCCATTACAGACTCTCTTCTGACACCTAGACATGACACTTTGTTCTCTCCATCACTTCCTAATCCCACTGCCTTTTCTGAGTCGAGATGGACTCCACCTGTAGAACACATCTAACTGAAGACATTTACATATAATCTGTCTGGCTGTCTTTTCTCAAGTGCAGATACACCATGTCTGATTTAGCAGTGATTACGAAATGTCACAACACAAAAAAGGGTTTTGAAGACTTAAGGAGCAACTTAGAAAGATAACACCATCTCTGTTACACATTTGCATGTTACTTATTATGCACATATGTCCTCAACTTTTTCCTTGCATAGTAGCACACAGTTGCAAGACAAGGTTGCTGCTACCAATGTTACTGGAAAAGTGAAGGTGTGAATAGAATGGAGTGGTTCCTCATCTTCCAGGTTTCTGCCCGGGCTTCCACTTCAGGTGTCTTATACTGTAAAAGTGGCAATGCTAGAGAGGAATTGACAGATGGACCACTTGAAGAAATTGACGGATGGACCACTCAGTGGCTAAGAAATTGGCTGGATGGCCGTGCTCAAAGAGTTGTGGTGTCTTAATTTCAGTAGTTAGAAGAGGCCTAGCTAAGAAACAAAGTTACTGAACAAAATTGGTTCTGTTTTACCTCAAACAAGGACATGTGGTCAACGGCTCTCTGTCAAAGTCACAAGCAGTGATGAGTGGCATTCCTCAGGGGTTGGTACTGGGACCCGGGCTGTTCAACAGTGGGATCGAGTGCACCCTCAGCAAGTTTGCCAATGACACCAAGCTGTGTGGCAAGGTAGATGCGCTGGAGGGGAGGGATGCCATCCAGAGGGACCTGGACAGACTGGAGAGGTGGGCCCATGCCAACCTCATGAAGTTCAACAAGGCCAAGGGCAAGGTTCTGCACGTGGGTTGTGGCAATCCCAAGCACAAATACAGGCTGGGGGGAGAATGGATTGAGAGCAGCCCTGAGGAGAAGGACTTGAGGTTGCTGGTGGATGAGAAGCTCAATATGAGCTGATGATGTGCACTCACAGCCCAGAAGGCCAAACACATCCTGGGCTGCATCAAAAGAAGCGTGGCCAGCAGGTCGAGGGAAGTGATTCTGCCCCTCTACTCCGCTCTCGTGAGACCCCACCTGGAGTACTGCACCCAGCTCTGGAGTCCCCAACATAAGAAGGATATGGACCTGTTGTAGCGCATCCAGAGGAGGGCCACAAAGATGATCAGAGGGCTGGAGCACCTCTCCTATGAAGACAGGCTGAGTTGGGGTTGTTCATCCTGGAGAAGAGATGGTTCTGGGGACACCTTATTGCAGCCTCCCAGTATGTAAAGGGGGCCTACAGGAGAGCTGGGGAAGGCCTTTTTACTAGGGCATGTAGTGATAGGACGAGGGGGAATGGCTTTAAACTGGACGTGGGTAGATTTAGATTAGATAGGAAGAAATTTTTCTCTCTGAGGGTGGTGAGGCACTGGAACAGGCTGCCCAGGGAAGTTGTTGAGGCCCCATCCCAGGTAGTTTTCAAGGCCAGGTTGGACGGGGCTTTGAGCAACCTGGTCCAAGTGGGAGGTGTCCCTGCCTATGGTGGGGGGTTGGAACTAGATGATCTTTAAGGTCCGTTCCACCTCTATTCTATGATTCTATGATTCTACATTGCATACCGCAGAAAATCAGCTGTAACTATCTGGAGAAGCTTACAAAGCTATAGACAAGACAGAAAAGAGCCTCTGGTAACTGAAGGGTCAAGTGATGCAAGATGGACAAAGAAATGCATAACAGTTGGCAAGTCTCAGAAGCTGAAATACTGAGCAGTGAAAAGGTCAGGGAGCAAGTCAAAAGCAGCATCTGGAACAGCAAGAAGACATTCCAACTCCCAGATGTCTCTCTCAACCATTGAGTTACACTGCCATCTGAAATTTGTCACTGAAAAACCTCAAACCCTGTTTACAGCTTCATACTTTACATGGAGAAAGTGATCATAAGGACAGCTTAAAAGTAACTTAATTCCCACATGTGAATGGTGAATACTTCAGCACTTACTGGCTTCACTTACAAAAGAATTGATTAAGAGTTGTGTCCAAGCATGATCTCAACAGATGATCTCTCAAAGTATAAAAATAATTTCTGGCACTACTCTTTGTTCTCAAAGACTGATGGCAAAAGGCATCTGAGTACAGATGTCAGCAGCTCTCTGACAGTGAATCACTGAGAATGGAATGAGGCTGCATGCTCTTTTAGGAAATCCAACAACAGCAGGACTTTCCATGTTGTCCTAGTCACAGAAGTTCAGGCCTTCCACACTCCTTGTAAAATTGACCAAGAGAATTAAGATGTTACAACTTACACTCGCTAAGCATGCTGACAGGTGGGAAAAATACATTCTAGTTTGTCTATGCCAGCAAAAGCCTCCTCCCAAATCTGCTGCAATTCTTCCAAATCAAAGGAGTGCACTGGTTCTGCAAAAAAGGGTTTGTGGTTGCTGGAGAGTGGGAGGAAGGAAGAGGAACATTTGCTGCCTGCACCACACTTCAAATTCATCTCTTGCTCAGAGCAAATACAGCCCCAGCAAAGTCCCAACTCTAGCAACAAAAGGCTAGCACAGTATCAGCTGGCAACATCTCTCCTGGTACACAGATGTTCAGAGCAGGAGAAGCCTTATTTCTGGGTGGCTCCGTAGAAGCCACAGTGGAAACAAAGGAAGATTCAACCCACCTCAACCCACACCATAATTACCTTTTATGTCTTAACATTAGTCACATTTGATAAACAGAAGTCTGTGGACTTATTTTTGACATATTTACTATTAACATTTCATGACTTCCTTCTGCTTTGTTAAGTACAATGTAGTGTGTTTCCTTTTCAGTTCAAAGAAGTTCAAGTAACATCAGCATTTGGTATTCTGCTGAGAGATCCCCTGAAGTAGACATCTCACATTTGAAAATGTGTTTCCCAGAAGGACCACGGCATCACTGAAACATGTGCTTGGGAGCATCCCACCCCAGTATCTCAGAGGAACTGACAAAAATACAGTACCTGTTGGCACTGAAATTCAAAACTACCACATCCATTTCTCACCCTTTCCAGAGGTGCATGGTGCAGCACCCGGGGGTGACTGTAATGGCGTGTGTGTTCACATTACACATGTATTGTATGCATCCAAAAGAGCATATGGATAGTAAACAGGTATGCACGTACTGTACACAGGTAGCACGCACCCACCCAGCTTCAGGGAGTATCTTGGCACCGTCCCAACTGAAGTAAACACGGGCAAGTCAGAACCAAAGGCTCAAACTTGGCATACTCAAGGATGCATCTGCTTCCATTCCTACTAAACTCAGCACCAGAGCCAAGATTTGTGTCCCCTCTGCGTGCCAACCCCAGCAGGACCTAAACTTAAAATAGACCTACTTTTAAACAGAAATCAGCATAGTTTTAATGCTGTTCAGAAATGTTTTATATAAATGTTAATTGCCTCTGTCACTTAAAAACATTAACCATACTGACATAAATTTCCATGTTAGAATACTGGAGACAATATAGTCAAAATTTTTAAAAGCAGATGTGTGTCTTTCCATGGAAAAAGCCAACTCAAAACAAGCACCATCACTTTGTAGTTGACATTTCCATCTTCTGCCCAGGGAAAGCACTAACTTGTACTTCTGGAATTAACATTTCACTTTTTTAAAACCAAGTTTGCATCAGAAAAATAGAGTCCACAATCCTTCCTATATATTTCAGAAAGCAGTAGTGAGTATGTTATGCCATCTAAACTGTTTTAGTAAATGGAAAATTATTCTATAATACACCAATAAAGCCATTGTGGCACTGCCCTTTTCAGTAAAGCTCTAAGTGAATAATATCATCAAATTCCTAAGCCAGCACCAAGACAATACCCCTTGACTCTGAAATTATTCATATGGAGGAACGGTAGAAATTAATGTGGTCCTTATCCTTTAAAAGGTCAATCTGTGCATGGATGCTAACACCTACTTTTCCAGCCTCGACTGAAGGAACCATTAAAGCCAAAGATGCAACTCTCTACTGTATTGCACACAGTCTTCAGGCTCTGTTACTATAACCCACAGTTAAAAGGTGAATGGACACCTTTAAAAGCATTCTGTGTTCACTTGTGTCTTTCTGGTCATTACAGAAAACGCATTTGAAATCTGCACAATGCAGAGCATAACTGCATGGTGCCATAGTGGGTAGCCTTCCTCCTCACACTTGTCTGCTATGTGAATTGAGTGAGAAGCAGAACTAACATCAAGAGCACTTTAGTAACTGGTTATCTTCAGCGACCTGAAAGCTAGCTAAGAGCATGTAAAAGTCTTTTTGTGGCATTGCTCCACCACAAAAAAAAAAAAAAAAAAGAAAAGAAAAAGTGAAAACCAAGTTAAGTTATTCCCCTAGTAAATGATTCAGAAACAGGAGACATAATGTCCTGGTTTGAGGTTCATCTCAGTGGCCAGTCCGGCCCAAACCGCAACACAAGCACATGTTACTTACCTACACAAAACTTAAGGTCAATGTTTCTTGTTTTGTTTACTTAAAAAAAAGCACCAGCTAGTAGCAAAGCAATATCAGGCACTCTCCAGGTTTTAAGTAGGCTACAAAAAGAGAGACAGTTGCATTAACTAGGACTAACACTTCAGAGAAACAGCCGCAAAAGCAGAAGAGAAACAATCCAAAGATGGCAAGTCCTGAATCTGCAGCCACTTTGAAACTCTGCTAAGCATGTTCATGTTTGCATAATTCAATTTACTTAGCATCTACTTTAAGAGAGGTAAGGTATCCTGAAAATATAAATTCCTCCTGCTATGAATGACAGAGCTCATTAACAGCATAAAATAATGTTAAGAATAAACCAGCAAGGTCTACCTTCTCGTATTCCTTTACAGTAAGGAGAGTCTGTGTTTTATGTAAGTCACTATCTGCAGAGCAGAGTATGAGAGTGCCCAAGGGAAAGGAGGTTATCACCTACATTCAAAGGGCCTTACTATTTCACATTACTGTAGTCAAAGCAACAGAGAAGCCTCCTCCCCAAAATAGTGCATCTCTCTATATGAATGACATTGCTCTGCACTGTTGCCTTCTTGATTTTCCTTTCTCTCCCCATTTAAATGGCTGCGATTTCACAAGACTGCAACTGTTGCCTTGGACAAGTACACCTTGAAACATGAACCACATGGACAGATTTCTCTAGTTTGTGTGTGAAAGGGGAAAAAAACTTCATTGTTGGGGCTTCTCTTTTTACAAACCTGAACAAGCAGAATTTACTTCAGCATTACCACTCCTGTTACCACTCATTTTAACTGAGCTCATCCGCTACAGCTTGAAGTCACAAGGCGTACACATGGACCTGGATCTGGGTCATCTCTGTAGCACTACCAGAAAGATACAGTGCTACATTAAACAAAACACGTTTCTTCCTCACCAACACAGGTCTCCTTTTCTTCACACCTATACTTACAATACTCAGTGCTTAACTCTGAAATGTTTTCAGCACTAGCTCTGAAAACAATGCTAGCTTATCTCCAAGATACACATTTGCTTTTTGTGACAATATAAGTCACTCATCACATTTCAGCTTTCTTTTTCATCTTTCAAAAATTTGCTGACTGCAACAAATCAACGGGGAAATGAACATGTTAGGATAACTCTTAAATGATACTACTTCCTTGGGGAGTTGCCGAAAACCACCAGTCATCATGCTAACACATCAAGATGCTTGAAGACCAAGTTACATAAGTAATCTGAGTTGAGCTCCTAATGTCAAGACAGTCTCTGTAAATTCCCAACTAGTTTGCTCAGCTAGCTAATAACACTATGTCATCCCTGTCCCCAACCCCTGCCTCCCTCCAAATTACATCCTTAATCATGACTGAATAAAACTCATTCCCATTTGCAGCATGCCATCAGAAGCAATATATTACAGGACAGGAGAAAGTAATCACATTCACATGGATATTACAGATACAAGTTAGCAGCAGAGAGCAGTCATCGGCTTGCCAAGCAGGCATAGCTTGGATCACCAGGCTGATCTGCTCATTTTGCTGCGCTAGTGGCTCTAGCAGTGCTGTCCACTGAGGTCCTTGCCTCTGTGGTAGCACAGGGTTATCTTGTTCCCGACTAACAGGAAAGTACATTCTTGGTCTTGATGCAGACTGCTCTTCCATTTGCACCTCAAGTGGAAATACACAACACGACAAATAGGCATTCCTCTCCCAGTGACTCTCCTTTTGGGTCTTTAAGCTTCACCCCTTCACTGACACCAGTCCTTTAAAAATTGTCATCATGACATGAGAACCCACAACAGCTCTGTGATACATACAATCAGCCAGCCAATGTTAATCAGTAAAGAACACAGAATAATAAAGTAAAGAAGGTAATACAACAGAAAGGCCTTCCTACATGTAGAACATCACTTCCACATCAGAATGACAGGGCCTTCCCAGCCTAATAAACTCACTGCAAAGCTGGGAGCCCCATAACAATAAAAATCAAGGAAACTTGATCACAAATCAAATGGTATGAACAAGGATTCATATTTTAAAAGGACAGAAAAAAGAATTGAGGTGACCTAATTCATACTCCAATCCAGGACTTGAATAGACAAAAAGAGGGAGAACAGTAACAGAAATATAATGCAATGTAGCTCCTTTCACTTAAATATCAACTATATCTTCTATACACTGTTGCCCTCATGAAGAGAGGCATCAGGATTCCCAGGTGCTATTTTACGAGAATTCCTAGCCATCTTATTAATCTCTTATTATTAGCTGAACTGTTTTTTTTTCCTCCTTGTATTTCATGCAATCTGTATATGGTAGTTACCATATCCAGGTTCAAGCTTTGTTCAAGGACCAGTTCATCCTCATGTTCCTGCAGTTTTGGTCTTCCAGGAGTTTCAGTAACCCTGAGTAATGCATATGTAAGTTTTGTTATCTTTCCCTTCTTTTGGGGGGCTATAGGTTAAGGGAAAAAAGGACAAAATCAAATTCCTTTTGTAGAATAATTTTTTTTTCCTCTGTCATCTACAGGTGGTGTCAAAATAGTCATTTCAAAAATACTTATACTTAGAAAGAAGGAAAGGACACCTTTTTTCCCCTCACTTGTAACCTTCAGGTTATCTATAACCTGTAACAACACCATCCTGCATGTTTTATCAGTGCAGGAAACCAACACAAGTTTAAATCTGTGCCTCACAAATTCAAGCAGCTCCTTACTTACCTAAGCACAGACTGTTTCAGGATTTATTTTTGCAGAATAAGGTGCTGCATTCTGGAAAGTATGAATTATGTGAGTTGACTGCAAAGAGAAATACAGTAATCACCACCACAGTTTATTCCATGTGCAAGCCAGTGCAATAGAGCTGGGTAAAAGCTACAACTGCAACTTTCACTATTTTAAAACTATCAGTTATGTACAATGTTTCCCAAGGAATTATACTTACAACCAACATCCAGAACAGACATTGCAGAAATGCCAACGTAAGGCAATTGAGTTAATGTATTCTTCTAGTAACTTCATACTTGACTTCCCTTTTCTTTGCATCTGCTACCCTAACTTACACTCTTACTTTTTCATCTACTGTTGATAAGATAATTATTTGAAAGTTAACTCTGTTCTTGCAAGTTGGAAGGTAAAATTTCAAGATATCAACCCCATAGGAAGTAACTTTTGCTCAAAGTTGTCTGGTTTATATCAGCTTGATGCATCACTTACCTAAATTTAGGAACCAAGTTTCATTAGAACAGATGCAGATGGAGTATGATTTTTCAACTTATCTTCCAATAGGCACGATGGTTCTCAGGACAATATTTCAACCTTACAAAAACCAGATTAGCCAGTGTAATAACAGATGACATTGCAGCAACAATTGGGTGTTCTAGAAAACACAAAGAGCTTCGTACTTAGGGAGTTTGCAGAACAGATGCCCTGATTATTGTCTTGTGACCCGAGTTCTCTTTTTACATTAGTTCTAGAAAAGCTTTTCTAATTCTTCATTATTTTTGTTTTCAATTATCCCTAAGTCCTTTGTCTTTTAGAAGACATAAGACTGATGGTGCCGCCTCAGAACTGTTAAGAGTAAACAGCAAGATTCATCAAGAGCTAAGTCAAACCACAACTGACCTGATGACTTTGGCATTGGCTCATTGCAACCCTCTAGGCTCAGGATACACCAAAGAGATATAGACCGTAACCTATAAATAGATAAAGCAGCTGGAACTTGGAAATCCTCTTCATTTTACACAAATAGAGGAACAACTCCAATTTGATGCTTTCAGTCACAAAGTACTTGCAGTTATATTTCATCAGGAACAAAAATATGTTTCCGGCATTCCAGCTCTCTGCTAAATTAGATGCAGACGATGAAGGCTTTTTTCCAAACATATGGAAGACAATGCAGCTGAAATCTCAGCTAGGCCTTGAAAGATCCTGTACATAAAGCATTAAGCTTTCTAAAACACACAGAGAATCTAGGCAGTAACTACTATGATTTCATTTCATAGTGTGATTTAGGATGATACTATGAGACAGAACTGTCAAAAGAAAGTAATAAAAGCCTTTCATGTACCCTCAAATAAAATCAGATGTTCATGTGTCATGTATCTGGACAACCTCTGCTTTCAATGGAAGCCTGATCTCCACTTCAAAGGGAGGAAATTAGACAAAAGCGGAAAGAATGTACACCTCTCGGTACTGGCAGCCACAGGAAACCCAAGACCAAAGGACTAAATCCATCACTTTCCCAACACCCCCAAGACAGACCAAAGCCTACAAGACATTTAACTGAGAGAGAAAAGCACTTGCAGTTCTCAGTCTCACCCACCAGTATATAAACATTGCTCATTTTATTATTTGAATAGTCACAGCATAGAAAGAACATTGCTGTACATCCATTGCTAATATAACTTTTGGTTTTCTCTGTGAAAAGAAGCCATTCACTCCACCATGTGTAGGTGGCTTTGTTCTTTTAGTTGGTGTTGCAGGCAGGAAACACAGGTTTAACCAGGGTATATGTTTAGCTTCCTCAATGTTTAGTTTGTCCTTGAATATTAACATAACATTGAGTGAATCCAAAACATTAAAAGCACACAGTTAAATCCCAGCTTCCCCAGTTTTTTTCCCCATTCTGAAAATATTTCTACACATTAGAAGTTATTTAATGGTGAACAAATTCTTCTTCCAAAGCTCCATCCTTTGGTACATAGTTTGATAGGAATTAGTTTGATCTGTAAGCTCTGCACTAAGTAGTTTTGACACTTGGGAGTAGGATGTAAATGTTTCATGTGATACCTTTCTCTAGTACTTGATTATTCAGAAAATTGTCTATCCATGCTACAAGTTGATGCTTTAGTCTCTACACACAATATGTTTGAAAATTCTCCAAAAGAGCAGCTATTTCTTGTTTAAGTACCACCATATTTTTGTGAATAGCCTGAAAGTTCAACCATTACCGCTGCATTTCCAAGCACACACACACCTTGGTTTTCAAGTAGTGTCAAATATTTCTTATCAGACATATACTTCACTGGAACTATTCACATTAGTAAATCATGTAATATGGCTAGTATTACTGATCTAGCCATACAGATATCCTGTTCATATTGATACAGATTCTGTATAGCTACTGAAGAAGTTGCATAAGTTTATTTCCAAAATCCTTCAGTTCTCATACTGTTGAAAACTTAATCTGCGCATTGTTAACTTTTCCTCCTTTTCATGCAACTCCAATAGCAAGACAGATAAATTCAGCTGGAACCTTCAACAAAACTGACCATTTCCACTGGATGGGTTTTTTTTTTTTTGAGATTTTGCCCATGCAGGGAATGCAGGTTCTTGCAACTATCTCTATTAAGGACATGTTCTGAAACAAATTTGCTACAAAGAAGGCAAGTACAACCAGTATTGGCTAGGTTCAGAAAAAGAAAACCGCATGAGTTGTACTACAGGTGAAATTTTTCCTTATGGTCTGTTTCTGGGATACTCTAAAAAGAGTACAGACACATGAACTGTATAACATTCTTTGGTCTATAAAGCAGATGCAAACTACAACTTACAGATGCATTAAAAAGCAACGCTCAGCCCTACATACTTTGCAATGGATAAAATAAAAAAAGGAACAAATAAGATCAGGGATGATGATGTCAGGTGGTGTCAGAAACTGTACTTTAAAATGACATGTCTATCAAGTAACATCTTCAGGTTGGGCAGATTAGGATGCATTCCACAAATAAGTTCATTAATTAATTGGTCCAGTACACAGAATCACAGAATCAGAGAATGGTAGGGGTTGGAAGGGACCTCTAGAGATCATCTAGTCCAACACCCCTGCTAAAGCAGGTTCACCTACAGCAGGCTGCACAGGATGGCATCCAGGCAGGTTTTGAATATCTCCAGAGAAGGAAACTCCACATCTCTGGGCAGCCTCTTCCAGTGCTCTGCCACCTTCAAGTAAAGAAGTTTTTCCTCATGTTGAGATGGAATTTCCTGTGTTCCAGTTTGTGCCCATTGCTCCTTGTCCTGTCACTGGGCACCACTGAAAAGAGTCTGGCCCCATCCTCTTGACACCCGCCCTTTAGACATGTATAAGCATTAATGAGATCCCCTCTCAGTCTTCTCTTCTCCAGGCTAAACAGACCTAGGTGTCTCAGCCTTTCCTTATAAGAGAGATGCTCCAGTCCCTTGATCATCTTCATAGCCCTCCACTGGACTCTCTCCCGTAGTTCCTTGTCTTTCTTGAACTGGGGAGCCCAGGTCAGTATTATTGTTTATGCAGGAAATACAGCTCAGTTAACCTATAACTTGTTTCATTCATACATTTTAGATAAATTAATTTTCATAAGGAACTGGTATGAATCAAAACAAGGTCAATCATTTCACTTTCTCAGTTTTGCCCCTCTACCAAATTCATAGCTCAGATGATGAATTACAAACAGGTGTTTGTAGCTAACATATATTGCAACCGCACAAGTTGCTTTACTGGTTGGCAAGACAGGGAAATACTGGAATCCATTCCTGGCAAAATCTCAAAGAGAGATCAGTTCTTGAGACACACCACCTCTTTGATCTTGATTTCCTCCCCAGAAACAAGTTAAGGACCTGGCTAATCCTTCACCAAAACTGAGCAGATGAGATTCTTTTCAGCGTCTGAGCATCCAAAATCCTGTACAGCCCATATTTTTCAAAACTATTAATTACTGTGACGGGCTGAAGAATACAGACAGTTCTAAAGCTAAGTGCAAGATATGTAGAGCTAAATCACCAAGAAAACTACTTCTACTTAATTTTCATCACTATCATCACTGTAGATTGCACCAAAGTTATTTCTAAGGACAACACCAACCGAGGTTTTCTTTTGGCAGAATGAGGCAAGATCCAGTAAGTAGTTTTAAAATTAAACAAAAAATCTGACATGTCTTTTACTGTTACTCACTAAGGAAATCATTGAAAAATTTCACTTGCAGCAATTCACATTGTTCTTTAAAGCTTGTTGAACAACCTATAAAGCTTTTCATTTTGAATAACTAGTATGAATGGGAAAGAGACCTGGGTTCATTTTCTGGATCCAAAAAACTGCAGGTGGAGGAGGAGTGTGTATGTTAGAACCATTGATTTTAAATGATCTCCTTCCCCCCTGCCCTCTCCTTAAACAATACTTTTGTAAATTTACCTCAATTTATTTACTTCTGCTCAGAATAGGCAAATGAACATTCCCTTTGTAAATATTTTGGGACAAGCAAAATACATTCCCAGGAATTTACTTGGCAATGATTTAGTTACTACTACTTTTATCCAGCTCAGTCACACAGCTTTTCTTGCACAAACACCCATATAGCTGATCCAAGCGCAACACTGGCACAGCTGTGCAGCTGTGTTGAGCCTTTAACAGCTCTACACCTGGTTCAACAGTTGAGAAATGTAAGGGAAGTAGGGAAAAGGCAGTCACGAAAAACTCTACTTGCCTCTCTCAAATGGCAGCGGTGAAGCTAAAACCAGTCTTCACCTACTGTCCCTCCCCTTCCTAAACAGACCCGTACGATGTAAAGAACAGTGTAAGAAAATGCTTCTGTTCATAATAAATGGTCCATTTTTCCCAAGAAGCGTAATGAGCTAAGAATGCACGTTTTTGTTTATATATGTTTATGTCTGTGATAGCTCATCAGAGTGTTTTGAGGAGTTTTCACTGAAAAACAATGCATGGAAGGAGAAGAGATCCCACAAAGCAGTACAGCCATAACCTCTCCATTTCAGTTGGTTTTGCAACCCTGAAACATTTACCAACTACTTTGTAGAAGTCTAAAAAAGGCATTCAAGAGAAACACCAAACTTTCCCAGTGATATTTGTTCCAGACCACTAATTCTGCAAGACATAACCGAGTACGAGGACAGAAAAGGAACTGGAAACCACAGCGTGAGTGGTAACTTTAGGGCCCGATTATAATCTTTTCAATCCCAAAGCCATCATAAAGCAAGGATGAGACCATCTCCAAAGAAATCTATTTTTGTCAGGGGAACAACTGAACCTAGTGACCAACACATCACTGATGCTATACAACCAGTGCCTACAGCTATTGTGCCATCACGCAGGAATTACCAGAGACAATTCAAAGTCTGAAGAAAACACTGCAACCAGCTCTTTGCATCTAGAACACAATGAGATACTGGTAGGAAAAAAAAAAAAAAGAGAGTTGTCAGATGGCAGCTCTTTCATAGTATTACAGAGGAAAGATTTATATAGAATTATAAATGAACAATAATATAAATAAAGTAGGCATTTATCATGGTGATCACTTTAAGTTGATACCTAGTAACAAATCTTTGTATGTGATTTACTGCCAAATCCATATACAAACTCAAGTATGCATAACAGCTCCTGAGATGAATAGCATCATTTTAAGACTGTTAAAAGTGCAATTATGACCACCTTCCTACCAGACAGTACTAAACCTTACATTTCACATTCTTAAGAACCCCCCCCACCTTTCTAAATATTTTCTCATCTCAAACTTGAATGAGTCCTACTTTTCATTGAAACTCATCATTTCAGAAACATCCTAATATCTTAAAAGTCAACACACAGTTTATTTTTTTTTATATGAGACACTAGTTTACAATACGCTCTCAAAATCAAGCAATGCAGTATTGCAATTAAAAAACAAACAAACATGGAAGTGATAAGCTCCCACTAATGGTTACAACTAATGAATGACTGGGAGCTCCCACTTTCTGGTGGGAAAGTGTTTTGGGAAGTTGTTGACCAGCCCTCTTCAATACAATACCCAACTGGAGTGTTGCACAACTCCTAGAAAAGGAATCTAACAGTTTGAAAAGGTGACACACACACCCGTAACAATAGCTCTTCTGTGCAGACAGAACACGACTTCAATTCAGAACAGATGCTGAGGGGAACCTGATCACATCCTTGTGTCACACTTTACATGGAGGACTAAGCCACAGCTTATCCTTTGAATTACTCAATTGTGAAGAAAACAAAGTGAAAGAAGAAGAAGAGAACTGAGATGTTGTCACCACAGTTGACAGACAAAGGAAGTCTAGACGCATCTGGATATTATGAAAGCAAAATATTTTAAACATGACTTCCAGTTCTTCTCTCTGGAAAATATGCAGTAGATGTGCTAAACTCTAATGCCAGGTTATTTGAGTTGCAATTTAGAAATAAAATAAAATAAAATAAAAAAAAAAAACCACCAGAAAAAGAGGCAAATTTCTACTGGCAAAACCAAAAAGCCTGTGATAAGCAGCACAGCACACAATGGAATGAAAAAAAAAAAACCCAACAGTTCTAAGAGGAACAGATTTCAACACAGTCTTCCAGAACAAAGCTGCTTTATCATCATTATTATGGTTCAGTGGGGAATTTTACTTCATGTTTGCTGTAAGGAAGGAAGGACATTAGCAGCTCTCGCAGCAGTGTGATATTTCCCAAGAGACTGCTGAGGAATCTGGGGTACCCCAAAAGATATCCCACATCTGGGACTTGTGGAGCATCCCGGCATAATTCACCTCATGGTCCAGATTTTCATAAGAACCTACCATTCAAGCAGCCTTGCGACAAACCTTTTCCCAAGGAATTATTTAAAGCTTGAATCTGCAAAGCAAAATGTTAGCAAGCTCTCCTGGCATCCCTGAAAAAAAGGGTTTGATAGTAGTAATTTGTAAGTGATGGAACAATTTACAAAACTCAGACATTCTCAAAGCTGTGCTGGATTTTTCCTTCCTATCCTAAAGCAGTTGGTTACTCTTGTATAGAAACCCGCCTTTAAGATTTATAAGACGATTTGATCCTCTTGGGAAATGCAAGAGTCCCGTTTGATGGACAAAGAACAAACAGAGAAGACACTGCAACTCTGGCCTATTTCTTACAAGATTCACATTTGAAAAATACGATTTGCCTTCTCTGAAAAAAATAGCCTGAAAGGAATACAGAGTAAACATAGATCTCTCTCTTCATTACAGTTCCATAACAGTGGTAATATATAATAAATTATTTGCAAACTTGCTTTCCAATTCAATACAGAAAATAATACATCATATCAACATATCATCAGCTTGTTTATCGAGTTTGATTTTTCTCCACTGGAAACTACAAAGACAACTTGGAAGACATTCAGGGCAGAGGAATGAAGATGAGCATTTGGTTGGACTGACACTGTGACAGCAGAGAAAAGAACACAAAACATTCCACAAATGTTTGAAGGGTGCAAACACCAAGGATAAAAACAACGTAAAGGGGAAGATGATAAACATCAGCTCACTAAGGCAAGCAAATCAGTGGCTTGGGAAGTACATCAGCAATATCCACTGGCAGCAATATAAAGCATCAAAGTTACCTTCCCACAGCATGCTTAAGTGAGTTAATAGCCCCTTGGTTAGGGAACAAAAATGAGCACCGCCTTCCCACTGCCCAGCAAAAGCTTTCAAGTGTTCAGTGAGGACTCCTCCTGTATCAAACCGTTTCTTCAGAGCCAGAAATGCATGTACACCATTTGGCACAAGTTCCGTTTTTCCACGCTCTACACCTCCATCCAAATTTGTACTAAAAAAAAGATGCTCTGGATAGTATTCAAATATCTTCATCATCCTGATGACTACAATTCCATAAACCCAAAGCTGTTCATGAGTACCCTATGTATAAACATAAAATGTATATTCTGAAGACATGCTCTTTTTACTGTTTAGCCAAAAGATTTCTCAGTATTGCTACCACCAATTGTTTCAGATTTCCCATGTTTTGAGGTTTGCATGATTTCACATCAAGCTCAAAATGTTAAAGGAGGTTCTGAATTTATGAAAATACAGGAGTTTGGGAAAACACACCTTAGTATCCCTCACTGCTGATTATTTTCACTGTATGTGAAGAAATCATCCAATTTCTACAGTGTTTTTTACTAAGAGAGCATCTACCCTGTACAGGTCAAACCCAAGGATTTAAGCATATGAACAAACTGGTGGATGTGTGATGGACAAAACAGCAGTAACAATGAAACATTTTTACCTGTGAACAATTAAAGCAATTTTAATTCCATAAACACCTGACTTTGTTTGCAAGAAGTTTTCCTCTTTCAGTTTGTCGATTGACACAAACAACTGGAATAACCATAAAACGCTGTTCAAAATTTTTCAACTCACTACTGGCTTTTTACTTGTTTCTTATACTATGTTTACCTGTTTCTTGTTTTATTAGTATGTGTTGCATTTTTCTCAGCAATACGTTTTTTGGCCCTTTTTATATGGGTTTCATAAGATACTGAACACATCGTAAATGGAAGCCTTTGGGGAAAAATTACATCAGCTATCAAAAGTCCACAGCAGATGTATCTTGAGGTCATGAACCGGATCCCTCATACAAACAAAATGCCAAGACACTGTCAGCAACTTTAGGGTTACAACAACAGTACTAATCCAATGGTAATAGCTTTTTTGAAAGAAAGGTATCTCAAACTACATTGGTGAAATAGTACAGATTGTGAAGCTGCTGATGCTAACCTCTACAGCAGGTTGACATACTGAACACCAGTAAGTCCAAAAAGTGCTGAAGGCACATTAGTATCCACACCTGACTGTCCCCAGTTTTCTGGACAGCAGTTCCTTTCCTGGGTTTTCTAAGGTCTCTTCCAATTTTTAAGAACCTGCCTGCAAGCAAACATGGCAAACTACAAAACATACTGCTATGTAGAGAGGATAAGGGATGCTCAGTGGAAATGACCCACAGTTTCACCACATATGAGGAACATATTCACTCTAAATCTGTCCATGAAATTCTCAGAGCCCTCCCATGTGCTAAACATGGACCCTGTATGTTACCTGAATGAATGCACACAGTAAACTAACTTCCAGGTGTCTTTGTGTTTGTAACCTACCTGAGAGCTGGTTGTAATTTCAGCCTCTGTGTACAATAGACCAGAAGGAGTAATATTGAATATTGAATACTGAATGAATGCACACAGTAAATGAAATATTACTCCTTCTGGTCTATACAGTATCTGTTTCTTGACTGATTAAGAGAATTTATTTTCTTGCAGGGAACATTTGCAAAGTGTTCACATTTAATATTTCCTTTTCACAAATGCCTTAGAAAGTTTAACACCTGTGTAAAGGCCCACATTCATGCTACTAAATGACATAAAGCATGACTATTAACAAGAAGCAATCAGACTGAATAAGTGCCAGCTTGTGTAAAGTGAAGTGGTGCAAAAGCCGAGAGTGCCACGGCAATTATTGATTTTCTACCACGGAGATATTTTTTTTTCCCAGCTCTGCCATTGACATCATTCCATTTAAATTTCCCATCTGTATGGAATGGCATTTCTCAAGGAGGCAGGCTGAAGTGTCTTATTTTTCCAGTAATATGCTTTCCAGATTCCACAATCCATTTTCAGGAGAGAATTTTGTAGATCCCCACTCTACACATCATTTTGCAAACAACCACCTTCACTTATCTCCCTGCAAATCAAGGTAATTCTACAAGGTTTTCTCAGAGTAAACTAACAATGGGTGACAATAGATAAATCATTAGAAAAACATTACAACTAGAAAATGAAGCACTTTTAGATAGGCCATAAGGAAATATGTAATGCTAAAAAATACAGTGATACAGCATCAAGAATCAATCACATTTCATTTGTTAGCTATTGAAATGTTGCCAAGTCAAACAAAAAAGGTTATAATTTCACAAGGCCAAATTCAAGCCTAGATACCACTAGCAGAAACTGGCCGTAATGGATCTAGGACTATTTTTTTAAGGTCTCTAAGACAAAGTAGCTCTGCTATATCTACAAAGAAACAAAACATGTAAGTAACATTACTGCCTCCTTGTCCATGAACTCCTTGTCTGAACAACACCAGTTTATCTAGTCAATTCAATCCTGTCCCAAGTGTACAAGTGTTAAGACCGAGGCTTTCTTCCCCATTTCCCAACTTCAGAGACTCTAGTATTATTCTTCCATCTCTGGAACACCTACCATGAGAAATTTTTTCAACCTCTGCACCTTCCTTTACTGTTTCACAAAATTCATGACCAAAACAATCAGGCATTCTAACGTCACAATGAAGCACCAAGGCCTTAATGAGAGATGCTACTTCATAGTAAAGCATTATTTGTTTTTCATTTCAAACATAATTTAAACCAATGAAATTGACAATTTCATTATACTATATGATATAGCATATAGATGTTAAATACAGTCAGTAAAAATCCTGTAATATAAAAAAATATATTCTGATCACTCCAGCCAAACAGCAATTTTACCCTGTGCTCTTTTGTCCCTGGATGGCAAATGAGTATCTTCTGTCTCACCAACACCATCTTGGAATTCAGTGACCTTTTGATGACAACTTGGTCAAAACTACTGTATTTTCACATAAGCTTTCAGCTAAAATACCCAGTCTTTCTGCAGAGGTGTTTCAGCACCACCACCACCACAAATATGGCAAGTTGCACCTTAAAAACAGTCTCTAAAGAGCTCTGTAAAATTTTAATAGGCCTGTTAAAGGGGGAGAAATTACAGGATCTTGTCACAATTTCCACATTACTTTCCTTTTTCTTACCTTATTAGCCTCAAAAATTGTGCAAATGACAGACTAGCCAAAAAAACACAGTTTCTTTTTGTTCCACTTTCAATGAGCCTCAGAATAAACTATTTGCTCATATCAGTTTCCAAGCAATCTGTCTAGGTATCCAAGTTTATAAACTAGAAGAACTGTTCAAGCCTCCTTGCTTTTAAACAAACCCAAACCACGAAGCTTGTTTAACAGGCCTGTTAGGCTCCGTGATTTACTTCTTGACATTTCCAGTAAATCATCTTCTTGTTTTTGCAATAAGACTTCAGCCCTGTCCTTGCTAGTCATCTATAGCAGATGCCAAAAAGCTGTGCTTCTGCATGCTTCTGAAAACACACACACACACAAATCTACTTTTTCAGACCTCCAGCAGCACACACAGCTTGTTTCTGAGCTCAAAATTTCACCCTATTTTTTAAGCACAGCCATCAACTTCACACTAATCTAAAAAGGACCCTCCTGCCACCAGCTCCACACTTAATATTTTCCAGGTTAGCATCCATAAGCCTGCATGCATCCTTTCAGCTGTACTGTCACCACAGCCAATATTCAACATATACTGGCGGAAACTGTCAGTAATCTCCCCGTACAGAGAGATTTTAGCCATGCTTGCTATTTGGTTTCCATGCTTCTAGGCAATTCCCTAATACCTTTGGTTATTCTCCAGGGCAACATTACCTCTTTACTACTTGAAATAATAAAAGGGTGGATCAAGAATAAAACTTATCTAGGGATATAAAAGAAAACCTACATATTTACTTATTCTCAAAAGCACTGAGGTGGGTAAATGCAAGACTTTTAGCTGTAGACACTGCAAATCACAATTCCTAAATAGGAGAACTTCTACATAGGTGGAAGAGATGGGCAGAAGAGCAGTTCTTTCTGGAAATCCCAGACTACCTTACCTTGCTGAAGTATGACCTAACTTAAAATACCTTCGTAACTGAGTGGTATCACAGGCCCCAGACACTCAATTTTGGTTTTGTCTATACACAGACAATCCCACCAACTTGACTAAGACACTACAGCTGTAAAGCAGAGGAGGGTATTCAGCTCCTTAATGATGTACATCGTAGTGTGCCACAATGGTAAGCGAAGTTACCAAAGCTAACTTTTCCTCAGAAGTCTAAGCTCATGGGACACCATGGGATTGCAGCCCAGCTGTGTGTTCTGAGCACCATCACAGAATCACAGAATGGTCAGGGTTGGAAGGGACCTCTGGAGATCATCTAGTCCAACCCCCCTGCCAGAGCAGGGTCATCTACAGCAAGTTGCACAGAGTGGGAGACTCCACAACCTCTCTGGGCAGCCTGTTCCAGTGCTCTGCCACCCTCAAAGTAAAGAAGTTCCTCCTCATGTTAAGATGGAACTTCCTATATTCAAGTTTGTGCCTGTTCCCTCTTGTCCTATCACTGGGCACCACTGAAAAAAGACTGTTCCCATCCCCCTGGCACCCTCCCTTTAAGTATTTATAAGCATTAATAAGATCCCCCGTCAATCTTCTTTTCTCTAGACTAAAAAGATCCAAGTCCCTCAGTCTCTCCTCATAAGAGAGATGCTCCAATCCCCTGATCACCTTTGTGGCCCTTTGCTGGACCCTCTCCAGCAGATCCCTGTCCTTCTTGAACTGGGGAGCCCAGAACTGAACACAGTACTCCAGATGTGGCCTCACCAGGGCAGAGTTGAGGGGAAGGATGACCTCCCTTGACCTGCTGGCCACACTCTTCTTGATGCACCCCAGGATGCCATTCGCCTTCTTGGCCACCAGGGCACATTGCTGGCTCATGGTCATCCTGTTGTCCACCAGGACTCCCAGGTCCCTTTCCACAGAGCTGCTCTCCAGCAGGTCAGCCCCCAACCTGTACAGATGCATGGGGTTATTCCTCCCCAGGTGTAGTACCCTACACTTACCCTTGTTGAATTTCATAAGGTTTCTCTCTGCCCAACTCTCCTGCCTGTCCAGGTCACACTGTAATGCGGCACAGCCTTCTGGCGTGTCAGCCACTCCTCCCAGTTTTGTGTCATCAGCAAACTTGCTGATGGTACACTCTATCCCTTCATCCAGGCCATTAATGAATATTTTGAACAGGACTGGACCCAGTACTGACCCCTGAGGGACACCACTCGTTACTGACCTCCAACTAGACTCTGCACCACTAACCACAACCCTCTGAGCTCTATCTGTCAGCCAGTTCTCAATCCACCCCACTGTCCATTCATCTAACCCACACTTCCACCTTCATCTAACCCTCACATCACCACCTACAAAACATCTGTTACAAACTGCATATGCTTCTACACAGACCCTTCCTTTCCCCTCCAACAAGGCTGGAGGCTCAGCTCACAGCCCAGCAGCACAGACCTGCCCTTGCCAGAGGAGGCATAAGCAGCTCTGTATTTTCAAAGCAGAAACCTAAGGATCCTTCTTGTCTCAAGGTAATAATGACTTATAAGGGAGAGCTAAATGGCAGGTGAAAGCTTTTAATGAACTCCGAGGCAAAAAAAAAGCAAAAATTTTTTGACTAGTCATTTGAGAAATAATTAGCTCCTCATATGACATTTCCATATCTATCAACACATCCCAACCTCTCTGTGTACAATTTGACAGTCCAGCAGCACTATCAGACAATCAGCTTGCAACTGAAATCAGATCTATTCCCTGTCATACCTACCTGTCCCCAGCAACACCTTGGTGACAACTGCCTGTTTTTCATATCCTCAGAAAAGAAACTGAAATACTGCAAAGGCATGTCCCTCTGAAATCTCAGTAGCACTGCTTGTATCCCTTTATTCCAGTTTTTCTCCTGCCACTGTAGTGCCATGACCTTTTCTTTATTGTTTCATTGTCCTGGATTCATTCAGCATTTGATATAACAGCACATACTAGAAATTATTCCCTGTACTGGGTATTTCCACCAGGAATTTATCATTACTTACTAGACACCTAAGTAAGGTGCAAAATACATACTGCATAGTCATATGTAGACAAAAAATAATTAATATGTTCTTTTGGCTAAGATACCATTTTCTATCAGTCCCTATGAAAGTAAGAAATGGTAAAACTCACATTTCACAGCCTCCTTGTTCATGCTGGAAGATGAAGATCTCCAAAGCAGTGTCCCAGGAATGACCCCATCAAATAACACACAAACATCTGAAGGGAGTCTCAGCATCTAGGATTTTATTTCTAATGCTAGCAGAGAATGACCCCTATGCCGAATGCCTGTTACGCACTTTTCCAGTTGCCAAGGAAAGGTACCAGGAGCTGCATGAGCCTGCATTGTACAGCAGTGCTGCACGATGGCTTAATCTTGTTACGTGATAAATAGTCTTGACACTGAATGTGCCATGTGGTGCACACTCAACTGGCTGCTTTAGTCCTTTCCTGGTGTCAGCGAAGAGCACTGTGAGCTTTGTGAGCCCTGGCTGATGGCAGTAGTGCAAGAGGTACATGCGGAAATTCAGCACATATTAAACAGGAGAGGACTTGACAGCCAACCACAAGATACTTTAAGAGCTGTGCATAAGAACCTGTGCCAAGCTCCTGAATTTACAGAGTCATCATCACAGCTGCCCCCTCCTCCTTCCCAGAAGCTTCCCTCTCCCCTTACGCCTGGCAGAAGGCAGCATTTGGAGGGACTAACATGGCTACTCCCATACAAAGACCCACAGACCACTGCAAAGGGCAGAGTCAACAACCGTTTCTAAATGTGGTAAAGCCTACCAGTAACAGCTGACCAAATCAGGAGTCAAATCATCATGGCAAGTGACCAGCATTGTTTGTAACATCAATGCTAAAACCTAGTAAATTCTTCAAAATCAGTAAAGTTAGCAGAAATTAATTAATAGTCAGCTCATTACAGGACAGAATCATCACAGTGAAAATAATAAGGATCCTACTGTGAGCATGTTGATTTGCTGTCAATTTTATTTTTGCCCCAGCATATCTTATTATACATGTAAAATATTCCTATGGTTAGGGACTAGACTATTCTTTTACAACTGTCCATGCATGACAAACAGGCAGGACAGGAAAGGACCTCCTGATTCATTAATCCCAGCTTCTGAACCCTCATGGGAGCCAGCAACACAGTTACTTTCAGATTGTGAAAAAGCACCACCAAAACAGCTATTTTAATATTTCCCCTCATGCCCAACCCAGCAGTCCCAAGGCTATCCAGGAACTCCTTACTCTGTTAGAATTTTTTTTCATGACAGCACATTCATGGACAGTCTATACCAATTCACTCCTGCATTATCACCCAAAACAGTTCTGCTCCCTCCCTCATGTTTACCCACCTGATATATTTATGTGCAGAGATTAAGGCTGCTCTTTCATTTTCACTAGAATACACAAAGCTGGGTCTGATTTTCTTTTAAGAAGGAGGACTGAAGCATGGCTGGTTAAGTCTATGCAGCAGATATCACACACATACCAAGTTATATGGAATACTAAACAATGCAAAAGGCACCAGGTCTCTTCTGCTTACGGACAGATATATATTGTTTTTTGTAAGTTTTCATTACTCAAAAACACTACTTACAACGTTACTTCTTACAGCCTCTTGCCATTTACTTAGTTGTGTCTCCCGAGAGAAAAACCCAACCTAAGAAAGCCTTCTGGCATCAAGACATAGATCTCCATTTATACAAATATGTGTTTTTCTAAATATCTTTTATTATACATTTCTGGAGGAAATTTGAGCCCTTTACTATCCTAGGAGGAAAAGGGTTTTCAGCATCATGCATCAAATGTTAATAATGTTTTACATTCTAATTAATTTATTGACTTTTGAAGAATTTTTACTGGAACTGTATTTGAAATGGCACCTTCAAGACTTCCCACTGCCATATAATGGAATTGTATTTGCTTTTTTAAAACAGTGAATAAACCTGTCTTACAGTGGGTGCTGAATGATATTTTGCAATACATATGAACCAAATTAGACCCCAGTCTTGAAACCAGTTATTGATTGGGGGGAGGGAGAGGTTGCTACTATGCTTTCATGCTGAAATTTCATTTTTAGCCACACTGCCAAACTCTGTCAGAACAAGCTTTTTGACCAGGATTTTTCCTATTCACTTCTAGACTCAGCAAATTTTACTTTGAAGTTACTGAGATCAAATCAATTTGAGTTCCAGCAATGTTGTTAGGATCCCCAATTGCTACAGTCATATTCTGACTCTCAAAGCCCATTTGCAAAGCTCACATTTTAATACGCTTCCATTTAGCTCCACTGAATACAGACCCGAAGCAGGCTTTGTACCTGCAAACATAAAGTAAGAATTCACAGTCCCTTTAAAACAAGGTACATCACTAATTCCAAACTAAATGGCATTGCAAGTTTTTGCTTTCTCCAGACAGGCCCTTAAACATTTCTCCCTCAGTTCGCTTGCTTCTTAGTAAGAAATTAAAAAAAAAAAAAAAAAGAGAACAAAAAAGAAACATCTGTGGCAACAGCTGCACAAATATTGCCGCTGCCAGATATAAGATTTCTTTCTAGCATCCAGGATTTCTTGTTTTGTGTTTTGCAAGACCACAATGACTATCCATGCATCTGACACGTAATTTTGATCTCAGTCACGGATAAGAGGTAAAAGCTCAATACAAGCCCACCATAGAGACACACAAACACACAGACACAGAAAACAACCAGAAACCCAAACCCTTGAAGGAAGTGTCTAGAGGCTCCACCATATAAAAGCTTATACAGCAAATATGCTGCTTGCTCTGACTTCTTGTGGATAATCAAAATACCATGGTAGGTAGTTTATAACTATAAGCACAGCTTTTTTCCTTCATCGTTATCTCACATTTAACAACAACACTAAGACCTCAAATTACTCAGTACACTTTCCAAAACAATACTTTGGTAATTATGCAATGATATCATTTAATAAATAGATCTCCAGAAGTCTGTCTTCATATCCTAGATACATGTCTCCATTCACATACCTGTCTTCAAATTGCAGCGATCTCTTATGCTTCAACTGGACGTGTTAAGAATTAGTTTTATCATGCTCTCTGCTATACATTGATAGCTGCAATTCTTATTTCCCAGTCCAAGCCCAAGTAGGTAAAGTGAATATGATTAGCACCCCACTACAGTAATAATTAACTAAACTAATGTAGCCAATTTTAAATACACACAGCCATGGTGGCAACAAGATCTTGGAGCTACTGTAGAATGCAGAGCTCCTCAAGGCTTATGGATTTACTGAACTTCTTTTTTCTCTCAAAATACTGAATGAATTATCAAGTATTTTGGCCGTGGAGTGCACTCGCCACATCCAGCTGACCCACAGAGTAGGATTTGAAGAATGAGAAGCAAAGCTAATTGTCGGCAGCCTCTGCATCATTTTTCTTCCTCAAGCAGCTCAAGAGGGGCCTTAGGCATACTTTAAGTCACCCTTGACTGTAGTGCTCTCCCATTTGCTAAATAGTCATCTAGTATACTGGGATTGTTGGAGTATGGTAGAACTGCAGCTTCTTCCTTTTCTACCTCTACAGTGCTGGCTGTCAAGCAGGGTATTTAGAGAAAGACTCCCTACTTGAGTAACTCCAGCATGCTTCAGGGGGTCTGGTCCACTTGAATTCATGTTATCCACTTTTGGGATTCATTTTCTCATCCTGTAAGATTGTACCCACACATCTCCACAGCACTACTTGGACACCAGGTTGTGATCTTTAAAAATCAGAAGCACAAAGATTCATCACTACTTGCTTTGCAACACCAGCTCTTAGCCTTCCTTGTGTCCACACATTTCCAGGTAAGCCTTCACGTATAGCAATGGCCTACTGTGGTCATTGAGCTCCTTTCCACCAAGTCATAAACAGAGTATCAGATGGGTTTTTTTCCCCCTACATAAGTAACATCCAAACAAAAGAGGGTCAAAACTAAACAAATGGATGGCTACAATGGGATGGAAAGAGGCCACCCAGCCCAGCATCCTGTCTCCAACTGCGACTGAAGTAAGACCTCAGGGACAAGCAGGATAACTAAGGCAGGCCTGCAACAATACTTTCAGCTAGTTACCCCTTAAAACTCTGTTTTCCCTTTACTAACCACAACATTTTCTAACAAGTACTTGTGCAACTTAATCACACCTTATTTACATCTTGTGCACAGTACTACCTCCTTTCATTTGTTTTAAGCCTGCTACTGTCACTCCTGGATACACCCTGGGATTCCTGTACTGGGAAATAAGGGAAGAACTGGCCTCTGACCACCCTTTCCCTCCCCCCCAGTTAATGCAGTTTTCTCAGTCATCTCATCTCCAGGCTGAAAAGTTCCTTCCTGCTTCACTGTTTCTTGGACGGAAGCTGTGCTGTGTCCTTGACCATTTTTGTCACCCTTTTAAAAAACTTTTTCAGCTTAAGCTGCAAACTACTACCACTTTCAGGCAGCAAGGGACTCCCCTGGTGTCACCACTACCCTTCTTCACACTTTTCTTCTCACAACAGAGGATGTGGTAGCTGGAGGAGGTTAAAGAAACAGCTAGAGAGGCAGCGTCAGAAAATCCAGGATGCTGTGCAGGAGTTGAGGTCGGGTCATTTGAGTAAGGATTAACTGAAAGGCTACTTTCTCTGCCTACTGAAGGAGCACTTTACCTCCTTGCAAAACAGGGAAATATCTCAAAACATGGAAATAGCCAACACATTTTGGCCCAGACCACGTTAATCCAGGAAATAGCATGTTTGGTTCTCCCAATTAGTAACATCTAGAGAGATGTTACTGCCTCCCATATACAGGCAAATTGCTGTGGGTTTGCATTTTACTTTTTATAGCACTTTTTATAGCACATGATTGTTCAATTTGATAGGCCAAGAACACCAATACACTTAAAATTTAAGCAGCTCTAAAAGCAAAGGCAGATGTGGGAAAAGGACAACAGGAACACACCGGGTACTTCTTGGAAGCAACATGAAAAATGTCTTCACTAAAGAGCTACTAATCATAATTGCTATTATACAAAATTGCACAGAACTAAATATAGGAAAATTAAAGGTATTTCATGACAAGAAACTATATAAACATTGCCAAGGAATTCAACACATGTTGCTGAAGTTTGTCTCATTGAGCCATAGAGCATGAAAGCCCCTCCAAACTAACCAGGACAAGAGTAAATAACTGAAGTTTGTTAAAGTTAAAAGCACTGAGCTCGTGTGCTCCTTCAAGGCCTCTGGCTTGGTGGAGCATGACATTTTCATTAGAAAAGCCCAACGAAACAATAGCTGAGCCAGGCAGACAAAATTAATTCAAACAGTTAACAGATAAGTCAAAAACCATGACTGTAAACAAAAAAGCATCATACTGCAGGTGGTTTCTAGTCTCAAGGGAATGATCTTATTTTGCAGTTTAGCCAATGACTTGGAAGAAAAAAGAAAAAAAAAAAAAGATCATGACTGAAAAACTGTGCAGGTGACAAGTACCAAGGAAACCGTTAATTACAAAGAGGAAAGGCCTCTGTGCACCAGCCTGTGCGTTCTTGCTCAGCAGACACACAAGTTGTGAAGAACTAACAGTACCTGAGAGCATCCTCCTGAAGGAAAAGCCGAGGTCCCGGTTCAACACAACAGCCCCACCTCTAGTGTCATCACAAGAGTATTTAACAAGGAAAAAGTAATTATAAAGATCATTGTGTCTCTGGATTTCACAGGACTGCACCCTAAGTATTACCTCCAGCACTGGTATTCAAACATGTAGAAGCATTTTGGAAAACTGGAAACCATTTAAAAAAGGCTGGAACAAATAAAGTATGGGAGAATGTAATCAAGGAACTCTATTTTCCACTTTTACAAAGAGAAGGTAAAGAATAAGATAATAACTCTAGAGGGAGAAGGAATTTGGATAGGGAAGGCTATTAAACATACAAAGAGCTAATAAGAACCAGAGCTAACAAAGCTGGTAGTTAAAGACAGTCAAATAAAACAAGCAGAAAAGCACATAATTTAAGACTGATGATAATTACACCAAGTGAATATATTGCAGAGCATTGAGAGTCTATCATGTGACTTTCTGTTAGCAAAACTGGATATTTCTTGAAAATAAGTGATCTAGCTTGTAATGGGAGCCAATTGAGGACCCTTATGGTTCATTTTGGTTTTATAATCAATTACATACAAAATAAATTTACTTCACTTCAGTTCTTACCATCAACACTCTGATCACCCAAATGTAACTGGCAAAATGGTGAAGTAGAAGGAAAGAGTCATGAAATGTACAAGAAGCTGCAGAATAGGAAGAAGTTTCTCAGCATGCAGCTCCTCACACCAAGATCAGCCACCTACAGACTTGCTGCCACAGCTGGCTTGTGGGCACAGCCTGGGGGTACCTATTGAAAGTGAAGGTGACAAAACTATGAGGTTTGGGAGACATCAGCTGCTAGCTCTCCTCCTGTGGTTGGGGCACCACAGGGACCAAAGCGAGCTGCTTCCTAACACCATCCAGCTGCTTTCTGGGAGCTCATGTACAGTGTCCTGGCAAGGCAGCCTCTCTGGGCTCCCACAGTACCGCTGCCACCAAAGGCTGTGTGCCCTCCCTGCTGCTATGAGGCTGGGATTTCAGTATCATTCAATTACACCTCTGAAGATGAAGAGCCTTTTATCTATCTTAACACTGGATTTGTTAATATCTGCTACGCTGCTGAAGCTAAAGTACATCACCCATCTTTGAGCTGTCTGGTATTTTCACACCCTTTAAGTGCTATAGAACCTTTTCTCCCCCAATTAAAAAAAAAAAAGGCAACCTAATCAAGGTTTTCTAAATAAATGCAAGCAACAATTATGAAAAACGATTCTAACTTAAAATCCTTGCTTGTAGCATAATAATAGAAACTAACATAAAACAAAATCTTACCACTAACACTTTCTGCAGTCTTGCCTGTAGGAAGATAACCTAAGCTGAAAATTTGACCTCTGTTTTCTTTCTAAATTCTCGTTTTTCCCAAGACAGGCAGTGGAATAACAAGTTCCATAAGAAGTTGTGTGTTTCCTTAACGCCCAACAATATCAGCTACTTGCCTTACCTGGAATCCTCAAGATTACAGAAAGCCAAGTTCCAGACAGCGAACAAAGAAAACCTATACCAGATATTCTCCTTCAGTGTTTTTCTTGGTTTAGAATGCCAAGAGAAGACAACCTTTTCTTTTTCATCCTGGCTGAAAGCTAACATACAGTTCATTCACCTGCAAGACAGTTTACAACACAAATGCCACCCCAATATGATAAAGAGTTGCACTCTGTTCCAGGAGGATATTAAAAAAAATCATGTCAAGCATTCCCTCTGTCCAATATAGATAAAGCCAATAAGTAATAGCTCCAGGAATAAAGCATACTTCCAAAGGCCATCAGGTCTCAATAAACACCAAAGAGCCTGCAGAGAAGACAGCTAAAGGTAATAGAATGCAAATCACTTCAAAATACCCACTGTGAATTTCAACTCTATTTTTTCCACCTGGTGTGTTTAAAAACATCAGATGTTGAATCAAACAGCAAGAGATTAAAAGGTCCTGAGAGATGCCTGTGTGCTATAGCTGTACATGGAGCTCGCAGGGGTTTTCTATTCTAGTTACTTCTGAAGACATGACCTTATCAGGAGTTCAAACTATTACTTGTGAGGCAATTTCCTTTAAGGGATCTTCATTTCTAGCTTTCTAAACTCCATCTTCAGAGAACTGAACCTAGCTATAGGACCACTAATAAAAGCGATCTTCATGCACCAGCCTGCATACACAGGAGAGGCACATGTCTTAAAGGAATAACCCACAGCCTCCCTCTCACTTGCGCCCAGAAGTGCATTGCCATTCAGTGCAAAGAAGTTGTGCCTTCCACACAGAAACATGCTGTTAGCTGAATTTTTTATGTGGCTTTACCTTTTTTACTTACTGTGAGGCTTTTGGGGGGGGGGGGGGGGTNTTCATTAAAGAATGAAAGCCAAGTAAAGAACAAGAGAAGAAAAAAAGCAGCTGAAAGACAGGACAGCAAGAAGAGGCAGACAAACAACTTTAGACACTATGCACAAAGAAACACGAGTTCTAAGCACATTTATTTTTAACACAAGTCACTGTATCACATACTAGAAGATGCCTTTTGCAATAACAAAACCTGCCACAACATGAAAATTTCACAGGACTGGAAACAAGCACTTGACTCTCAGTCCTTCCTTCTCTCTACCTCTGCTTTCAACTCTGCATGCCTTCTGTGAGTATGAGATGCCACTTAAATAATTTTTAGCTAGGACAAGATGCTTTGCCCCTTGTATTGATAAATCCCCCTCCGTTAATTCTTACCTCATGGGTAATCACTTTCCCCTGAAAGTACAGCAGTTATTGACACCTTCCAGGTACTCAGCAACAGGAAAACTTAACCTAACAGCATCTTAGTACCTGCTTATCTAATAAGAGTTAGCACCCTCTCCCAGCAACCATGCTACTTAAAACAGACAAACAGAATTCAGATTAATATTAGACAAATTAAGTGTTATGAAATCACTATGCTACACAAATAATTAATCTGGTTTCTTATATGGGACAAGAGTACCTATCTAAAAAACCCCTGCTGCTTATTTCCATTCATCTGTTGCAAAAAATGTTTCTAATAACAAAAATGAATTATTTACTACTCTCCACTCTGCTGAAAGAAGAAAACTCCCAAACTGACAACTTACATGAGTGTTCCTGCTAAGAAAGATGAAGAGATAAATATTCCATACGAGCCCAACAGAGGGGAAAAAAGAGAAGACAATTACTCCTTCATCTTAAAAAAGAAATCCACTCAGTAGCTGTGAAAATCCACTGAAGATTCCCTAACTCTTTTGTGATAACAATGAAAGTCCTTATTGTAAAGTCTTATCCCAGTGAGGACCTTATCTCCGAAAGCCTGCTACAGATATTTGTGTAGAAGGAAGAAGATTTGAAGACAACCATCACAAATCCAAAGATTAACATGGAGATTGCCAAAAGCACAACGGGCTTTTACTTATATTTAAGCCAACAAGTAGTCAGATGACATATACTCTGCTTGTACCCCTAAAACCAACAAAAAAGGAATCCTGTTGTGAAGTATTTAACATTGTTAAGAAATAACAGCACACAACACTTGACGATCCCTACACACACACACCCCCACACCGGCAGACAAAACAGCCATAAGTAACACAGACAGCTGCTGCCACCGCTGCCTGGTCGGCAGCAATTATTTGTCCTGCAAAGACTACACGGTTTTGCCACCAAGATAAAAATCGCATCAATGCCACCTACCCCGGTTTCAGCTGCAGAGCCGACCCAATCCGGCGAGAGCTCCAAAACTGCCCCGGACCAGCACTCCTACCTTCCACAAGCAGGGTCGATATTCTCACCCATAAACGCGGTGGCTTCTCAAGACCAATTCGGAAACAGTGACAGCTTGTTTCAGCTTCACCGCGCTCGGAAGTTTCTTTTCCTTCCCCCTCTCTCAACCGCTCCGACCGCCCGTGCACGCGCAGGGCTGCCGCCCGCCGCCCGCCGCCCGCCGCCCCCCTCCCGGGAGCTCCGCGCTCCCGCCGCCCGTCCTCCAAAAATCCCAGCTGCCGCGCCAAGAGCGGCCCGAGAAGTTAGAAAGAGCGGCTCTGTGTGCACGGATGTGTAAATACACGGTACAAGAGGCTGGAACGGCCTCCCAGGGCCAGCCCTCCGCCGCAGCCCCGCGTTTCATGTTTCACGGGCAGCTGGCAGCTCCGCAGCGCGCCTTCGGCACTGCTGCTGCGGCGGGCAGTAACCGGGCTGCCTTCCCAGACATCTCTGGAGATCCCGGCGACGCGGCACCCGCCGCCCCGGCAGCGCCTGGAGACCCTCCGCGGTCCGCTTCACCGCGGCCGCACGCTGTTGGTGCGGCGGGAACCGGGGCTTGGCGTCTCTCCTGGGGGCAGGACACGAACGGCGGTACCCACCGCCGCCTCTCATCGCGCTGCTGGGGGGCTTCTGCCGGAGAGCTGGCACAGGCGGCGGCAACCTGGTCGTGCCCTCGGGACAAGGGGCTCCTCTCCTGCTGCGCACGTAGGAGACGGCCACCAAGTGTCACAGAGACATCCTGTGATCCTATGCAGATTTTTGCGCCCCCCCCCCTCCCCTTTTCTATTTTTGCCTGTGATGCCTCTTTAGTCAACTAAACACTGTAAGCGGTCTTGGCTCATCTACTTTCAACAGCCTGCATTTCTGCGACTTAGTACGATGGTCTGTTTAAGGAGGACTCAGGGCTTTACCTTGTGTGGACCTGATGGAGGTCTCCATGGGACCTGTACAAAGAGGACTGCATGCCTTCCCCACAGGCCCAGCTCTGACTCAGTTGCACAGCAGCAGTCAGAATGGGAATTATGATGGAAACTGCAGCTGTAATTGGGTTTGGGGGGCTGCTGCTCCCTCTCTGAATTACAGCTGCAGTTGTTGTCTGCTCCCAGTGACTCAGTGAGCGTGAGGCTGCACTCTTCTTTTCCCACACTCAAAGAGGGCATTGAATGACGTGCAGCCTTCATCCTCCCTCCCGCTACCTCAGTCCAGCACACCAGACCCCACAGTACTGGTTTTAGGTGGAAACGCCACCTCTCTCAGGAAATCCTAATTGCTCTGTGTTACTTGTCTCTTCTTTCAGATCCCCATCAGGAGACAAAAAGCAGTTTTCAACACTATACCACAATGAGATAATGAGAAAAAATTACTACCAATAATAGTTGAAAACCACACAACATTACACTTTCAAGTCCAAGCAGGGTTCTGCATACTGTACACACTAACAACAAAACCATGCCCATTGTCAGCTGCACATACCAGGCATGTGGTGTTCCTTTAATGACTGGCAAATCTGTAGAAGCTGTAAAAGTGTTTTGCATGACCCAGAATCTCAGCATCTGATGAGTGTGCAGCTTGGACAGACCTAGACACACTCCCACTGACTTCTCTCCCATGACCCATTTCTCACAATTCTGCGTTTGCTGGTTCCAGCTCCACCCAATGTGACGGCACTAAAAAATCCTGAGTACTATGAGAACTAGTTACAGCCTTTTGAAAGCAATCAGTTTTCTAACAAATTACTCAGATTGCTGAAGTTTTTCAATAGATGAGGTCTGAAGAACATTTACATACTGTAACATATGACATGGTATAGCTTGCAGCAGTGATAATGGGATACCATTGTGATACAGTGATAATGGGATACCAGCAGCTTCTACTTTCAACAGAAAAAAAATCATTCAGCTGCCTGGTTATCTATACTGAATCAAATCTCTGAACTCTGCTTCTCACTAATGCTGAAAGAAGGGTTGAGACCTGCAGCAGCCAGCCCAGATATCAGTGACGGGGAGTACCCAAGACACTTTCCTCACCTTCCCAGCTTGTCATGAGATAGCCAGCCAGAAAAGAGAGCTAAGGAAGCTGCTCAGCACGAGGGCTGGTACCTACTCCTGTCCCTGGGAAAGAATCATAGAATGGTTTAGGTTGGAAGGGACCTTGAAGATCACCGAGTTCCAACCCCACTACCATAGGCAGGGACACCTCCCACTAGGCCAGGTTGCCCAAGGCCCCATCCAGTCTGGCCTTAAACACCTTCAGGGACGGGGCCTCAACAACTTCTCTGGGCAACCTGTTCCAGTGCCATAAAATAAGGAGGAGGCAGAGCAAAGCCATTCCTATCATCCCTCTGCCAAATTCAGAGATGAAGCCAAGAGAGGTCCTCAGCATTGGGGACAGCGTGCTGCACCCCACCAAAATGCATCTTGTCCCAATAACCACACCAGTTGGAAGAAACCACTGAGTCTTGCTGACACTATGCCAGTGTAAATTTTTTTTTCAAAGGGTAAACAGGGTATGCAGATTCATGGCTGCTCAGGAAGAGAAAGTAAACATGCACAAACTTTAGATGGTGGTGAGGAGGACAGAATTAAACACACGCACAGCCGGATACCTGTGCTGCCCTACGGTTTGGTTAGCTGCCAAATGCAGGCTCACAGGGAGAACAGCCAGAATGACATACTAGAAAAAACATTTCTTAATGGGCTGGAAAGCCTTTCACCATCAAGGACCATGCCTGCTCTGATGAGGTGACTGTACATATGGGAGCCTTACTTTATGCATCACAGTAATCAACATTATATAGAAACTTAACTCAGGCACTTCTGTAACTTTTGTCTCCACAGCTCTGCGCCTTTACTTGAACAACAGCCATATTAACACACAAAACCTCTTGTTTAAATTATAGGAAATTACTGTTCTGTTACTGTACTGTTCTCTTAAGAGAGAAGTAACCCCAGGGAAATTTCCAGCTACCAGAGAGAAATGAGAGTGGTACAACGTACTTCCTAGGCACAGAGGCACACAGGAAGCAAGCTGCAGGGCAGACTGGAATTGCTGGCTGCAGCAGTGGGTGTGCACAAAGACCCTGGTCCTGCGCCAGACCTGTTCGTGCACAGCAGAAAGCTCACAGCCTTGTGCTCGCAATGCAGGTGCTTTCAAAAACTGAGCTGCATATTTGAAGTCTGGCTATTAATACATAATTACAACAATAGCGATGAGGAGATCCTTTGTAGTCAGATTTCCTTCCTTACTTCACTTATTGGTGGCCCTTTGCTAGTGTTCTTTCTCTCTAGTGGTTATGGTTTGCTAGCTGATACCCTTCTAAAGTTGAGTTTCAGACTGTAAAAAAAATCATATTTGCAGCCTTATGGGCTCATTTGTAAGATGCATTGAAATCCTTCAGGCTGAGTTGTCTTTTCTACACGTACATCATCAATATCCAGTCATTCATTAGCTATAGTAGGGAAAGGCCAGAAGAAACAGGTCTATAACCGGAAACAGTTCATCCAGCCCCATGCAATACACAAGGCTAAGAAAAGCCTGTTTTGGTGCTGGTAGATACCCAGCTAGTTTTCCATGCCAAGACTGCTCCTATCTAACTGCTTGGATACCAAACCTGACCAGACTGAGACACTTCAAAGACTTGACCTTTGCATGGCAGGGAACTAAGATTTTGAATCTTTCCCTCTGGAAGAGAAACACATTGGGTTTTTTTCCAAAACATCTAATGGGACAAACCAGAAACACTTTACCAAGCAATCAAATGAACAGGAAGGATGAATCTGCATTTGCAGGGGACGGTTTGGGCCGGCTTGAGCATGGACTACCCATGGCCAAGTGCTGGCAGTTCCAAAGGTAATTCTGCCCCTCTGGGCAAATGTGGGCTTTTGGCAAGTGGGGTCACTTAGTTTGGGGTCATAGAGTACCTTAGCCAAGTTCCCCCTTCCTTGTTTATCTTATGTAGAAATGAATCTGTAATTACTACCACCATTGAATTGCTTCCAGGCCACTGCTAAGCTTCTTGCCCTTAAAGCCAGTGGAAGCAGCAAATTGACTTTGTTGCTCCGTGCAGAGCCTCACCTTCTCACTTGGTCACTGCAAAAGGCATAACAGGTCATTTGTTTTGAATCTACTACTAAAGTTAACTGTGTGGCTGTTAACACCTGAAGATATATGCCGAAGAGTTCTGACCCATAGGAACCCAAACAGCAAATAGAATTTCATTCAGTACCTCAGACCTATTTTGTAGGCATTTTCTGATCTAGCAAGAGTGGTTTTGCACAGCTTGTGGACTTTCACGGAGCATATACAGGAGACTCACTCTTCCTCTGTGTTCATGTATGTGTATACACACAGAGTCTTTGGAGCAGGGCAAGCAGGGCTTCTCTGCAGGCATCACTGCAGTCTGGTGAGCTAAGTGGGCAAACGTATAAGCAAGCAGGAAAAAATACCACTTTTTTTTCAATGTTACTAATCCCAGAAGGCATTTGCTGCCCCTGCAGTTTCTGTTGGCTGATACCAATGGTGGAGGCAGTACTGAATTCACCACACATTTCAGGAAGTATCTTCTCATCCTCTTCTCACTGGTTATGTTGTGCAATAGAACAGGCTGGACAGTCATTTCCCATTTGCAGCTTCATGGAAATCAGTTCACCTTATCCTTAACTCACTTACAGATGAAATCTGTCTATGTCCCCAGTGCCTGGAATATTTTGGAAGATGCAGGATTTTTAAACGTTAGTGTTTTAACTTCTGTTAGATAGTTTTGAGTACTGTCTCACCACTATTTCCTTCATTCATCCACTATTACAGCTGTCAATAAGGAAAGAACTAGAATTTAATATAGGTTTCAGCAAAATTTAAGGCCACAAGGTAGAAAACACAACCACAGCTCACCGAATAAGTATTCTTCTCTATCATTAGTCCCCAGCAAGAAAAGGACAAGCCACACTCAGAATTAATCATTGACACCTTGAAAAGTGGCTTAAATCTTTACTGTTTCCATAGGGACAGATTCTGCAAGATGTTTCACAAATGAGTAAAGCTACTTACACGAATAGCCCCAAAGCACAGATATGCAAGGGCTCAAAGACAGGGCCAAAACCTGACACATCTGAAAACAGATTGAAAAGGTTAAGATCTTCCCTACACATACAGGAAACTTCTACTCATAGTCATCAGGAATGTTTGGATAATTTGTGCATCTTCAAATCTATCAAAATCTAGCTGTTCAGTTGGGAATCATTTTATCTCAAAGAACCCATGGGCATCCAGCCACTTTCACATCCACTTCCCTCAACTGCAGCAAGATATTTCTCACCAGTCTGTAGATTTTCTGCTTTCCCTGCCTTACAAGTTCTTCCAGCCCTGTGCTTGGCAACTGAACCTCACACACAACTTTTAGTTGTACTCAGCAACATAATTCCTGACTACATGTTCTGGTTTTCAGTCTAGATAACTGAGCCTAATGTAGGACTCTTAAGATGTGCACGTTATACATCAAGTCACATGGGAGAACCGTAACAGTAAATTTAAAAAAAAAGGTTTTACATCCCTTCCCTCTTCCTTTCTGGTCAAGTGCTCAGAATAACTTGGTGTTTAGGTTGGATGTCAGTATTCAGCAGAGAATTTCTCCTCCTCTTATAAGAGCCCAAACAATTTTATTTGGTCTACTTCCTTCAAGTCCAGATTGTTGAGTCTAGAGTTGTACTAAAAACATTATGAAAAACAAAATGAGGTTATCCAGGACACACAGAAGGAAGCTGATTCAACTGTGTTCTGACTGGAGAGAAGATGGCCACCCATGTAATACATGCTCCAAGTTATACTAATAATTCCTTAAAACTGAAAAAGTGTCAAAAGACATAGAATAGAGCTTCAACAGATATAGCAATGATTTATGGTGTGACAGATCAATGCAGAAATGTAGAAACAAGACAACCAAGATCAGGTACATCAACAGAAAGCTTTAAAACTAAAGTTTTTGTTTAAGGACTTAGTAACTACAAGATTTGACTCTTTCACAACACTGTTGCCAGGATCTCAGATTAGATCTGATTTTACGCCACTTGGCTTTGATTTCCTAAACATCTTCCAATATTGCTTCAAGATTACTTTGGAATTAGCCCATACATAAACATGCTATTCTTTCCCAGCCATAAAGCAAATTTCATTTGCATTCACAAAACAGGCAGAAGGTAACTGACCTTGTGTCTTTGGTCAGAAGCACAGAACACAAGCATATGTAACCCTACAAGGGATGGCAGCAGGTAGAAATTAATAAAAATAAAAAGTTCTTTTCTAATGTAGACATTCCAACAGTGAATGTTGATTTACTATTATAAGTCAAAGCTCAAACCAGCAAATTTTGGATCCTGTTTGCACAGGACAGTTTAGAACAGAACATTTTACTTCTGTTTTTTTCTATATAGAGAGTAAAACCTTAAATATACAGCTAGCATGGGTTTTGTTCCCAGTTTGACAATGGACATTTCACAGAGGCCTTGGTGCCATGCAAAAATAATGTTGGGGTTTTTCAAATACATTAAAAACCCCAAAGAATGGGATCTTCCTAGAAGCTGGAATTCACATGGGGAAAAAGCTTTTTAGCCTGCCCTTTTTGGGAACACTGACATTGCAAAAAAAAAAAATATTTCCTCCCTTTAAAAATTAACATCTACACTTATATTCTGCAATACATTACATAAAACTCCTCAGTTGTCCATTTAGCAGCTGCAGCAGCCTAGCGGAAATTAGCAAACCCAAAAATATTACATATCAGGATTTATTTTGGTGATACACTTAAAATTGATATACACAAGAATGCAAGCAGAACTTAATAGTATAGTTATGTTCCTGCTAGCTGGTGTTTAAATGCATAGTCTCACCTTCTTCTCATAGATGCACACAGTGAGCAACTCCATTTTCATAAGCAAAGTACCAGCTTAAGCAGCAGAAAAAACCCAAACCATAAGAGCTCAGAGGATCTCACCACTGGCCAAGCAATTTTCTCAAGTCACTAGGAAGTAAATGTTATTCACCAACAATAAACAAGAGCTCCAGTTTACATTGCCTCTCAATAGGCTGGATGGAAAAACAGAAATATCCACCCCCTAAAGCAGCAGGAAATTTACAAGGAAAAAACAGCACTCCACAGTGAGGCCAACTGCAGGAATAAATGCATCAGGTGTGATGACAGTTAAGTCAACAGGTAAATAATTCAGAAAACCCTCAACAATAAAATTATGTGTGTTTCACAATCCCCATGACGTCTTCACCCTGTCCGGAGGGTGCTCATTCACCTAACAGTCAAGGCTCATCTCCGAGTAGAAATATGAAAACACCACACAGAACATCCTCCTAGACTGATATTGTACTCCTTCCCATGCTTTCCTGTAACAAAAAAGCTTTTACAGCAAGTGTACAGGTACAGTTATTGCACAAGGCACACTTTGTGCCCGTTTAAAAATCCCCAAGTCCAAATCTATCGCAGCAATGACTTCTGCTGACATCTGCCGCAAAACATCACCCTCTGAGTCAGTTGCTGTTATGTTACATCAGTAAAGAACAAGCATAGAGGGGTAGGAAGTCAGTGCCTCCACTTTCATGAGAAAACGAACACCTGGTGGAACATGAAAAGGAGGAGTCTAACCGAACCAATGTTCAAAATTGACACAGATTTCCCAACGGCAGTCCTGACCTGTTGGACTGCAGCTCTGAGGAGTGACAAGCCCCATCATATGAACTACATCATTTAAGATGCAAAGGGAAACAGAGGGAAGGCAAACACGACCACATCACAACAAAAAACAAGAGAGCAAAACCTAAACACAATGGTTACACAAAACACTCTCCTGCATAAGACAACAGGCTCAGTCACCAGGGACAAATCAGAAATTTTCATTTTGAAGACTTGTATAAGGCAGTAAAAGACCCACATACAGCATTTCTTGGTCAGCTTTCATTAGTGAGCAAAAGCAAGCAAGGGTGATGGAAACAAACAACTCTGTTGCGTATTACTGAAGGATTATTTTAAAGTATGCATCACAGGACTGTTAAAATGCCTTGAATCCATCCAATAAAATTACTGTGTCAAGACTGCTACTATCAGGACTTGCACAATGCCTTTATGAACTGAGCATACCATTTCCCAGACCCTGCAAATCTCATCTTTTCACAACTGTTCTTCCAGATGCAAGTATCCTTTCTAGTCTTATCTCACTGCATCATCATGATAGCAATCGTCACAGGTTAGGTGCTGTGAATATGTAATACTTGCATGCAATCTGGACCTACTATCACCAACACATTGTATGCCAGGTGATCCTCAGTCATTTTCAAAGAGCTTTGGCAAAACCGCAGACGATCTGCTTGCAGAACGTTGCCTGCAAAATCTATACTGCAGTAATTTAAGTGGGTTCCTGGAATATCCATCCCCACTTCCTTCAATGACTGATGCATGTAGGCTACATCAGGGGCTGATAACATCCACCATCTTACTACTTCAACAAATATTTCCAGATATGTTATCATCTCCTACCCCTCTGAATAGCTTACCCTGTCAGTGTGCCATTGACTAATACATCATGGTGTATTAATACTACTGATTTCCATCTACAGTGGACAATATTTGTTCATTTCATCAAAATCCTTCTAGGACATTCGCTGGCTTTTTGTTAATGTTATGAATGCATTCTTATTACCCTAACACTGAAAATGCTTTTATTAAGGCTGCTGTTACTTTTCTTACATTTTGCTTTTTAAAACTTTATTTTATTGGTGATATCACTAAATGCCTGGGCTTCTTTCAGCCATGTATTAAGGTGTACCTCTGCAGTTAGTCCATGTAAGACACCCAGGTCAAAAATGGTTAAGAACTGTTCAGTGCCTCACCCACATTATGGATCACTTGGACTTGGTTATCTACCGCTTCCCTTCAACTGTGGTCCTGGCTAGATGAAACTGAAATAGAAGTTCAAACCATTAAAGCTCAGATGCCTTTTGCTAGTGGAATGTTTGCCTTCTGTCAAGTCTCACTAACAGTTCTTGCTGCATTTCAGCTTTAGTGCATGATACATTATTTGTCAGTACTGTAAATCACATCTTACTGTGTCCATTACATGATGCAGATTTAAACTAGCAGAGTAAAGCCAAAAAAGAAAATCAGAAAAGTTGAGATGCAGTTCCACTCATATTTGCCAATTGCTCATCCTGACTACTTTCATCACATCTTCATTGTAAGCTTCATTAGTACCTTGAGTACTAAGAACCTGAGTACTCAGAGATGCAGCAGTGTTTGCCATTCTCCATCATGCATTTCACATGAACTGGACATAAGGAAAACCTGAGTGCTACTTCAGCCCAGCAGTGGTACAGTACAGCTATCTTAATGGCTCATTGTAAAGCTCTGCCTAACTCTGAAAGAAAAACTTCTTGTGTTTGGACACTACAAAGGCAGACAGTTAAGTAATATGAAGTCCATTGCTTCCCAAACTCATTAGCATAGCCTCTTTCCACAAGACTTTCTCCAGTTATGTTTGCACTGCTATGTTTGTCCCCTTTTTCTCTGAAAAGAGCATTCAGAAAGGCATCAAGAAGAGCTAGTGAAATCCCACGGATTTAAAGAATACAGATTGCACCCAGTCCTCACTGTCGCTCTGCAGTAAGTCATCTATGAGCTCTTAAATCATGACCAGAGATTTTGGGGATAAGCACGAACTATTTGCTGCATTGTAGTACAGAGCTGAGAGCTAGAACAAACAAAGCTACAGCTCCCTGCTTCATCTGGAGAGCCAGTTGAGTTTTTAAGCACTAACTGACAGCTGCTTAACATTTACTCTGCTCCACTATTTGCTTTGGGAGCTTTCAGGATGTCCCAATTAAGCTCTTCAAATTCCAACAGGGGATTCAAGTGACAGATAGTTCTAGCAACAGATTCAATATTAAAAGAAAACACAGCAATCCAAAGTCCTTTCTCTTCCATTCTTTTGGATGCATTCTGGGGCATGAAAGACAGACAATCCTCCATCTCAAACAGTGGCAGTTACTTCAAAATACTAGAGAGCTCTTGAGCCATTTCATTTTAACAGTACAGCAAAATAAGGCTTTTATCTTCATAATCCAAAAGCCCCATTTGCCAGTCTGCATACTTCCTTTTGTTCAAATATAAATAGGGACCTCTTTCTGCTGTCCCATACATGAACGCCACTCTAGTATCTGTCCATTCTTTTTCCACATACAAGCTGTTTTCAAGGCCATTCAATTGACTCAGAGTACTTCCGCTATGTATTTTATGCCTTCCAGGTGCTTAATAAAAATCTTTCAATAGAAAAAACTTAAACTAGCTCTTCAGTTTCTCTCTTGCAATGTCATTGCCATCTGTTCTTCCTCCCCCTAGAGCTATCTGTGGATACTCTCCTCTTCATCAACACCCTCTACCCAAAAAGAACCCTGCCCACAAGAACAGATTTTTTAGATCTGAGTATTTTAAAGCATCTATATTATGCTTGCCACAGAGGTCTATCCTAAGGCCCTGTCACTGTTTCCCCAACATCACGCAAAACATGCAGTGAGCAGAGATCATGCCATGAGCAGAGGCTGCATGGGATCAGATACTCAAATGAAGCAACATAACTGGATACCTAATCATAGCAATAAAGGCTGCTGCACTCATCTCCGCATGCCTCATTTAGTTTTATGAGTATCTTCCAGAACCTAATGTATGTCTGATGACCTGTGTACTCAGAAAGTTTTTAATTCCAGAGATTTTATCAAAGTGGCAAATGAACGCCTCCTCTAGGCAAGCATCCACAGAAATTAAAAGGGTCACTTCCTGCAACAATGAGATAATTAAGGCTATTACTTCAAGAAGAAAAAATGCTTCCCTTCCTTAAGTACTCAGATTAATGCTTTCAAGTCACCAAGGCATAATGGTGGGGATTACTACTTTATGCAGCATAATCCAGGATGGATGACATATAGACCTCTCACTTTTTGACCTCACTATTTCATCAAGCAACTTAACCAGCGCTGGTGAAATTTGTACTAAATACATGTATAAAAGACCTGGCATACAGGTTGTGTTGGTTGGGTTTTTTTAAACTTAATCTCATTTTCATGGTACATACTGCAAACACAGAGATTATCTGTTGCCCCTCACAGGCAAACTATGCATGGGAATCAACAGTCGCCACTGCCCAGCTTCTTCAGTGCTGTGGAAGAAGCCTCCCATGACAGACATCCAGATCCAAAAATGGAGAAACTAAGACTGGGCCTGGTATTTCCAGAATTATGAACCTCACCAGCTGCTCAAAGGAAGGCCTTGGTCATGCAGTTTTCCTCATCATGAGGGAAGCTGCCACCTTTCATCCTTTGTAGACAAGAGCATTTCTAAGTCAGTATACAATTCCAGCATTCAGACTCTACAACAAATGCTGAAAAACAAGGGAGTGATCTGACAGAGGCTACCAGTGATTCACACCTGCCTCACACTGTGCATCACTATATGTGGCAGGTATTGGGGAACAGAAACTAATGAATAAAAACATATACTAAATCTCAACAGCTAGCAAGTGAGACTAAATTAACTACAAACTAATATTTACCTTTACGGGTAACTATCAATTGGATAACTGTCTAACAGTTGTGCTTGACTCTCCATTACTGGAACTCTTTAAAGCTTTGAGATAATATGCCAAACAAATTACAGGCTTCCCAGCATTCAATACCAGGTTTCTTTTATGCACCTGTCCATCTCCACAATCTCACATGTCCCTTCTGACCCTCTATCTTTGCTGCTAGAGATCTGTTTATATTAATTTATGGAGAAGCAGTTCTGAAAGATTTTAAGGCGATGCCAAATAACCAGAAATTCTCTACAAGGAGACCAGCAAGGAGCATTTGCCATGCAAACAATGGCTGATAGAGGAATAGCATCATTTACCTCATTTCCACAAGCCTTTCACAGAAAGTTCCAAGCCCTACCAAGTTAAAAGCTTCTCCTCTTTTTAACTCTTTTTCCTGATAAGTCACTCTCCTCCCTCTGCCCCATGCTAGGAAGTCTCAACCTGATGCTCCAATACATTTAATTTATTTTGTGAACCTCTTCGACTTTTTGAGGTAAAACTTTTGCTATTTGGCAAAAAAAAAAAAAAAAAAAAGAGACAACCTTCTTCCTGTAACTGAGAGAGGATCTGTGTGATGATAATACTTACTGAGGTCTACTTCATCCAAGCCCCCCTTGCCCACCCAAGCCCCCCTCACCCAATCTAATTGTGACCAGACAATACAGACTGTAGAGCAGGAAGAAAATGTAACTGACTACACAAAAAAGAAACTTTCTGTGGAACCAGATCATACTGAATTTACCATTAAGCCCACAGTGGGACTCAAATCCCTTTCAGAGAGGCTGTCAGAAACCTTGCCAGTTCTCAGCCAGAACCTAGCTGTCAAACACAGACCAGTGCTTTATAGCAACACAAGCCTTCCTGCTTGCCAGACCTTGGGGACCAGATGCAAGAGAAAAAGCAATAGTCTTATGATTAGCTTCCCCACCACTCCCCCCTCAAAAAAAAAAAAAAGCCACAATCATTCCTGGCCCATCTACAGAGGTACAATGGCATGAAGGTTTGGCACAGCCATCCCACTTCCCCAGACAGCAGCAAGTTGCTACACTGCTAACATGCCAATGGAGATGAAAAATTCAGACTAGGAAAATGTGTCCCAGACTGTAAAACCATTGCTAATGATCCTTGCATAGAAGTCATGTACAAGTCAGTCCTGTAACTGGAATATTTCAGCAAATCTGGATGCTAACACACACACACACACACACACACCCATTACTTTACCCCCTCCAAAATTGTAATTGTGGTGTTGGGAACTTCTGGATATCCTTACTGCAGTGGTAATGTCCCATTAACTTCTTCTCTTCAACCTACCTGGCAAGTCTCAGAAATGAGATAGATGTCATGAGTGATATGAGCAGAAAACAGGATCCAGCCCAAAAAAAAGCAATGAGCTAGGGGCCATGAGATTTGAGTTCTAGTCCAAGTTTCTGCCAGCCAAGCAAATCTGGGCAACTCATGCTGCTATTCTATGTCTCTCTTCTTCCTCCCCCACTTCTAACACATCTGTTTCAACTTAAGATCTCCAGGAAAATGACTCTTTGTTGCTACAATGCCCAACATGTTGTGCTTCCATTAGGAAGCAACAAAAACCTGATATGCATAAGGTGACAGTTGGATAGCCCAGCTCAGTTCTCAAAGATTCTGGCTCAGGATTTTCTTCTCTGTATTTTCTGCTGCAAAGGAGCAGGATGAAGTCACCTACTCATTGCACTAGAAGCAAAGTAAAGAGGAATTTGGACTGTGAATCCCATCTCAACAGATGAGGAAACACATCTAATATCACTGCAAGCAACTGTATAAAGCACAAGTATATAATGCCTTGCCAGTTTTTACACAGACCATATAAATCAGAGGTAACTCACTGATTCTAGGACTTTCTCTGGCACAGGAAAATTTTGGGCAGGCCCTTACCATTTTTCCTGTACTTGGTGGTATGTAGATGGTCTGGAATAGGGGAGGAAAAAGTAGCCCAATATTGGTCCCACTATGTGAGGTAAACAGAGTCTCAAAAGAGCAAGTGAGAAGTGGACATTGTTTTGCTCTTATGAACTCTGGGCTGGAAATTGCTTCAGTAAAATAAACCACCTTTAGACTGCCTCTTGTTTTGAGACACATACTAATATGAATAACAGGTTTCAGTAACTTAGCTTCTCCAAAGCTCGCAAACACAGGGCCAGCTATACTGCAGCAGGGCAGAAAACGCTAAGCAGACACACCACTGTTTCACTGACCTATCTGCATACAGCTACCTGCAGCAATATCCTGAAAATGAAACTGACAACGGGGACATGGGAAGGGGCTCCCAAAGGAGAAACAGATATGCACAAAACAGACCATGAGACCAGAGGACAAAATAAAACCATTTTTACTACTGCTCAGTCACATGCATTAAATGCCTTTCAGAGTTTAGCTAAAGGCAGAAACATTCCATTTCACAGATGCTTTGATGGTAACATCCCAGTGCTAATACTTCTGCTCAGTTCCTTCCCAAAGCCATCTGCATTGTACTTATAAACTGCATTCACGAAACCATCGCCTCTGCCAGCCAACCACCCACTGCACCCCACTGTTACCGGGAGAGACAAAGAGGAAAAACACATTTATAACACAGTCTAAGCCACTCAACCCAAGCAACATTTAAGAAGATGTTAGTTACATAACAAATTCTAGCATACCTTCCAGTTCAGTAAGCTACTGACTCACTGTAGGTGGCAAAGCACCCTCAAGAAATATGAGAACAAAAAAGTGAATAAGGACATTGGGAAGCTAAGGATCCAAGTTAAATCTGTACCAAATTGTGGATAATACACAAACAGACAGGCCCAAGATAAATCTATCCATTGGGCAAAAACATCTTTAAGATGCGCTAAAGAGGAGATGAAAGCACATTAGCATATAAAATCGCTGAAATCCACAACACGATTTGAAGGTGCCTATTATACCCTATGGCACAGAGGGTCTTGGCTTTAAAGATCATGGCACTTCATTAGCACCATTACCACCATCACTTACCATCTGGGAAGATCTCACTATACAGACTGCTGTCTATCATCTGTACCTTTGGGATGTTTAGATCATTTTTCAAGATGGAGAATGAGAGTACAGACTGAAGTGCCTTTTCCCAAAGCTCAGACACACTCTCCTCACATAGAATCATAGAATCATAGAATGGTTTAGGTTGGAAAGGACCTTGAAGATCATCGAGTTCCAACCCCCCTGCCATAGGCAGGGACACCTCCCACTAGACCAGGTTGCCCAAGGCCACGTCCAGCCTGGCCTTGAACACCTCCAGGGATGGGGACTCAACAACCTCTCTGGGCAACCTGTTCCAGTGCCTCACCACCCTCAAAGTGAAAAACTTCTTCCTAATGTTCAATCTAAACCTGCCCTCTTCCAGTTTGAAGCCATTCCCCCTTGTCCTGTCACTACATGCCCTAGTAAAAAGTCCTTCCCCAGCTCTCCTGTAGGCCCCCTTTAGGTACTGAAAGGCCGCAATAAGATCTCCCCGGAGCCTTCTCTTCTCCAGGCTGAACAGCCCCAACTCCTTCAGCCTCTCCTCATAGGAGAGGTGCTCCAGCCCTCGGATCATCCTCGTGGCCCTCCTCTGGACACGCTCCAACAGGTCCATGTCCTTCTTATGTTGGGGACTCCAGAGCTGGACGCAGTACTCCAGGTGGGGTCTCACGAGAGTGGAGTAGAGGGGCAGAATCACCTCCCTCGCCCTGCTGGCCACACTTCTTTTGATGCAGCCCAGGATGCGGTTGGCCTTCTGGGCTGCGATCGCACATTGCTGGCTCATGTTGAGCTTCTCGTCGATCAGCACACCCAGGTCCTTCTCCTCAGTGCTGCTCTCCAGCCATTCCCCGCCCAACCTGTAATTGTGCTTGGGATTGCCCCGACCTAGATGTAAGACCTTGCATTTGGCCTTATTGAACTGCATGAGGTTGGCTTGGGCCCACCTCTCCAGCCTGTCCAGGTCCCTCTGGATGGCATCCCTCCCTTCCAGCGTGTCTACCTCGCCAAACAGCTTGGTATCATCGGCAAACTTGCTGAGGGTGCTTTTCTACCTAGTCACGCCATTGCTACACCCAATGACCACATCTGCTCTACAGCAGATCTCAGTGGGTATTTACACACTCCACGTGAGCACAGATGAGAAACGGGAGGATTTCTTCTGGATTTGACTCAAGTCCTGGCCATCTGTAGGATACATAGCACTAACCACCTTGTTTCTTATTCTCATTATGCCCGTTATCTCTGCACTCCTATTAACTGTGGAACAGTACTGTAGTCAGATACGTAGTGCTAGATGGGACTGGTGCGTCTTCTGCCAAACTGCACTTCGCTGTTGCTGCTTTAATACTGTTTATACTTTATCCATCACCATGGCTTCAATGAAGTCAAAAGGTTAAATGCTCTTGTATACTAGCTGAAGACCTTTCCCTGTACCAGGAAATGTTTCTATGAATTACACTGTTAACTTGTGTCATCAGCAGGATTAAGAAATACAGGACTTCTAAAGAGAATAACTGAGGGGGTGAATGATAAGCTTTGGTTTCATATGATGAAGTAGCAAAGCAAAAATCTAATACAAGTGAATCACAGTTGGTTTTAGTAAAATGTAATTACATTAATCAATTGGAAATTTCCGGGGGAAAAAAAACCAAACCAACAAGCCACAGTATCATCACAGAGTAGAAAAATCTTGTTAGCAAAATGAGTGGAAGAAGTTTTTTGTCCATCTCAAAGGTGAAAAAGCAGCCATTCGCATTCACATTACCAGGAACAGTCAATAGGAAAACTGTAATAGATCATAAAATAAGCTTACTTTTGAGTATACTGTTATGGAATTTTAGTTTACAGTCTCATTTTGCAAGTATTTTGCAGGTGTCTCTTGCACAGGCTAAATAGTAATTTTGTGTGGCTGCTTTTGTAAATATTATTGTCAAATAGTAAATGTTTATATCCTTTACAGACTGAAGGCAAGCATTTACTCTAGTTTATCGTGGCTATTCAGTTTTAACCAGCTATCGTAACATTTTGTGTACGAGATGATGCATGACAGATTTTGGGCATGGGGTGAATAAGTTGCAACCATTCATAACTGCAACAGAATGCAATGGACAGGAAAGAGATGACCTGGATAGAAAAGTAAACAATTTAATTTAACTCGTTTTTAAATAGAGTGGCTCCTGAAAGCTGAAAGTAATTGATTTTCTAATATGTGCAGGATGGCCACAATTCAATAATAAGCAGTGGCTTTATATCCAATTCCATTTTGTTTCCAGAATTTTTAGGAAAAATTGATTTGCTTTGGGTATTTTTATTTAGCAACTTTTCCATCAAATAAATGGATTTTATTTCACTGACAAGAACAGGATGGAAAGACTCCAGTGTTTTGGGGGTTGGTGGTTTGGGGGTTTTTTTGGAGGTGTTTCTCAAGCCCAGGAAAAAAACATTACTGTAATATTGGACAAGAAATCCTGAGAGATTTCAAAAAATATTTCAAAGCCAATTTTGTTGTTTCCATTAAGCATATAAACAGTAACCTAGAAAGGGGGAGATTTTAGTGACATAATAAAGCGCTCAGACCATACTCTTGTGGTTTACAATGTCATCAGGACCATACTAGTGTTTGGTTTTTTCCTTCACACCTCTCTGCAGTCCTGTTCATTACTCTCTTTTAGATACCATTATTCTCTCCTGAAATTACAAGTTTGCTGCATTGGGGAAGCAGCAATTCCAGGAAACCATGTAATTCATTAATACAACTCATGTACCTACAGTCTTTCAAGTTGCATGAAAATCGTTCAGGCCTATTAGCTGGTCCCAAACTTATGTGTCAGCATTTCTTAAGCAAATCTTAACTTCAGATGTAAAAAGACCAGCTTCTTCAGCACTGAATGCACTCACAGTGAATGAACAGCATACAGCACTTTTAGGAAAACAAAGAAAAAGCATTGTGCCTATATTTAGGCACATTTCCAACACTTTTAGCTGACATTTCTGAACCTGTTAAAAAATCTCAAGCAAAGTCATCTGTTTGTTTACTTCATTGGGACAGGTCACCACTAGTTAACATTCAGCTGCCAAGCATGAACGTGTTTGACAATTATTTAACTTCTGCAAAAGTCTTCCATTTCTGTGATAAAGTACTGAAGTCCTCGTTAGCTGAGAATACACATCAGTGACAGTTACAGCCTGAAGTACTGAAAAACCTCAGACTGGAGTTTCCCTTAATATTGCTAACCCAAATAGGTTGCACCAAACTCCACACACAGGTAAATTTCCCAGATCCATAAATTGAACAAATTACTGGTGTTTAAGGGCATTTAAATTCAGCCACATGCAAAAGTAAAAATTACAATTAGCTTCTAAGCAAATAAAAACACACGGTCTCATTTTCATCTGGGATCCTTTTCTTTATATTTTAATGTTTCTTTGTACAATTGCAAAATATTCTCTGCCTAGCATGTATTATGAATTCTTCTCTCTTCTGAAAGACATACACTGTCAGTACTGATCTTAGCTTCACTACAAGACATATTACCTGATCATGTCCTCCAGTTCATGTTGCCAGAGGTGAACTAGTTAAGGCACAAGTCTAAAGTTTGACAGTGAGGACTGATGACAACTCTGACATTATTGTCAAACTATAAAGCCCTCAATAGTTTGTAGAAGGGTGAAATTAAGTAGACAGTGAATTCCCTCTGTGCTCTCCCATTGTTTATTTTCCTCTGGACTATCCCTCTCTGTTTCTTACCCTTCTACAATTTCCTCAGGACATGAGGGAAAGACATAGTACAGATTTAAATAGCTACTACAATTATTTCACTACCAAGACACCAGAAAACTAAGAAAAAGGCTGGATCCATGCTGCTGAACTTCTCTTGATGGTGGTGTTCTCCCTTTTTTCAATGAACTCTTGTCTTACAATAGCATCTGTGTTTCATCTCCCTTGCCCAGCTTCTTCAAAGTGTGGCTTGCCTTTGGGAAGTTTTTTCTATGAATTCAATAACACAATGTGAGCACCAACATGAAGATGTGTTCCTTATAAGAACTTAATTTCATGGAAAAAAGCGCTAGAGTATCTTCCATGCTATACCCGCAGAATTTGTTCCATCCAAGCTATAGCAATTTTTAATTTTTATATATGTTCAAAAATTTGGCCTGTTTTCTGGCCTTGCTCTCTTCAGCAAGGCTTGAGCATGCTTTGGTTGTGTTCAACAAGCTCAACTTCATGGAAATTCAGTTCTTCCCTGCCCTCTGAAAGCCTTCTGAAACTTTGCTGTTTATACAAAAAAGGGAAAAAGCTAGTTACCTACCAAAAAGCCACCCCCACTCTGATGTTAAAAAGATCTCTCACCATGTTCATACCTTCCATTCAGTATTTTCCTTAACATCATCTTGAGCTTCTTCATTGGTAAAGAATGCACAGACAACACTGGCATGAAAATTTTTGTGGAGAATATTAGATCTGCTGCGGTTGTGGGAGATAAGCAACACCCATCCATGAAACACTGTCCTAGAATCAGCAAGGTGTCTTTCCACCCTTTTGAGGTTTTTCTGGCAACCACTTAGAAGGAAAACTTCCATACAATACAAAAAAAAGGAGAGATTGTATCTCATTAAATGGCTGCTTCCAAGAGATGTCACCTTTCATGAACCCCACTTTTTTTTGCTACATGTAATTTGTAGTAAACTTGGCCTTCTGAAATAACAGCATCAGCACTATCATTTAAAACATTAAGTCACAGAATAGAGGAAGGCTCATGCCAAAATAATAAAAAAAATCATCTTATCAGATATGGCAACCATTTCTTACACATTTTCTACAAACTACAATATTTTGCTACTAATACGCAGAGAAAGAGGTCTCCTTAAAGGGAAAAAAAATAAAGTATGGTTAAGATCTGCTCATTTTGACTAATAGCGTTAATAAAAAAAAAAAAAACCTAAAAGATTGCTGCAATATTGATGTAGAACTACTGTATGTTTTTAACCTTCCTAAGTTATGTCTAGCTCTACTACAACAGCTAACTTCAAAGTGTGTGTCCAAAGTAAAATGCACAGAAAACAGATTTTTTCATGAAACACAGTGCAAAGGGAAAGTACTATGCTACAGCCTTCAGCAATACAAACATCATGTCTGATTCCAATTATTTCTTGTCTGGTAACATCTTCAATTCTTGCTTCCGAATACTATCAATTTCAAGCTCATCACCCCATATGTTTAACTCTAGGTCTTTCTGTGAAATAGCAAACCTTCATCACTGTGTTGTTCTGAGATGAACATATTTGACAGAATAAGAACATTACTATCCAGCACCGTAAAGCACATTCATACTGATGTTGAAATGGCAGTGAGATACTTTGATACAAGCAAATTTATTTAAAATATCTTCCTTTATCTAACAATCCATTCTTCCAACCCTAGCCACCTACCTAATTATTTGATCTAATGCACTCCTCAAAGTAATCCTAGCCCTTGACTGCATCTACTATACCTCTAAATGTTATTACTTTGCAGATCGACTTGGTAAAACATGCATCTTAATGTTTTTTCCCTGCACTTCCTTGGCCTGCTTGAACTTCAGACTTGTGCTCAAAGGTACACAGCCATGCTTTTTTTTGTCAGCTGATTAGATTTGGAAGATGTATACTGGAAAAGAGAAAAATATGGAAAATGACAACAGTGATTACACTCTGTACCTAAGGACCTGAATAAACAAAAAGAAGCAAACATGAGTTAATGACCAAGAACAAAAGTGATTTTGCCTAATACAGTATTTAATATAGTATACTAAATAGTGTGGTTACTCTCAATTAAAGCTAACTCTGTAGTGCGAAAAAAGTTTCCAGAACTTCTGTCTAGATTACAATGTCTAAATTTTAACTATATGTTCTGGTAACAAATTACGAAAATCTGCATTGTCACAGAACCTTAACAAATTTCCAGATTTAAAATATCATGAATAATGTAACTTAATGTTACATTAATGTTACTTAATGTAACTCTGTCCTAAAAAATATCAGTACTGGCAAAATGCCCTTCAAATTCTGTCACACTTCAACAAAAATATCAATAAGGAGATGATATAACATCACAACATATCCAGAACATAGTGCTCCTTATTTTCTAAATCCAGCAATTCTTTGCTCACAGTAATAGCCTAAATGTGGCAAACTAACAGATAAACTCCAATGTTTACTCATCTAACTCAAACAGATCTGAGATACTAGTACTGGTGGGGTTTCTTGCTTGTTTTAAAAAGCACGTTAGTCCATCCTGACCAAGCAAAGCAAAGTTACCACAGTAACTGTAATTGTCTTTGCAGCAACCAAAGCGCTAATCTTCCAAAGAGTTCATACATTCCCATCACACTGTCAGGTTTTCCTCTGTGGTAATACCTAGAAAAATAATAGGTCTTATAAGGTTGCTGTCAACTATCTTTCACTAACAACTTGTTTAGGAGCATTATAACCATTTACTTCTTCAGCTGGGTGAACTGAGACACAAGAGCTGAGATGTTCAAGGCCACAGAAACCCCAACATTTCATGATTAAAAGAAACCAGACTTGGTTCTTTGTTATAGCTCCTAGACATTAGTCTACTATATCCCTTTAATTATTTGGTATTTTATCATCTAAGCCTTTTAAAGAAGCTAAGCTACACGTAGCACACTTAATTAAAGCCGAGCTTCAGCATTCAGCTCTTTTTTGTCTGGAAATCATTATAATGAAACTCTTGTTGGCCAAACAAGAGTGCAAATGTCCTCTTACAACAGAGCCAGTGATGAACTAAGAAATATCCCTCTCATTAAAGCTGAAACCATCTCACTTTGCATTCTAGGAGACTGAAATTATTTTGGGGAAAATTGTCCTCGTACTGGATAGAGACTGCTTCCTGAAAAAATAGCCCGAGATTAATGGTGACAAGATAGAAGCTGATGTTTTAAGTGTTGAAACGAGGTGTAAAAATATTAGATGAATAAATCCACTTAAGAAAGTGTAAGACTGTCAAGGTCAACTATTGCAAGACATTACTCACATATACAATATAGCGGCTTAGCATTCCTACTGAATGCTATAGCCACCTTGACAACAGAGGCAATGTATTTTTTTGCTAGATACACACAGAAAAGTCAACTTTAAAACCTAATACAAACGTGACCATGATTTTTCCATAAAGACTATTTCAGTTTTCTGCTTTTTGGATTTTTTGAAATAGGAAACAGTTCTTTCCTAGACATGTATATTGCCCTCTTATCCACATGCCACCCTGTGACAACGTACAAACAAGCAAAATGCTTACAACATAAATTGTAAAGACAATACATACACTTTGTGCAACATGCTAAAATACTGATCTACACAACAATACTGCCCTTACTCTAAAATGGATTAAACAATTCAGTGCATCATGCAGAGTTTCTGGATTTACTTTTCACTAAGGTTCTCTACTGTTTGTGTAATGCTCTACTGCAAGAGCAGCACAGGTAAAAAAGCATATTTTATAATAATGTAATTATATTCTGGACATAATTTTGTTGTCCATTTGTTGTTAATGACAAAGGGTTCATTACTCTTGTTCGCGCTGAACTTGCAGCGCTGCTTGAAAAACATGCAAACTGGATCTTACTCCTTCTCCAAGGCCTGGGGCTACTGTGTAACACTCCAAATTCTGCACACACTGGCATACAAAATTTTATTGTTAGGTGCATCAAAGGTTTCTTCAACTTGCACTTCGCCCTCCTCCCCCCCCCTTTTTTTTCTTTTGTTTTTACAGCTATGATCTAATGTTTCAGACATCCATAAAAAAAATCGCTGGAAATTTGTTTCCACCTGCTCTTCATTCTTCATCAGCATATTTCTAGATCCATCAGTATCATCTCACTTGGTGTTCTAAGTGGTCTCTAATCTACCGCGTTTAAGCTCCCTTCCAAACACAGTATATTACAGAGCTCCTTTCACTTTTAATTAATATGGATTCCTACATCGGAAACTACCCTATCAGTGTGAACACAGCAGTAGCCTGTTCCGACAGCTGATGCAGGGGGTTTACCTAGAACATATATTTATGTAATGATAACAACCCTCCAAACTTCTGAAAAGAATTAATACTTAAAGTTTCTTTCTTCCTCGGGTGCTTCTGTCAAGCAAACCATGTTCTGATGAACTGACCAGGCATACCGACACTTGTCAGAAATCATTAGAAGAATAGCAGCTTAGTGAAATCAAATAATACATTTTCTTTGTTTCCTCAACAAATGCTTGCATGAAAACAAAACATTGCTATGTGAAGTAGAATACAAACACCTCTGCCTTTACTGTCTGCATGGTATGGTCTGGGCATTCCTTGGTGTTAGGACTCTATTTTCTTTGCTCTTCCACTTCAAGCCATGTTTAATGGAAAATTACAGCTAATTTTCCTCCCAGCCCACAGTCTCTTACCAAAAAAGTAAATATACCCCTTCTTTGCCTTTTTCCAAAGAACAGAGACCATTGGCAAGACTCACACAAAATCTTTTTTGCTTTTTCCGTGTTTTGTCTTAGCTTTCACAGATACTAGCAAAACAATAGCTTGAGTTATGACCTCGCCTTCCACATGGTGAAAAAACAGGTCCAATGGCCATGGTTTTCTTTACATGCAATAATTGCACTAACATGCTACACGGTATATTTGCCAATTAAATTAAACTCCATGTATACATTCACATCAGTACACCAATTCTGGGTCATTTGTTGCAGAGCTCTCCTAGCTATGCTTGCAGCTACTCCTGTTGATAAATGGCTTTTCATATTAGAAAGAATATACAGACAAATATCTGCAAGATCAGCCTCCAGGCATCTTGTTTCTATCAATCAGCTGCAATATTTCACCAATGTGGTTTAGCATTACTCAGCCTTGCACAAGGCCTCTGCAGTAGCTACGTTTCCCTACTAGCTGTCACATGTAATTTTTATGATCCACTACCTCTACAACAAGAAAGCCTCCCTCCATCACCACCATCACACAGAGCACCTCCAGAGCTCTCTACTTTTAAGAGCTGTCACTGATGTCTGATACTTCAGCTGAGCTGCTGGCACATGTATGAATGTGCTACTGCCATTCATCTGCTTTCCGATGACCTAACTAGCAGAATCAATCAGTTGCTTCACAATCAGGCTGGTCATTTTATGCTCAGTAACATCAGAAGGGTCAGACAGACCAAGAAAGGAAGCTCGCACAAAGACAGCAGGACAATGAAACACGTCTTAAGCTGTTCAGCAACAGTGCCCTTGAAAGCCACTGTTCAAACATCTTCTGTGTAAAATTTTGAAAATTCTCTTTTTACCTGCATTGAGTATTCTCTCTACTGCAATTTTCACTGTAAGAAAACTGAAAAAACACCAATATCAGAGTCACAGCTTGAATCTGCTTTGTATCTGCGTCTCCAAACAGGTAAAATTTGACCTCAGCTTTAAAAAAAGAGAAGGGTAAGCCAAATCTTTTTAAAAGAACCTATAGTTCAAGCATTACTTCTGAAAGCCTCACTAGCAGGTGGTGCAAGACAACCAGTATCACAACAATGCACTGACATTCATTTTCCTCAGTAATTGGTAGTACATTTGTGCCAATACATCAGCAAGCTAGAGGCCAGTTCATCCACAGTTCTGAAAGGCAATAGTAAAGTACCTGAAGTATGTTGAATTATTTCCCTTTGATTTATCTTTACAAAATGCCAAACAGACTGGTATTCACACAAGCAAATGGTTTTAGGTAAACCTGCATCATGGATATCTGAACTGCTCATTTCATACTGTCTGTGAAATGACAAGTTGCTTGTCTCACCCCTATGACAGAAGTCCATCACTGCTCTTTCATTCATGGTAATCTTTGGATTAAATCTACATAATAAAGCAAGTACAAGTAACTGGTAAAGGAAGTGAAGCCTGAAAATGCAGAAAATATTTCAGAGCATGGCTGAAAATCATCCAAACTGTCTCTGGAAGCTTCCAAAGAACTACTCCATCTTATGTCAAACTGTAATTAGGAATTTCCTGCAGTCTCTAAAGCACGCTCTATGAGAGTAATAACATCAGAAGATAACGGAAAAAGGGTCAGCAACCTGCTGGCAAAAGAAATACCTTCTTGCACAACAATTATATTAATAGTAGAATACAATGGAGACAATGTACAACTGAAACATGTTAGGTAAACCATGCTGAGCAGAAAGACTAAGCAACATCCAGTCAAGACTAAGCTATTTCATCAGAGAAGAAGTATTTACCAAGAAGCTTGTTTTAATAGAAAATACAGCAATTGGTAATATTTGGTGAAGACAAGACAGACTTTAATAAGTGTAACTAAACAAATTTATTCTAGCCAACAGGTGTGTCTGCTACTCACAGGAGTGTTTTAAATTAGGCAGAAGCCATGTCTTAACAATTGTTTTACTCAAACACTGGCCAAGCCTATCTTGCTTGCTGAACAGTGGGCAACCTGCCTTAAAAGTTGACTGTTTTTCAGTAGAGTGGAAATATCTTACCCAGAGAAAAAGGCTTGGTTGTCAGCCCTTTGCATCTCTCTGGGGAAGGGGTTGCCATGTCAAGGAACAACATGCTGCTTTGGAAGCTTACTGCAGCAGTCCCTTTAAATGTACCATGATCAAGCACAGCATAGCTAGTTGGTCAAGGAAGATGATTGTCCCACTCTGCACTGGTGCAGCCCTACCTCAAGTACTGCGTGCAGTTTTGGGTGCCTCAATACAGGAAGGATATTCAAACTATTAGAGTGTGTCCAGAGGAGGACAACCAAGATGGTGAAATGTCTCAAGAGCAAGACTTAGAAGGAGTGGCTGAGGTCATTTGGTTTGCTCCACTTGGAGAAGAGAAGGCTGAGGGGTGACCTCATCACAGTCTACAACTTCCTCAAGGGGGGCGGTGGAGGGGAAGGTGCTGATCTCCTCTCTCTGGTGACCAATGACAGAACACGAGGAAACAGAATGAAGCTGCATCAGGAGAAGTTCAGATTGGACGTTAAGAAAAGGTTCTGATAGGGTGGTCAGTCACTGGAACAGGCTCCTCAGGGAAGTGGTCCTGGCACCAAGCCTGTCAAGACTTCAAGGAGCCTCTGGACAATGCTCTTAGTCATATGGTCTGGTTTTAGGTGGTTCTGTGAGGAGCAGGAAGTTGGACTCAATGATCCTTATGGGTCCCTTCCAACTTGAGATATGCTATGATTCTATTACAGGTCTGATCTGACACTGTGTGTCCTTCATCCCAAAGTGCACAGAAAAAATCAGCAACTTCACTAGTTAACAAGGCTATTTTCAAATTATTCTTTCTCAACCTTTTCTAGATTAGTAGTCCAACTTTCTTAATCTTATGTGAGCATATACACAGATAATGGTTGGTACTTCAGAGTTAATGAGGGCTACAGTTACAGCATCCCACAGTGCCAAAGTGCGAGTACAAATCATAAGACAAGGTATATAAAACACCGGTTCTTTAGGTGAGGAGAAATGAGCATTTCAAGCACAGCCTCACAGATTTTCACTGATGCTTAGTATGTGCAGCTTTAATGGATTTCACAAGACCAGAGAGGTGTCCAGTATTTCTTGAAAAACAGTCGTGAAGTAAGCATTCAAACAGAGACATCTGTATGAATTACAGCTGTATTTAGGAAACATCCTCTCTCCAAGTGAATTATTACAAGACCAGCTGTTGGCCAAATAAGAGGGATTGTGGCAGGTGCTCCATGCTGCAAGGCCAATGGGGACACACTAATGCACCCGTACTCCCACCAACACTCCCACTTTGCTGCTGCACACAAGGGGGAATCTGCCAGACCACTTGGCTTCGCAATAAGGAACAGTATCAGGGCCCCAGGGCCAACTTTAGTCCTGCAGACAATCTGTTTCACTCACCTACTACCCTCAGAGGACCTTTTTCTTTTCTCAAAATGCTGCTTTGCCAAGCCCTCGGGTATGTGCAGCAGTGCCAACTACACCCATCTTGGCATATCGCTTCAGTCCCACAAATTGGGCTCCATGCTACAGGCACAAAGTGTAGAAAAGATACTCTTTTCCACTTCGCTGTTGCAAAACCCATGCTGTTTGTTTCCTCTTCCTTCCAAAATGTAGAAGGTAATCAACTGAGCAAGGCCAAACCCAGGAACTGGGAAGCCCACACCTTGTTTGGGTTTCTGACCAAACTTCTTGAACCATTTGACAGGAATAACCTGATGTTTATTACCTTCTGAGTTATCACAGAAGAAATAGTAGTTAAAGCAATACAACCATAGCATGCTTTGAGAGCCTGGTCTGCGAGGAGGCTCGTGGAGAACTGTAAGCAGGCACATTCTTGGCACAGGGAAAACAGAGGCCTCAGCAGTGAGCTCCTTCTCATGTCCTGCACTGCTGCTCAGCCATACTCTCATGAGAGACTAGTTTTGGCCCTTCCACATTTATTGGTCTCCTCAATTAATATTGATTTGCCTGTCCTGTTCTGATTATCCCCTGCACAGAAGATTGCCCTCATACGTCTCCGCCTACAGTGAATGTAAGCATGTAATAAACAAGCATAACTGAATCAGTACAGCCACTTAAATGGAGTGTTTTAGCAGACCTGAGACTGCACTCCAGTGGGCTGACTGCAAAACCTCCAGGGCAATACTTACTTAACTATGATAGCCAGAACATTGCTGGAATTACAGCAGTATTTCATCTCTGAAAGGAGTTGTTCATTATTTTGCACAGTGATCTCATCTCAGGATCCATCATTCGCTTGTTCAGTTGTTTTTCTTTTTACTGCAGTATCTGGAGCTTAGATCATGAACTGCTGAAAGGGCAGTCTTGACTTAGCCAAACTCACAGGGGGCATACGAGTAACATGCAAGGGTTAACCGAAGTTCAGCGAGAGCTACTTAAGTTTATCAGAGCAGGAAGGTAGCAAAAAAAGACTGTTTAATCTAACTGCAGAGCAGGCTACCCCTTGGCTAATGCTTGTACTCCCAAATGTGTGACAGCTGACCTAACTCAGGCATAAACTCAAGCAGCCTCTCCTTAACCCCTTTCTCAGCTGAACTCTACTACAAAATTGACTTTCAGACATGAAACATCTGCACCAAATAAGACATCCAGGTAAGCACAGACAAACAAAGCACTCACTAGGTATAAGAACAGAAAGAGGAGACTGCAGAAGACAAAGGGTCACAAGTCAAGCTGGCAACAGGCACAAAGTTGGCATTTCTACTTCAAAAAGACTTCTCCTGCACCCTTACCAATCCACGCTCAGGTACTGAAGCACCCAACTCAGGAACGTTCTGAGTATGCCAAGATGGGATAATGCTCACGCTCTACTTAATCCAGGGAAACATTTGACCTATACTTTGATGAAATACTAATTTACATCTTGAGTTATACTGTGATCCCAGGGCCTTCTCAGTTTCTGAAACAACTTAGGAAGGATATCAAGAGGTCTACACTCCATTATTTCTAATAGGCATGCAGACTTTGCAAATATACATTACTTTCATCAAATAATACTGAGTTTTAAATATTTAAGTTGTACGTTTGGACTCATCACAAACTAGGTAGAATATTTATTTTCTGTTTTCCAGTTACTTGAGCCACTTTACTTTTACAAAGGAAATTTAGCAAGTTTTTTTCCTTAGACTTTTAATATAGTAATTTTACCTGTATAAATAGAACTGAAGAAAATGTAGATGAGGCCTGACCAAAACAGCTCAGAGATGTAACTCCTTTTAAAAATGAAGTGTGGTATTCTGCATCCTAACTACCATTTCTAGATTTTAAAATTACACATTATTTTGAAATAAACAAAATTACACTTTCCAGTGCAAGCCCAATGCTGATGAGGTTATACAACCTATCTGAAATCCCACTTAAACCTCTACAGGCTAAATTCCAGCAATATTCAATGTAGGAGAATTAATTATGCTGCAGCAGTATTATCTCTACATCAGCTGAATTCAATAGGTTTGTTTATAAAATGTGAGAAACACTCACTCATGGATAAAAATGTAGAGAGGACAAAGTCTTCAAAGCAAAGATAAAAGTTTATTCAGCATCAAAATAAACAAGTCAGCTGAGTCAGGTGCCTCTCAAAAAGAGCACACTTAGTTACAAAACTTCAGGTATTTATGTCCTGTCCCCTTTTCCCATTGGTTAGGCGCACATTCTTTCACGACGGGTTAGCCTATCACAAACTCGATTCACATTTTTGTCCTTTTAAGGAGTTGTTTTTCACAGCTCTGCTTGTGCCGTCGACACACAAAATGGCTGCTCATAGCCCTGCTCATGTCGTTGACATACAAAATGGCTGAAGCAAAACAATCCCTGAGTTTCATCTCTCACATAAAATACATGCAACTATGCAGTTGACCTTTACTAAAGAAAATATTTAACTCTATTTCCATGACAGGGAATCCAGCATACCAAATACCTTTAATTTTAATACTAGATACTGACCAATATTACTAAATATGTTATTTCAATGTCATTGTCACTCAAAATGACCTAAAACCTAAGTGACAAATGACGCTGCGTAGAGTTACAATACCCTACTGCAACTGCAAATGTTTGAACCTCTTGTTAGAACTCCTGTTGAAAGATTATATTAGCCATTTTGGATATCACCAAATTACATTTATAATCGGTCTTGTCTTAGTATCAACTTTTCCAGTTAAAAAAAACGAACCCTCCATCCCCTCTTTTTTTATGGTAGCAAACCCACACGAATAAAGGGACAGGGAAAATACAATTCCTTTTGGAGGGAACAAGAAAATAGTATCAACTCTATACAGTAAATGGAAGAAAACATGCTTACTGTCTCATTTGAAGCAATTGGATATGTTACTAAAAAGTACAATGGAGAAACTGATTGCAGAGGGAAAATAATTTGAAAATTTCTTCAGAGAGCAATAATTGCTAAATACCATTAATAGGTGCTGTACAGTTCCTATAGAGCACTTTGCAAAGGTGCAAAGGTTTAAACGCACATTTACTTAGTAAAAGACTGACAGTGCTCTTCCTTACTAGCAGTTAGGCAGGCTTTACTGCCCCACATCTCTTCTTTGTGGGAAGAGTGAATCTGAGCCCTCTTGCCACACTCAAGTACAGAGGACAGCAGCTTCAGCTCAGGCACAGGACTTCAGTGTAAAACAGCCATGGAGCACCCACAGGTTGCCTCTCATTGGCACCCACATGGGGGGCAGTAAGTCCTGGAAGAAAGGCAGCAGCAAATACCAGCTGATAAATCTTCACGTGTGTCCAAACCTTCACTAGCTCCTTTTACTTAGTACTCAAGCTCTTCTCCATTATCCTGCAGTTCAATTGAGATGAGGAGGCACCCACCCTAGAACACCATTTTTCATCAAATTGTAATTCTTAACATTTACTTTTTTGTCTGGTATTTTCTCATCCTGACTATTGAATAATCCTCTAGATTTTCAGAAACACAACAATACTTAAGAGTGTCAGTTAACTAAAACACCTGACTTTTGGAAAAGCTTCTACACTGGAGACTTTTTTGACTACAGGAAGAAACCTTGAACAAATAGCAAAACAAATCAGACATTTAGAAACAGGAAAGAACTGAAGGCTATAGGAGCTATATAATCTCTCAGTTGTGAAGAAACTATTACATGTTCTTGATGTACCTACAGAAGGCTCAGGCAGAACAATAACAGAGTGTGCATGTGTTCTTTGTTATGGAGCCTATAATTCTTATATTAGGTTATTATTCCCATTTGCTATGCCAAACAGGCTAAAGAAGGAGCCAGAGGTTCCTATACAGGTATTAAATAGCACCATGTCCTTAGGCAAATGTCTATTTGACAATCTTTACTGTTCCTCACTAGACTGCTTAGACATGTCTTTAAGATGTATTCAGTCAACTTGATTTCAGGGTTAAGGTATTACAAAAACCCAATTCTTAAGACTTCTGTGTAATAAAGACAGTCTACAGTGCTATTTCTCATTTAATGTATGATTTTTTTTAATGGTTTGGAGTCACAGATTGTCAAATACTGACTTTTTAACCTTTGAAAAATACTTTTGTCTGAATCGTAACATGAAAAATAAATAAAAATAAATGATAGAACTAGTAAGGAATTTGTCCTTTCAGTTATACAAAGAAAGTTTCCCACATGAAAACTGATACTCTAATTATAAGCTTCTGAATGAGACAGTCTTGTAAAGCTTTCTATCCACTGGTACCCTGAATCAGAAGCTTCTAAGTTAGTTCCATTTATTTTCTTCATCTGGAAGCCTTCCACATGATTTAATGTTTCAACATGCTGTTCTTTTAAATCAGAAAAGAACTTTGTTATTGCTGCTTTAACCAGTAAGTTAGATTTTCATCCTGGCTCTGCCTCGGTGTTTGATGAGCAAGAAATCTGAAAAATCAGACATGGTAACATCCATTTCCCAAATGATGTAAACATGCATACATCCTATTTATTTCCACAGATGACACTAAACCATACCATACCTAAGGCTCAGAAAACTTTACCTCAAAGAGAATGGGTTTGGTTTAGCTTCATTGCTTTTATTCTAAAAGTAACTTTTTTTAAAATCTTTAGTATGTGGTAGCTGCTACCTCGAGGGTACATCTCCCAAAACACTTTCTTTTATTAGTATAAAGACTTAATAAAACTTCCTTTTTCTCTCTGAAAGGAGTTTTCAATGAATGACAGACTAAAATGTGTCCGAAACTCTTGTGATGTGATCCTGGCCCAGACAGAGCTTCATGCTGCCTCAGCCTAAACTTTTGCCTCCCATGAGATTTTTAAACTCAAAAAAGACAATTTTTGGTTTTCACCTGCCTCTTAGAGGCTCCCCCTACCTGTGCAGGCTTGGTGGCTCACAGCACCTTCCTTGTAGACAGCCCCAGTTAACCCAGGCTTCTGAGGCAATCATAAGACTGGGGCAAATGGAAGAAAAGCAACCACACTGTAAAAATAACAGTTTGTTACAGCACAGTTACTGGACACAAGTTCTCTTATAAAATAAAGCAAAGCAAGAACAACTGCAAACACCATGCTGACAAATGAAACACGCACCTAGATAAATTGTTCCAACTTTACCACAGTGTGACATAGAGCTTTTTGATAGTCACTTAAAATCAGTGTAAAATCTATTTAAAATCAGTTTAAATTGCATTGGTTTAAAACAATTTTCAGCTGGCGCCATTAAATTGATACAAACTGCATCTGTTTTCTTCCAAAACAACTTTTGCTTTGTATTTATGACCTGGCTGTCACATTGCATACCCTACTAGAATACAGAACTTTCCTTTCAGTCCTAACTTTCTACTCCTATCACTGTGTCACCATTTAGAGTTGTACAAGGAAACAAAACTGGGCACTTCATCTTCAGCCAGAACAAGGGTAAGTAACTGCAGTGCCTGCAGGGCAGCAGAGAGATCAGGCCCAAAGGGAAAGATGCTGAACAAAGGTTGGGGGGTTCCCTCCCTCTTGCATGAATGGCTTCAAAACTCTGCATCAAACTTTACACTTGCTTTTAGTCTTCCATCTGCCTGCCACAGACAAAGTACCAAAAAAAAAAAAAAAAAAAAAAAAAAAAAAAAGTCATGGCAGGGAGGCATATAGTAAAAGACCCAGCAAGAAGCATCATTTTCACCCTGTGGCTATGCAAACATCAGACCTCCCACCTTAACTGCTGGGTGAACCAGCTCCACCCCTTATTTGGCTGTCTGAGGGCCAGCTGGACACTGGGATATCCTGATATCCCAAGCTATATAGAAGAACATGATGGAGTGGAGCAGCGTATTCCTTTAGATGAAGACAGCCAGCTTTTATTTGCCTTTACGTGGAAAGGATAACAATTAACCTGGACGTGTCTCCCACAAGGGTTTGCAGGATCTCCTATAATTTTTTTCTCTGAGAAAATTATTACTGAGAAATTATTTGAAAGATGTAGAACTACCAGGTGAATCAGCTATTATACAATATGATTAAAGACTAAGACACTTGTATAAAAGATACTATACATTTATGTATTGTCTTAGCAGAGAAAGGTCATTGTGCATCTCCGTCCAAACTTCAGCTGTCTCAGAAGGACATCAAATAAGATCATCCTAAGGGAAGGGCAGTGAGTAATAGATCCAGAAAGAATAGAGGCAATAGTAAAGCTTCCACGTTTGATCACGAAGAAACAGCTGCGAGGGTTCCTTGGATCTGTGGGATTTTGTCGGCCACGGATTCCTGAATTAGGATAACTAACAAAACCTCTGACAGAAACAACGTGAAATGAGAAGGTAGAACCTATTGCATGGGGTCCGGAAGAGAGCAATCTTTTAAAGTGATAAAAGGAGCTTTGGCATCAGCTCCTGCTCTTGGACTCCTGGATTATGCAAAGCCATTCAATTTATATGTGCATGAACAAAAAGGAATAGCCAGTGAAGTGATAACACAGAAATTACGACCCCACCAGAGATCAGTTGCATACTACTCCATGCATCTAGATCCAGTTGCAGCAGGAGCACCAGCCTGCATTAAACCAGTGGCAGCAGTGGCCACAATACTAGACAGAAGTCACCCCCCCATACTGGGACACCCTGTAACAGTTCCCGTCCTACACAAAGTGGAAAAATTGTTGAAACAATATGCAACCCAAGCTCTATCACCACAACAAGCACACAGATATGAATTGATCCTTCTAATGGCAGATAATGTAATTTTGAAAAGATGTGATACTTTGAATCCAGCAACCCTTGCCTATTGGATGGAGGTGAATGGTTGACCCAGTACATTTTATATATGCAAAAAGTATTTCAAGATAAAAGAATATATGCCTACTGGTGCCAGCCCATGCTACCTGAAATACCTGAAATACAGGTAGATGATACACAGCCTGGAGATGAGGTCTTAATTAAAGTGTTTTCCCCAAAATCAAAATTGGAACCCAAATGGGAGGGATCATACATGTCCTGGTTTGAGGTAAAACAGAACCAATTTTGTTCAGTAACTTCGCTTCTTAGCTGGGCCTCTTCTAACTACTGAAATTAACAGCATATTGTGCAGACAAATGTTCACGTTCTCAGAGTGATAAGACCAATGTTTATAACTGCTGCCCAGGCATGGTATGCAGAGAGGCTC
>VUYV01000168.1:2138632-2193460 GCA_008711295.1 Anarhynchus alexandrinus
ATCTCGGGAGCTTGATACGGTTTTGTATATATTTTTCATTATTTCTTTTTATTTTATTATTAATATTTCATTAAAGTAGTTTAGTTCTTTCTAAACTCATAAGTCTCTTTTTCCTCCTCTGCCTCTCTCTCTGAAGAGGGGTAGAGGGGAGCATCTGTCGGTCCTATCTGGGGTCCCCTAGGTCCCCAGTAGCCAATTTGGCCTAAACCACGACAATACACTGTTTTATTGTGGCCTTATTTTGCTGTTAAAGTTTTAGGGAAAGAAAATTGGATACACCATTTTCATGTCAAGCAAGTGGTGGATAGCCAAACCAGCCAACAGCTTCCTGAAAATCAACAAAGAATGAAGTGGACTATTTCGCTGCTCCTGGTACTCTTGACTCTCATGACTGCTACAGCATGGCTAAGTATGAAATTAAAGAGAATGCATGATTCAGGGTGGTGAAACAGCAGTAAAACAGAAAAAGAAAAAAATATACATAAAGTATGGAGGACCCGGGTTCCCAATTCATAAAGAATATAAAGAAGGGACTTTAGGTTTTTGCTGTGACTCGGATAAGGCAAAAGATCTAACAGTAACAGAGGTATTAAAAAAAAAATAAATCTCATTTTCCCAGTGGGGAGAATGATCGGGTGACTTGAAAGGGTTCACAAACTTTGTTTAGCATACTAGCTGGGATGCTTAATAAAAGCAAAGGGAGGAGCTATTGAGGGATATTAGTTGTTTAGCATAGATAAGTAAGTTTTAATTAGAATGAATGCATTAGGATTATAATATGGTGTGATTTGTGCTGTTTGCCTAGCTTTACTTAGCATGAGTAGCTAGATTTGCTGAAGCCTGTAGGCCACAAGAGAGTTATTTTTCTTAGTAATTTTCCTAGCAGCTGGTACAGTGCTTTGTTTAGTCTTTTAGTATGGGAAAGATGTTGATATCACACTGATGTTTTGGTAGTTTTTTTCCCCAAGTCTGGGACTCTTCAGTTCTCCATGTTCTGCCAGCAAGTGCAGGTGCACAAAGAGTGTAAACCAGAAGATAGGGAGGCTCAACCCTCAGCTGAAACTGCAAATCAAGAAGATAAGAGCCTGCCTGCCTGGACACAGAAAAAAATTCCAATAAGATGTTAGAAGACCCCAGACCAAAAATCACCATTGAACTGAAAGATGCATGGACGGTGCATGAGAGGCGGGTGTGTAGATCACAAGGGGGATTTCTTTGTTCGGGGTCCCTCTCTTCGGAGGCACCCAGCCCGGGCTGTCCTTGCTGCTGTACCTTTCAATTAAATTACGTATTTTTATAAAATCCAACACCTGAGACTCTGCTGCAGGAAACCTAGGATCGAGCCTGAAGGAGAAGGAAGTGCACCCAAGAGTATATGTGTGTATGTGTGTGGAGTTGAAAGGGGCACCCATCAGCTCACTGGAGTCGCATGCTGTGAAGGGTCTCTAGTCCTAGCAGTTAAAGACTTGGGTGGTGTGTGCATGACTCCTTGAATGGTGTGTGAACGCTTGGGCAGTGGCTTCTCCTTTAACAAACAGAACCTAAACACTACAAGTATGGAAGAGAGTATCTGTCATGCACAGGGAAGCCATTTTCAGGTGTGCTAGCAGCTAGGGATTTCATACTGATTATTATTCACTAACTATATATGAATATTTTATTTCAGCTTTGTGGTAATAGCTGATAATCAAACATCTCAGCTGTAGGTGTGCAGTAAAAGTAGGTGAGCTATCAAGTTGATTAGTTAAACTTGCTAACATGTAATAACAAGGAAGAGTTCTCCAACAGGCCCAGTATTAACTGAGGTGTCAAACTGTGGCAGACAAAAGCAAATTCTGGCAATCTATGAGTGTACTGGACTGATATACCAGGAAGGAAAAGTTCTACTTCCCTTCTTCACCAACACGTTAATATCACTATGGAGGAGCAGTTTGTCAAGTACACAAAGCGAAAAGTCACATTTCAGCCCTGTTTTATGAACTCCAGATACCTTTAAAAAAAAAAAAAAGGCAGAAAACCTCCACAAGAACTTTTTTAGAAGGCTCTTTTTAGGAAAAGCAGGCTGAAGAAGAGAAATGCAGGACAAGGGCAAACTTAGCCAGAAAAACAGGAAAAACTTTGCCAGGACACCAGGAGAGAACAAACTATCCATGGAACAGATCAATGATGAGACCCACATAAGGCAAAGCCCCTCAAATATCCAACCAACTTGCTGAGAAAGGTTTGGCAACCCTCTCAAAGAGCATCCCGTAAGCCTGGGCTGCTAAGAAGGCCTTCTGTAATTTCTGTATCTGCGTCACATTCAGAGATCTACAGTTCAAACCCAAACCACATCCCCAAAATCCTAAAATCTGAACTAACGCAGGTAACTTGGCAAAGGTTAGTCAAACACCATGTATGCAAACCCTGCCCGCAGGTTTATCAACACAGAACAGACATGCCCAATACATATAAAAGTAATTCCAAGTGGTCTCACAGAGTTTCATAAAACACCATCTTTGTACTCACCTCCCTCACTAAAAAAGGTGCTTACCAAGTTACCTGTATTTTGACCTATCCTGCAACCATGAAATTATCATCACGTTTATCACCAAACAAAGATGTGTAAACTGTGAAGCCTTTCAGTGCCTGAAAATACAGCTGTCAGTTGCTTGCAGCATTCTATATGCATGCAGCAAACAGTGAAAGGAAAATTATATATGTGAAGCAAATAATATAAAAGCTGTTGTAAGGGGAAGCGTTGCATTAATATCCTGGTAACCTGGCTCATGCTAGCCCTTTAAGGTGGGGACAGGTCATGGTTTTTGATACACAAGATGAAAGGAAAAGTGGATCAATAGAGAATACATACTTTAGGTGTTACTAGAGAGACTTTTTCCAATAATGCTTCAGAGACGTAACAGGACGTTAAGTGCAAGCAGATTATTGAAAAGGAACTACCAAAGATTTTGCAATATACTAAGCAGGCAATGTTACTTGACTGCCTTTTAAGATGCTTCTAAACACAGTACTTGAGCTGTTTACTGAGCAACATACAAGCAAGCTACTCAGATACTCGATTTTATCAGAGCAGGCCACCCACATCTGACCCAGTAAAAGTGCATATGTGCAAGAAGAATCCCCCCAAAACAGTGTAACCTTTCTACATAATCTGACCTTTAGCAAACAAAAACTCTCCTTTTCTATCGTGTTCATACAGAAAGAAATCAAGTAGAATTTCACGTCACTTCTGAATCATGGAAGATACACTGGAAAAATTTCTACATCAATAAGCATGGCATTAAGTCAAAATACAGACTTTCTTCTGAGACATGTCAATAATCCAGCATTTGTTTTAGTTCCAAATTTATGGAAGAATATCAATACAAAATATTTACATATCACACATGAACCTAACAGGTTCCAGTCTGGCAAGGGAGACCCGAGACTCCCTGAGGAAAAATCACAGAATCAAAGAATGGTCAGGGTTGGAAGGGACCTCTGGAGATCATCTAGTCCAACCCCCCTGCCAGAGCAGGGTCATCTACAGCAAGTTGCACAGAGTGGGAGACTCCACAACCTCTCTGGGCAGCCTGTTCCAGTGCTCTGCCACCCTCAAAGTAAAGAAGTTCCTCCTCATGTTAAGATGGAACTTCCTATATTCAAGTTTGTGCCTGTTCCCTCTTGTCCTATCACTGGGCACCACTGAAAAAAGACTGCTCCCATCCTCCTGGCACCCTCCCTTTAAGTATTTATAAGCATTAATAAGATCCCCCCTCAGTCTTTTTGGAAAAAGAAATACGGAAGGCCAAAGAAGCAAAGTTGCTCATTACAGGAAGCACTGGACACTATATGCCAACAATTTCCACATCTATGTGACCTGAAAATGTGTGTTTTGCTTATATTTCCCTTATGGCAGAGGCAGGATGAAAATCAACAGGAACTATGTTTCATCTTTTTTTTTCCCCCAAACCTACAATTTATTAATGGAAAAACACTGGTGGGCAATCTTTAAGGTTTTAGAACAGGGAAGCAGGAAGAAATAGAGCCTACAGCAGCAAAAAAGTATGCAGCAAACAAACCCACACCGACCACCAGAGAACCATCACCATGTTTCAGTTTGCTTTAGAATCCATAGCATGGACTGAGTGAACAATTTGATTTATACTTTCAACTTATTCCTCATGTGGGGCTCTGATTCCTCATGTCTACAAGTCAAGCACGGGTACCTGGGAGAGAATAAGCTCTTGACATACAATGAACATATGACACTTCTATATACAGCATTGAAAGGAACTTACTCTTCTAGTGATGAAGGAGTGCAAAACAAGCAGTGCTACTGTAGAAGTATTTGTAATGCTACACTATTCTCACGCTTCTTATCGGTCAGCACTGATCTCAAGGGAGACACGAGGGAAATGAAGAATATTGGGATCTAAGCCCTTCCATCAGATACAGGAACTCCTCCAGGACAAGTGTAATGAAGCAGGTCATCGGGGAATTGAGCTCTGCTGTGGCCAGTGTTGTGTTTATGGAACATCTATAGAGGAAATCAGTCTTGATTTCTGTAAAAGGTACAAAACCAACAGCTAACAGATTAATTACAGCCAAGATTCATTCCTTTCCCTCAAGCAACATTTCAGACAGCTACTGTCAGAAGACAGGAAACTTATCTAAGGATTAAAAAAAAAATCACATTGCAAGTAAGATCATATTCAATATTAGACTAGAGGATGAACAGCATGAACAGCACTTTTGTACAGTGAATTAAATAGCAATTTATTACAAACTGAAGACTGCAATGGAGTGTCCATAACAGATATGCCTCAGAAGCTTTCACATATTTTCCTTTGTAAACCATACTGAAACTGTGCCTCAAACGAAATTAGACAATAGAAGATGCTATGTAATAAGCACTGACAAAACACACCCACCCCATGACAGTGCTGAAAGACTACCTCACCTCTTTTATGACTCTTAGCGTCTGCATTCACCTGGACACCTTGATTTGCTCACCTGTTAAGATTTTTTTATAACCTAATGATCACTCCATGCACACAAACCATCACAAGCCATCTGAGAGGGCAACAAAGCGAGGACATCCAAGAGCAACTTCTTTGTTAAGTACAACAAACAGCCTTTGTGCACCACCAGGTACTCATCCATTTTTCACTGCCTCAATAATAACATGCCACAAAAATGGGAAACACCATTTCTCTCCATACATTTTGATTACTTTGAAGTTAAAGAAGTTTATATCTTAAGTAATTTAAATCTTAAGATTTAAATTGTAAAAAATCCAAAACAAAAAAAAACAAGTACCCCCCAAACCTTCAAAACTCAAATGGTTCATTGCTTAAGTCACTAAAAGATGATTTTTGTGATAGCTCAAGAACTAACAGGCAATCAATGATGAACTCAATGTACATTCAGGAAAGTAAAGTATGATCACACAGTGAGTATATTCTTTAACTATTTTCAAAAGATATTTTGTAAAAGTGATCAATTTCAAGTTTCAAAGATGCTATGAAGTATAAGGTCTTAAGAAGCCAAGAAAAATACTGTCACTATTCCTTTTTGCATTTCACTTCAGTTGCTCATCTGTCTCCTTGACTTCACATTGTAAGTTTTCAAAAACTAATCCTACAACCACATTTGAATTGTAGAGGAACAAGCTAGATGTAATGTCATGTTAAGTAATAATGGAACTTCATTTCCCATATGAATAATACTTTATCCTGCTATTATTTCACTATACTGAGTCTAAACTCTTTTACCAAATAGCTAAGAAGCTCAGATCTGCTCAACCCTTCAGTTTCAAAAGCTGAAACCCAACCCCATCAAAACTTATTGCCGGTTTCTATTTTCTGTTTTTACATGTCCTACACTATGTAACTCATTCAGATGGTGACCAAGGGATTTAGTTTTGAGGCCAAGCACAAGTTACATGAAAGAAAGAACTTATGCTGAGAAAAACTGCTTCTTGATGCATACTTAACTTTTAATGCAGCATGCACTAGTGGAAGCTGCTAGAGAGTTAAACCTGCCCCAGACCTTGCCAGCTGCTCTATGTGCTTCTGAAATAACCTCGGAAAGGAGCTAGTAACAATCCATGTCTCAGCTCCCAGAATGCCAAACATTCACACATTACAGGAACAGATGCTCGATTATGGCACTGTAGCTTTCTGTACTAGCACACTCTCATTTGTTCCCAGCCATCATCTCCAGTGACCTCCTACAGACCTCAGATCAAAAACAAGAGGAGAAAACTGCATTCAGGATCCCAGACAAAATGCAGTTTTCCCTCAGTATAATGGTGTTACCTGACAAACTGAAAACAAAAGCAAGAACATGATATGCTAGAAGTTTTCAGATATGGTCATAGTATCACACACTTACAGTATCATTAAAACAGTGCTTACATTAGTAAAATTAGCACATAACAATTTAACCTGGCAGAATTGTTTCTATCCCAAGAAATCAATACCAAATTTTCCCGGTTACTAAATCCTCACAACACAAGATGTAACTTGCAGAAGCAAAAACAAGCAGCATATCCTGGTTACTCAAACAGGTCGTAAAGTTTTCTCAGATACTGTTGAAAACAGAGCCCTTAACTTTAGCCTCATCCCCAAGAATCTTTTAGAGAGTACAATGTTACTTATCAATATCACAGACAGTTGGGTGAAATTGTTATTTCTGCAGGCCTTCTGTGCAATGACTGATACTGAAACATTTTCAGCAACATGAAGGGATTTCCAAGTAAGATCTTTCCAAACACACAGAACAGTTTCCACAGCAGGCCCTTTCCCCATAAATGTTTGCCAAAAAGATGGCAAATTCATGGGAAAGTATTTTTTTACACTTAACTAGGAATGTTCAAACAAGTTAATTCCTGTAACTGTATGAAAATTGTGACACAGCGCAATCATGAGTTTGAATGCAAACAAACCTTATCTGTGAACTGACACTTGAAATAAAGTACACATAACTGGTATAGAGAACTCAGATACTAATTAATAAAGGAACAGTAATGCTTGAATCTTTTATCAAAACATGCATAAGACTCTTAATCTAGAGCTGACTATATAACCTGAAATACCCTAGCCTTAAATCTCCTTCCTCCCTTCTATAACCTGCTCTTATCTACCCTAAAAAGGTATCAGTACCTGATGGACACTGTGCATCATTTAATTTTTTTTAGTTTCAGAGTTTGTGTCACTTGCAAGCAACCAGATCTGGAACTCAAGCCAAAAACCAAGTCCCGGGACTGGTACACTGCAGATTTCAATACACAACATATAGCGGTCAAACAATTTTGCATCAGCATAGTCAAAAAAAGCTCCAAGCTTTAAAGTAATCCATTGACATTTGATGTGGCAGTCTTGAAGGGGAAGGTGAAGGATCAGATTATGTACTAAAGGTGATGAGCAAACAGCGGGTGGCAGCCATCTCCAGCTCACTTCACCTGATAAGCTCACCAGCCTGAAGTCCTATAAACCATCTCCCATGAGGTTTGCAGAGGTAACTTTTGACTTGTGACAAATTTTTTATGGTCTCTCTGGGTGTCCAGACAGAAGTCATCTCTACGGTGGCTGTATCATGCATCCGTTCCAGAAAGTTGGAACAACTGAAAGCATACTATTCATTACTCAGCTTCCTGACACATAACTGACCATTTTCATTCATTGGCCTGACAGATAGTTCATATTAGGGGACTTTGTGTCCTTTAGTCTCCCCTGTTCTCCTCTTGTGCTCTCTCCTGTCATTAATAATCAATAAGTGTCATTAATAATCCCGTTCTGGATTTCACTTGGTCTGACCTCTGTTTAGGAGGGAGACTACAGCAAATCCTCTTGAAGTACCAGGGAAAAGCCGAGGTACTATTCCAACACCAGCTATGCCTGCTTCAGAGAGCCTTCAGAGAGTGCTGCATGGGCAGGGCACATGAGGTCTGCGGGAATGTGAGGTCTGTTGTCTCTTTGAAAGGAGTCTCTTAACAGCCAGCCGCTACATTGAAGGAAATAATCCTTGCAATCTCATTTTAGGACAGGACATAGGTACATACAAACAGAATTGGATTTCATTGGTCTCATCAGTGAAACTGGTACAAAATATTCTACCCCAGAAAAATATCAAATCTTAATTAAGCCAGAACAGTTGCCAGGGAGCAACTGTGTTCTGGGAAAGCAAACACAGATTTGATTTGCCAGGAGTCTCATATTGCACTGAAAACACACAGCTTAAAGGGTTAAAGTCAGCGGAAGACAGATGTGCTGCCCTTTCCCATCAGCCATCCATATCCTGTGTCAAGTCTGCTTGAGACCACAGTGAAAACTGACTCAAAGCCAGACTGGGCAGTCCATGAATCTCTTGCATAGCACAGGTTTGGAAACATTCATCCTTCCCTTAACAGCTGCCACTTCAGGAAGTTTTCAAGAAATATGCTTGGAATAGAAATAATTTGGAATTCAGAGGCAATTGAACAATGAAACCCTCAGGTCATGCCCATAAATACTTTCTTTCCCCACTGCTATTTTAGTTAAGGACAGATCACGCCACTCTTACACATACTATTCAATCAAATTGCAGTAACTGCTCAGAAAATAAGTGTTATTAATGAATTAACTTTTCAGATGCTTGTTTAGCCCCTAATTCCCCCAGTGTTCAGTGAGAAGCTCAGTTGCGATACAGCTCAGAGCCTTTATCTCACATGGACAGAATGAATTGTCTCCCAAGTCTCTGCTGGGGAAGTTTGTGTACCCACATACTTTTTTGATTTAGACAAAGTTACCATGGTAACACCTGCGCTGCACTGCAGCCTGGAATTCAGCAGGCCTTGCTACTAGTCCTGTGCTTTAACTACTAGACCAGGCTTTTCCCAGTTTTTTTTACTTCTTTGGTTAAATTCACTATCATAACATCCTGGGAAGACAGAACTGATCTGTACAGTATATCAAGGCTGAAATACCAACCCAAAGAGCAGACAAAAAAGAATCCACTGAGTAGCACATTTCATGAGCAAATAACTATGTAGAACTGTTGACTTTGCTGGGCATTCAGCTAACTGAAGAAGCTTAAAATAACTGAAAGTGGTTAACTAATGAAGGCATTTAAAACCAAACAGCTTCTATTTGTTTTAACCAAGGAGCAAACTAATGATAAATTATGAAGAGGAGGGTATAAAAGGGAATTTAAAGTGCTTGAAACTTAAGACTAATAAATGTAGTACCACCACAAACTTGAACAACTAGTTCTTTTTGTGTTGCTTGCAACTCCATCATTTGAGTTAGTAATGCAAGATCATACAAAATGTTTTCTGAGCAGGGTCAGTTTGCACCACCTGAGTCAGCCAACTACCAGTTCTGACACAAGCCAAGTAGACAAGCAACAATCTGCAGACATAATGGCCTGTTATTCAAGTATCTCAGAGAGCTGGGCCTGGACTAAGCTGAATTTGTGGATTTTATAGCCTCAGAATCAATCTAGTACCACAGATGCCAAACTCTTAAATTAATACGACTTCCTAAGACTGAAAATATGTTCCTGGGAGAGCATGTCACATTATGAAGTACACAGGCCTGATTTCTCAAGTATTTACATATATATCTCCATATCTATCTCAAGAGATTATTTTTTTATATATCTCAAGGTCACTGGTAAAGTGCTGTCAAGGAGTAATATTTTGTGTTAGGGCTCTAACAGACCTTGAGGAACACCAGATCATTCAACTACTTAACCTAGAGCATTCAGAAGCATGAACAGGCAACAATTAAAAGCAACAGTATAAAGGGAACATTTGTTTCTTATATATTGTTTCTTATATATTTGCTTGCAGACCATTCAACTACTTAACCTAGAGCATTCAAAAGCATGATCAAGCAACAATTAAAAGCAACAGTATAAAGGGAACATTTGCTTGTTTCTTATATATACATAGACACACACAAGAAACATGAATACTAATGGGAACATAGAATTTCCATTCTCAAAGGTAATGACATAACATAAACAAGTTTTCCCAACAGGAAGGCCTCTGGAGAACAGATGCTAGAGGGGACAGCTTAGCTCTGTGTTGAAAGAAATAAAAAATAAAACCTATTAAGACACACAAAAATGGAACTTCCATCTGGAAAGGTGAACCTCCTCTTCGCAATGTAAATCAAACACTGCAACTGTTCTTTAGTTTCAGTTCTCAGCCCTTTTACACCCTCCTCTTCATAATTTATCATTAGTTTACTCCTTGGTTAAAACTAGCACTCCCAAATAATGAGCACAGTGGTCTAAAGGCAACTAAATAACAAGTGAATCATGCCCCTGTCTGCAAAAATATGTCTAAAACCCCAGGCTCATTGGCCAGATGGATCACTTTGAATATTTCACAAGTGCTGTAATGTAAAAAAAAAAAAAAAAAAAGCCTCTAATCCTTATTAGAATCAAAGGAAGGAGATGACTGTAATCTTTTTAACAATATCAAACAGGGGGAGTAAAGTGAGCATTTACACACACTGATCTCTCCTCCAGTATTTTTAGCCTCCTTCTAAAGTTAACAGCCCTCTCCATCCCCTTGAAATCCATCACCCATGACAACATGAATTCTAGAGCACCTGCATGTATTTGGTTTGTAAACACAAGCCATATTTATTTTCTGTCACTCAATGTAGGCATCTGCCCGCATGTTCTGCACTAGTGAACCCTAGCTCACCGTTTTCTTAGTTGTCACTCTTTATCTCCGGAAGAGGGCTGATGTTCAAGATACTAACCCTGTCTTCTAAAGGAAGGCATGGAAATCCAAATTACATAACAGGCTGAAAGATACCTCCTCTTTGACGTCTTCACCTGTGCCTGGCACAAGCTGCTTTAAAACAAATCATCAGAACATAATACGAAAATGCCTCTCAGTCATTACTGACCTACAACGGATCCAAGTAATAACAGATCTAATAAAAAGGCGTGCCAAGTTTTCTTTCCATCTTTGCATCATTCCATGTTTTACCTAATGAGATGATTTAATGGTATATACCACCTATGCGATCATATGGATTAAGAAAAACATAACAGAGGCATTTATCAATTTTCCCAATGCCCTTTTTTTAAAAATTATCAGCTCAAAACTCACCTTATCTTTTGTGTTTGCACCAAAGCAATAAGTAGTTGAGAAAGCTAAAAGGATAATTAATTTCAGCCAGTGCCAGAAACTTCTTTATCCATCATAAAACTTAAAATATTACTGAAGCAAAAGACCAATAAAGTAGAAGTGATGCTATACAGGTGCTTACAGCCCATCTAGTACAGCTGTCATTTAGTGATAAACTAGCATAAAGGGTCTGCTTACTGGGGAATTTTGTTATTCTAAATTTCATTTGAACCATTCTTCCAGCTGCTTTAACTGCCAATCCATTGCTAGCCAGGTCAAACTGGTACAGACTGGTTCAGCAGAGGTGGCTGAGAGAAACATCAACCTTTTCAGCTAACCCTTTCCCTGACAGAGACTTCTTAGAATCAACACTTCCATAGAAACTGGTGTGGAAAGGAATGGGTCATCTTCCTAAGGGTTTAGTTTCTGAGACTAAACACTGATAACTTAGGTAACAGAAAACTCTTCCTACACAATAAGTTTTCTCTGTAGCTCTGACAGAAGAGTATGTCTTCAGTGCCAGCAAGCTGACAAATCTGTACTGCAAGGCAGTTCAAAATCAATAGCTTAATTTTCTGGATGGAAATTCAGGAACAGTACAGGAAACCCCACTTTAAATTTTCCTTGTGGGCTTTCTTAATCCTGGTTTGAGAGGCTTGTATTGTTGCTGGTACAAAACCAGCACTAAATATATTCCAAAAGGGAAACCATATCAAAGTCCAGATTTAAAGAAGCTTTACTGTTCCCAGTTTTGAAGAAAACCACTCCACTTCATTTATGTAGAGACCTAAACATGAAGCATGACCCCCATAGAGAGTCACGTTTCCACTCTGCAGAAAGAGCAGCAAGGATTCTTCACAGCCATAGCTATCCAAGTGAAAAGATGGTATCCTGCAGGCTTTAGGAATACAAGGAACAGCTGTGATAGCTGTGATCCAATTTAATTTTCAGTCTTATTTTATGGAACTATGAATATTTAATGCTGACTTTCAGAACACTAATCCAGATCACACCCTTTGAAACACAATACAATGCTTTCTGCAATTTGCTTTTGTGGGCAACTTTGCACAAGTCTAGGCCTTCATCAGTTGCATGTTTCCTCCGACCACCTGTGGATCTGAAAACATTAGACAAGACACCTTTAAGATGCTTCATAACAAAATAAGGTAGCTAGAACAAACGAAACACCAGTAAATATACACAGCTGGTTGCTCAGAATCTCAGTTCTCTCTCATGTTACCCCTGCTCAACTGGCATTTTGTTCCACCTGCCTCATGTCATAAAGTCAACTTCATTGCAAACACACTTTCTGTTTATAATTTGAAGTCACTGCTTAAGTTATTCACAATTAGGGATTTAATTTTTTCTGAAGATATTAACTCCTGCTTATTTCAAAACAGAATTATATGTGTCCAGAGTTTCTCTCTTAAAAAAAAACCTCTTTATAAACCATTCCGCAACGTTTTCCCTTGGAAATTGTGGTAACTTGGTTGTGTACACATACCTCTCCCCCTGCTTATGACCAGGTTTGTGACACCTTTCTGCTGCTTTCCTAAGAAAAATAAAGCCCATCCATTTCCCAAAAAAAGCTGTCTACTGACTTCTGAAAACTAAGTAGCTTAAGAGTGCTTTTTACATCATAATATATCTTGCAGCTGGCTACTAAAAATGTTCCCAAATATTCAACTTTACATAGTAATTTAATCCCAAAGGCAACAAGCTTAAAAATAGCATTTTGAAGTTATAAAATTAACTCAGAGAAACAGATAATTGTGTGCCAGTGCTGCCAGAGCACCTTTAATTGAACCTTGCCACAGTCAGATACTGTAGCACATTATATTAATTACAAGTTCTCTGCCAAAGCAGAACTCATAGCAGGAGGCATTAATATAGAGAACGACAGCCCCATGCAGTGTTCTATAAAGGCAAAGGCTTTCTTTACCCACACTAAGAAACAACTCCAACTCTCAGACACCAAAATTCTTACGAATAGCTTGGTCCCTAACAGAAAGTGTGTTAAATTAATTATTTACACTTGTTTATTGAGTTAATTTACCAAGTCTGTTAAAAATATACTCAGAGCCAAACCTTAACCTCAACCCCATCTCACTTGGAGTAGCATTAAAGAAATAAAAGTATCACCTTTCATTACTTTTGTTCTTCTCACTTATTTTAAGAAACACACAGACCCCTAACTTGCACTTGACGTTATAGGCAGTATTAGTCTTTCGTGTAGTATCCACACAATTATGAACTCTTAGAAACATTCATTTCTCTCCCAGTACTGTTTTCAAAACAAAGCAGAACAGACAGAAAACTGTCTATAGGATGTGGGAATATGACTATTATAGTGATCCAATAATAGTGGTACATACCAGCTCACAATTAGAATGGCTTTCTATTTTGAGGTTAATGGTATTCCAATGTATTTTAATTAATTTTAATTAGTTTTCTTCCCTTAAATCATTGTATGCAAAGCCCCCCCTTACTTCCCCAAGTGGCTCTGTGTTTCAGCTTCAGCCATTTTCATTTCACAACATCTATTCATAGAAGGATACCTGAAGGACAGGACATTTGCTCCTGCAAAGGCTCAGAGGGAAATGTGGTCTCCTGAAAATGGAAAGGTTTCTACCAGTGCTGCAACTATCAGCACTTGATTTTTAACATTAGTATGTTCAAAAACAGCAGAGCTCAGATTTTCATGTCCAAGAAAGCTATTTTACATATTTTTTTTCCTTCTACCTCCAATGTGTAGATAGTTAGATTTCTCAACCATGGGGCACATGGCTTTACAGGTGAAAGGATACAAGGAATAGCCTGTAAAAGTAACCCAAAACATCCCTGAAATAGTCTGGCTTTCCCCTCTGTAAAGTACATTAATTTTATACATATTATATGTATTATATAAAGGTAAAAGGTGTGATATTAAAGGGTTATGGCTCTCTCTTAAGGCAGCCCATAGGTTTTAGCTGAGGCTGCCATTTCAAAGTCACGCATATATAATACTTCTGTCAAATTAAGTCTTGCACCTGCTTTTACACATGTATTTTAACAGGACTGTCAGTGTAAGAAGATACCGAAAGCATGCAAGTTTAAAACTGAAGACCAAATAAATGCATCATGAATCAGGCTGTGGCAGATCACAACAGTGTTTAATAGACTTTTTCATGAAGGTGCAGAAAATAACCGAGTCAACCTACTTTTACAGGGAATACTATAAAGCCTAGAATTCCTCAACATGTTTTCTAGGCTAGAACAGGAAATTCATTATTATGAGTTTCTGCAAAAAGAGCAGCGCTTCTAAGTCTTTTTTTCCTTGCATGGCTGAACAAAGCTTTTCTTCATCTTACTGTAGTAAAATGATCAGCTTTCTGCCTCACGTAGATGCTGACAGAGGGAAAGGTTGCAGCCTGCACACAAAATACCAGAGCACTGAGTTGGAAGAGACCTCTGGAGATCCTCTGGTCCAATGCCCCTATTTAACACAGGTCAGCTAGAAAAGGCTGTCCGGGACCAGGTTCATCTGGGTTTTGAATATCCCCAAGAATGGTGATTTCACAGCCTCTCTGAGCAACCTCTGATCCTACTTGACTACCTTCACAGGAGAAAGATTTCTTATGTTAAAACAGATTTTCTTGGTTTTCTTGTCTGTCATAATTGCCTTTTGCCCTTTCGCTGGTATAAGATGGAGAGCAATCTAGCTCTGTCATCTTTACTTCCCGTGAATGATCAAGTTTTCTTTTAAAATCATAGAATCATAGAATGGTTTAGGTTGGAAGGGACCTTGAAGATCATCAAGTTCCAACCCCCTGCCACAGGCAGGGACACCTCCCACTAGACCAGGTTGCCCAAGGCCATGTCCAGCCTGGCCTTGAACACCTCCAGGGATGGGGCCTCAACAACTTCCCTGGGCAACCTGTTCCAGTGCCTCACCACCCTCAAAGTGAAAAATTTATACCTAATGTTTAATCTAAACCTGCCCTCTTCCAGTTTGAAGCCATTCCCCCTCATCCTATCACTACATGCCCTAGTAAAAAGTCCTTCCCCAGCTCTCCTGTAGGCCCCCTTTAGGTACTGGAGGGCCGCAATAAGATCTTCCCGGAGCCTTCTCATCTCCAGGCTGAACAGCCCCAACTCTTCCAGCCTCTTCTCATAGGAGAGGTGTTCCAGCCCTCGGATCATCCTCATGGCCCTCCTCTGGACACGCTCCAGCAGGTCCATGTCCTTCTTATGTTGGGGACTCCAGAGCTGGATGCAGTACTCCAGGTGGGGTCTCACGAGAGTGGAGTAGAGGGGCAGAATCACCTCCCTTGACCTGCTGACCACACTTCTTCTGATGCAGCCAAGGATATGGTTGGCTTTCTGGGCTGCGATCGCACATTGCTGGCTCATGTTGAGCTTCTCGTCAATCAGCACACCCAGGTTCTTCTCCTCAGGGCTGCTCTCCAGCCATTCCCCGCCCAGCCTGTGTTTGTGCTTGGGATTGCCCTGACCCAGATGTAGGACCTTGCCCTTGGCCTTGTTGAACTTCATGAGGTTGACTTGGGCGCACCTCTCCAGCCTGTCCAGGTCCCTCTGGATGGCATCCCTCCCCTCCAGCGTGTCTACTTCACCAAACAGCTTGGTATCATCAGCAAACTTACTGAGGGTGCACTCGATCCCACTGTCCATGTCTCTGACAAAGATGTTGAACAGTACAGGTCCCAGTACCGACCCCTGAGGAACGCCGCTCATCACTGGTCTCTACTTGGACATCGAGCCATTGACTGCAACTCTTTGAGTGCGACCGTCCAGCCAGTTCTTTATCCACCGAGTGGTCCATTTGTCGAATCCACGTCTCTCAATTTAGAGACCAGGATATCGTGTGGGATGGTGTCGAACACTTTGCACAAGTCCAGGTAGATGACATCAGTTGCTCTTCCCTTGTCCATTGTCACTGTAACACCTTCATAGAAGGCCACCAAGTTTGTCAGGCATGACTTGCCCTTGGTGAAGCCATGCTGGCTGTCACCAATCACCTCCTTGTTTCCTATATGCCTCAGCAGAGTTTCCAGGAGGATCTGCTCCATGATCTTGCCAGGCACAGAGGTGAGACTGACTGGCCTGTAGTTCCCCGGGTCTTCCTTATTTCCCTTTTTGAAAATAAGGGTTACATTTCCCCTTTTCCAGTCGGCAGGAACCTCATCAGACTGCCACGACTTCTCAAATATGATGGCTAGTGGCTTAGCAACTTCATCTTCCAGTTCCCTCAGGACCCGCGGATGTATCTCATCAGGTCCCATGGACTCATGCACCTTCAGGTTCTTCAGGTGGTCTAGTACTTGATCTTCTCCTACAGTGTGCGGTTCTTCATTTTCCCAATCCTCGCCTTTGCATTCTGCATCATGTGCAGTGCGGCTGCAGTCCTTGCCAGTGAAGACTGAGGCAAAAAAGTCATTGAGTACCTCAGCCCTGTCTCTGTCCCGGGTAACCAGTTCTTGCGTTTCCTTTTGGAGAGGGCCCACATCTTCCCTAGTCTTTCTTTTCTCACTGACATACTTAAAGAAGGTTTTTTGTTTGTCTTAATGTCCCTGGCCAGATTTAGTTCTATCTGGGCTTTAGCTTGCCTAACCTGATCCCTGGCTGCTTGAGCAATTCCTCTGTATTCCTCCCAGGCTACCCGCCCCTGTTTCCACTCCCTATAGACTTCCTTTTTCCTTTTGATCATGTCCAGGAGCTCCTTGTTCATCCACGGAGGTCTCCTGGCTTTTCTGCCTGCCTTCCTCTTTGTAGGGATGCATCGCTCCTGAACTTGGAGGAGGTGATCCTTGAATATTAACCAGCTTTCTTGGGCCCTTCTTCCCTCCAGTGCTTCATCCCATGGCACCATACCAAGCAGATTCTTCAAGAGGCCAAAGTCAGCTCTCCCAAAGTCCAGGGTGGTCAGTTTGCTGCACACTTTCCTCGCTGCCTTGAGGATCTCGAATTTGACCACTTCATGGTCACTACAGCCCAGGCTACCCTTGAGTTTGACACTGCCTACCAGCCCCTCCTTGTTGGTAAGAACAAGGTCCAGCATAGCTCCTCTCCTCATTGGCTCTTCAACCACTTGGAGAAGGAAGTTGTCGTCAATGCAATCCAAGAACCAAGAATCCAGGATTGCCTATGCCTGGCTGTGTTACCGTTCCAACAGATGTCGGGGTGGTTGAAGTCGCCCATGAAGACCAGGGTCTGTGAGCGTGATGCCGCCCCTATCTGTCTATAGAAGGCTTCATCCGCTCAGTCTTCTTGGTTAGGTGGCTTGTAGCAGACCCCCACTGTAATGTCCCCTGCTCCCGACTTCCTCTTAACCTTGACCCATAGGCTCTCAGTTGGCTCTTTATCCATCCCTAGGCTGAGCTCCATGCATTCCAGCTGGTTGTTAACATATAAGGCAACACTGCCTCCTCGTTTCCCTTGCCTGTCTCTCCTGAAAAGCCTGTAGCCTTCCATGCCAACACTCCAGTTATAGGAGTAATCCCACCATGTTTCTACAATGCCAATGAGATCATAGCCTTGGAGGTGTGCACACATCTCTAGCTCCTCCTGTTTGTTCCCCATGCTACGTGCATTTGCATAGAAGCACTTCAGCTGTGTCTTCGTTGAGGATGACTTGGCTGGAGCAGTTGTAAGTACCTTGCGCTGCTCTCCATGTGGCATTCCTTTGCCACGTATTAACGGTGCCTCCCCATTGGCTCCTGTTGCCCCAGGAGCTCCTGGCTCATCTACGTAAGACTTTAAGCATGCTGCAGTGTAGCCAGCACTTTTCAGAGCAAATGGCTGCAGGCCCTCACTAGCACCCCGTTCCTCTTTGCTTGGTACAACATCCCTTGGCTGGTCGCAGGCAAACCCGATAATACCCCCTTCCCCCGTCAAGTCTAGTTTAAAGCCCTGTTAATGAGCCCTGCTAATTTGGGGGCAAAAACCCTTCTCCCCCTTTGAGTGAGAGAACCCCCGTCTGGTGCCAGCAGGCCTGGTGCCGCATAGGCCATTCCATTGTTGAAAAACCCAAAATTGTGGCGGTGACACCAGCCGCGGAGCCACGTATTAACAGACTGAGCTCGTCTGTTTCTTTCAATGTCATTGCGTGCAACTGGTAGTAGGGACGAAAAAATACCCTGTGCTCCAGATCCTCGTACTAACTGTCCCAAGGCCCTGATCTCTCTTTTAATCATCCTTGCACTCTGATTTGCACATTCATCACCCCCCACATGGAACAAAAGCAGCGTGTAGTAATATGAGGGCTGCACCAGGCTAGGCAGTCTCTTTGTGATGTCCCTGACCTGTGCCCCAGGGAGGCAGCAGACTTCCCTGAGAGTGGGGTCTGCCCTACATATCAGACCCTCTGTCCCCCTCAGAGCTGAGTCACCCACGACTATAACCCTCCTTTTCTTCCTTGTAGAGGTAGTCTTAATGTGGTGAGTAGGCCTATCTGGTCCTGGTGACTTCTCTGATGTATTTGGACTGCCAACCTCATTGTCCTGAGGCTGTTCTACCGTGCCTAGGGCCTCATCCCTGTTGTACAGTGGTACATGGGGAAGGGAGGCGGGCAAGGAGGGGGCTCGCTTGCTGCACCTAGCACAGACTTGCCTCCATTCACCATTTTCCAGTAGGCCACTGCCTTCCGTCCCTTCCGCCCTACAGGGCAAGGAGATGATATCCCTGTGATCTTTATTTCCGGTGTCTGGCCCGGTCTCTCTTTCAAGGAGCTCAAGGCCTTGGTCCACCAGTCGATTTCTTTCTCACTCTCCCTGATACTCCTCAAGTCGCTCAACTTCGTCCCTGAGCTCTGCCACCAGGCTCAGCAGATCATCCACGTGCTCACACCTCACACAGCCGTTATTACCGCTATCACTTGTTAGTAGCGCAAGGCTGCAGCGCTCCCTGCAGCCTGAGGCCTGGGTGCCTGTGTGTTTCCGAGGGAGCGCTGTCTGTGTTGCTGTGTCTACTCTGGCAGCTGCTGAGGACATGGCTTTCCGGCGGGTGGAGACCATGCCTGAGCTTCTCTTACCAGGTGAACCCACCTCTGGAACTGGCAGCACTCTCAGCGCCCTTCCTGCGCGAACCGCCACGCCGCGCCCTGTTCGCCCGCTCTGGTGGCAGCGCTCCCTCGGGCTGCCTCTTATGGGAGTGGGGGAGCCGCCGTTGCTGCTGGCCCCGCCCCTTCACGTCAGCTGCTCTCGCTCGAGCTGCCGGCGCCCTGCGCCGCCCTGGAGCTTCCCTAGCTCAAAAAAGCTCAGAAAAAGCCCCTTTTTCGCTGAGATCGGCCGGCTCCGCTGCGGACGTGCCTGCACCCCGGGGCCGTTCGTCTCGGCGAGTTTTACTCAGAAGAGTTCCCATAGAACCCAAGTTTAACAGCCGAAATAAGAAACAATGTCTCTGAAATTTGAAGGCAAGCTCAGTAAGGAAGATAGTAGATTACAAACCCGTCTGAATAAAACAATAATTTTCTTACACAGCTTTGCTTTTTGCAGAGGGTGACAGAAATGTATGTCTGGTTTATTTCTTGCCATCACATAAGATAGTTCCTTCTTAAAAGGCTGAATAGTCCATAAAAGCAAGCATTAATTCTTTACATAGGTGAAAGACTCACAACCCCAAAATCTGCCTCGAGATATACCAGTAGCAAGCTACTACGAACATGAACCATGCTGTAGGGCAAACCCCATCTTTCAGATGAAGCCAAAGGCAACATGAAGACAGGGGTATCCTGGCATGTTCAGAGCAGTGCGCCGCTGAATGACCAGCTCTAAAGCATCACAGCACATTCTTACGTCTTAAGGCCAATTAGAGGTGATGCCAACCTTCAGTAATCTCCAGCAAGTTCTATTTTTCCTTCATCTTTGATGAGGACTTATTGCCACAGGATACTGAAGCACTCTGACTGGAGTCTAGCAAGCAAAAGGATCCTGCAAGTTCGCTAAAAACCACACTGCCTTATAAGTGGTTAACTAAAGAGGGAAGTATTTCCACCTCCCAACAGCACAGCTTCTCCCTACCTGGGGGTATGGTATATGAAATAAACATGTAAATACTCTTGAACCTTAACTTTGAGAAAAAGTTTGTGTAGTTCTTTTTGACCATGATCAACTGTAAGCAAACTACAGAGGCGAGAAGACTATTTAAGGCATTCAGAACCAGTCAGTGAGCAGATGACTCAACCTCTGCAAGTCTCAGCTCAGACAGTCTTTGCACAGGTGAGTAAGCAGCACTTCTAGCTTCTTTTCAAGAACTGCACAATTGATGCATTTGATATAAAGGTAAAGGGAATCTATGATTGCTAGAAACAGGCAGAGACTGAGCAGCAGGTAGGAAAGCAGAATAGGCTGAAGCTTCAAAATTCTGATTTAGCCTTAAAGCAAACGTGAGTTTAGTGAATTCATAGGGGAGAGCAGCCTGCCTGACAGACTATCCAGGCAACACAGAAATGGGCTTCTCATTCAAACTTTCTTATATAAAGACATTTCAGTCCTGGCCCTAGGTAGGGCCATAAGAGAAAAAGAAATTGCCAGAAGCATATCTGTAATTAAAGTAATTTTTAGGGTTTTGGCCTAACCTGCTTTTCAACTCTTGCCTTCTGATGGAAGCTCACTCCAGACAGATTTTTTATTTTGGTAACTAAGCTAATTCCCATTTCTCAGCTAGTAATGTTCAACCATGTGGACAAAGCTTTAGGATTAGTATCACAGGATTTACCAAAGACTTAAATTTGAATAGTCTGGGGTTAGACACACTAATGAAACTAACCAGCGCTCTGTTCTGGAGACAAGGAAAACTAGCTATGTCTGTGTTCAATTAGCAGCTTCCCTACTCTACTGCTAAATTCAAATCCTGACCTCAAAACAGAGTAAAAGCTTTTTTTTTTTTTTAAAGAATAAAATGGACATATTCCAACAGTTTAAGGCATGCTTATATTCAGCAATTCCAGTAATGTTACCATACCACTACGAATAGGCAACAATAAGGGACTTAATACAGAGAAGCATGAGATAACATAAGCAGCACTGTTTTTCAACTGTCAGATTAAATGACAAGATTAAAATACCCACAGCATCTTCTCATGCACTTGCCAGATGCTACCTGCAGGTAAATTAGCACAAACTCCCATACCTTGAGCATTTACAACTAGACTGGGTAAGCTAAAGAAAACCTTGTGGAATACTAATTTATGGTCTGGCAAAGGGAAGGACATGATAGGATAGCAGGATTAGATATAAAACCCATTAAACTACCTAATTATGCTAGGGTTTTCCTGTAGATATTATGACCATGTAGGACGGGTAGCTACCTGAATAAATAAGCTTAAGTGTAAGGTTCTTAGCAACTTCTGGCAAACTTACTGCTCTTCTGCTATTCTGAGATGAGTAGTACCTGCTTCCCTCTAAGATAATTAGTAAGCCCTACTGGAGGTAACATTTCTTTGCCTATTTTCACATATTCTGAGAAAACATTGCTCCCTTGGTCATACCATTCAATATTTCTCCACTTCTTTAATTTGGCACCTGTAATACCAAAATCCCATGTTACTTATTTCAGCAAAACTAAAATATCAACAGGATATTTGCTTGAATACACAGCAAATACAGCTTACAGGACTTACCTGCCTTAGAAGTTCTACCTTTTGGCTGAACATTTGCCCTGTATCTGATTTGGAAAGAATGGACACTTCCATAAATCTTGGAGCAGTGACCAGCCAGCAGGCACTCAGTAAACAAGGTGATGAAAGCCAATTACGTAACTAAGACAGAAGGATGAACTGAACCCAAGTCCTTGTGAAATTCATTACTGGAGATTCTGCCTTTGCCTCAGTACAGCTTGAAGCACTTTAAAGATTTGAAAGTCAAACTATTTTTTAGACAACAGATTTATTTCCTTCTTTCCTCCCCTGCCCCTCCAATTTTAAGCAAATAAGACTGGCCTTCCTTGTAAACAGTTGGGTGGAACGATCAAACTGAGATCACATCTACAAGGATTTTAAGTGACAACCTCTATTCAGTCCAGACAGCCCCGTAACTGATAACACAATGCCCTGGGTCCTCAAACTTAGGTGGCACACATATGAGTTTTGGAGTTAACAGAGCCATCAAAAGCGTTAGCATGAAAGAGCAGTCAAGTCCAACAAATTAAATTGGACAGATAACTGGACAGAAACCTAAAGACCATCAGGAATGATTAAATGCAAAGCTGGTGTCTGCTATTTGCTGAACAGACAAGTCTCAGACTTCAGTGCCCCTGAAATGCAGGATATAAAATCCAGATTGAGGCATATTTTGGACCTTCAGCCCACACCAGAACAGCATGCCAGAGACCAAAGGAGAAAATAATCACGTGCACTTGACTAAAATGCAATTTACCCTTAACATCTTTGTTACAAATGTTAAGATATTATTTAAAACTTTATAGAAAGCCACCTTCCTAGAGCCAGGACTCACATTTAAATAGTGGATTATTTTATTTTAACCAATCCATTAAATTTATGTCTGACAACCATTATGATCACACACAATATTAAACTGACAAGCTCTTTCAGACTAAATAAGAGTCTGAGTGCTTCAGACAGATGACAACATTCACAATTCATTTGTCAATGTCCTGCATCTCAAAGCGGGTAACTGAAGCAATTCCCACATTGCTGATAATCTTGCAAGCCTATTTTTTCTCCTGTCACCCACTTTCATTAGGAGAATTATGTTCTACCTTTAGGTGCATAAAATCATTTTAAACTGCTCATTTGCTAGAGCTTTAGCTGTACAGTTGAATTCAGCAGCTTAATAACTAGAGCTCTTGTATTCTGGTCTACTGAGAGAGCTCAGTTTTCTACGAGTCTCATTCATTGCACAGGATAAGCTACAGAGCATCTGAAGTAGTCTATCATTTTGCCCTGAGGGCAACTACTCAGCTCTGTCTCTGCTATGAGAAATATTGACTGTCGCATATACAAACCCTCAAGGGATCTGGCTTTTCTTGCTGTTCTTTGCCAAACGTTATCACCAACAGAACTGTCAGTTTAGCAGACAGTTCATGGGGCAGGCTGTCTCAGGTTCCACCGTGACACAAGTTCTCCTGGGCTAAATATCGCTTGGGGTATGAAGTTGGAGTGTTCATCTTCGCAGAGTTCCCCATCCCAGGACACAGCCCAACCAGGATGCATGTGCACCAAGAATAGGTTTTGGGAGAACCTCTCCTTGCTGGAGAGGCTGCCCTCCCTCCAAGAGCCCCTCTATAATCTCCCAGGCCTGATCTATTCAAGCAGCAAGCAGAACCTGTGGAGAGGCAGTTTGCTTGTCTCCAGTCCTGCTTCTGCCTGGAGCCAGTTTGATTGCTAGTAGGGGTTGCTGTACCATACACCCTAAATGCCTCTTCTCCCCCCACTCCCTGGAGTAGCTGGGAGACAAAAATACCATTGTCCCCATTCTTCACATTCAGTTCTAGCCCCAAAATGTTTGCTACAGCTTGCTGTCCAGACATCATCCCTGAGGCACTTCCCATGAAACTTCTGCCTCTTTTTTGTGGTCCCCATTCAACTGTCCCAAATTTCCGTGTTATTTCTCCTCAGACTTTGATCTACTTTTGACCAAGCAGAAACAATGGTGGGAAAACAAGATACACTGAAAAGCTGCATCCATCACTGAAACATTCAGTGAAAGTCTAGTCATTTAAAACATGGAGAGACATCCCAGCTATCACTGTGCAAGACATGGTTTTCTGACTCTAACACATACACACACACTATTTCCAGGGAACCTTACAAATACAGTTACTCCCCCCTCCCCTCTTTTTAGAGGAGAAATTCAAAAGTATTGCCAGCACATGCTTAGTCCAGCCTTGTTCAGAGCAAAAGACAAAAATCTTTGTTCAGGCTTAGAAGGCATTTATTGCTCTTCTGTGATGACAAAAAAAAATGAAAAAGTTAGACTAAACAGCAAGGTTACCTTGGTATTAGCAGTGGACATGTTAACTTGTATTGTGTTATTAAACACAATCTCGGAATTTTCATGCTTAGTATACATTAAGGAGATTCCTTTCATTATTCTCAAAAAAGGAAGTGCCAATATCAGCAAAAATTGAAACTAAACTGTCTATGCTGTGTTTTATTCTACCATCATGCTCGCTTCTGTTTTTCAGTCCTCCCTTATGCTATATAACTTAATTTTATTTTGTCATCAATTCATCTTCCTTGTTATTCATTTTACATTTTACAGCAGAAGATTAAAAGTATAATTTCTGGTGACAAATTGTAATTCTTAATGTAAAATACAAAAATTATAGTTAAAAAACAAGATATTGATTTTATTTTAAAATAATAATTATTCTCTGGCATAATAAAAGAGGAGAAACATCAATTATCATAACTTTTTTCTTCACATCACCTCTGAACTTTTTAAGCAGAGCTCTTAAAAGGAGGCAATGATGCAATTTAACAATAGTACATTACCATTAAGAAATACACTTCCAGTGTTTCAAGTAGAAATAGTTTGTGGGGAAACAACAATCTTTCAAGTACATGTCTGCAAAAGCATGCAAACAGCTACTTAAGTTTGAATGTCTTATAGATGGTTTGTTAGCCAACTCAAATAAGCTTTGAAACTGGGGATCTGGCTTTGTTCTCTAAATCTGATTTTCACAACTTTCTGTGGAAGACAAAAAAAAAAATAATGTTTCCTATGCAAAACTGTCACCTGTAGCAGAAAGCACTAGAAGACTCCAAGGAGTCATATTCTGTGTGCAAGGACCACATAACAAGCTCAACTATGTTATTAGAAAACTCAGCATCTTCACACTTGCTTAAGACACTTGTTCTCAATGCTGATTCTGACAGTCAAGCACACCACTTGAAGAGTGCCGTTTTTTAACTCCCTGGTAACACATTAAGTTTTTTAAAATGCATTTTAAAATCATGTTTTCTTTTGTGTTTTTTTTTTTTTTAATTTTTTTTTCTTTTTTTCTTTTTTTTTTTTTTTTTTTTTTGTTGGGGGGGGTTTTTTTTTTTTTTTTTTTGAGTGCTAAATGGATTTTAAGAGGAAAAAATAACTTCTGGCCTGACAAAAACAGAGACAATACAGCCAACTCTGTTACTAGAAACTGTCAGTGTCCTACATTTCCAAACACCCTGTCAGTGTATCATAAAGCTATGTAACTGTAGTGTTCAAGTACTGTAGCACAACTTAGATCTCCAGTCTTTGTGAAATGAAAGGTGGACTGTGGTCAACTTGCAAAAATAATACTTGGCTTCCTTAGAAATCAATTGTCTCCACTGGCTTCTTCTTATGAAACTCTTGAGAAACCAGTTACTCTCTCTCAGCTCTGCATCTGTAGAGTACGAATCATATTTTTCCTCCTCATGAAAAGCAAACATTTTATGAGGAAAGGCTGAGAGAGCTGGGACTCTTTAGCCTGGAGAAGAGAAGGGTGAGGGGAGACCTTATTACTGCGTACAAGTATCTAAAGGGTGGGTTGAAGGAGGATGGAGCCAGACTCTCTTCAGTGGTTCCCAGTGACAGGACGAGGGGCAACAGGCACAAGTTGGAACACAGGAAGTTCTGTTCAAATACAAGAAAAAACTTCTTTATGGTTAGGGTGACAGAGCACTGGAACAGGCTGCCCAGGGAGGTTGTGGAGTCCCCTTTGTCTTCTCTGGAGACAAATTCAGTTCCATTCATTTCCAGCATTTACAGAAGATTTAATACAGCTAATGGCACTCCAGCTTTTGATGCACTCTTAAAAGCACGTGTAAAGATATTATTTCACAGATTGTTTTCTAGAACAAAAGCTGTCAGTTTTCAATCTACATTCTTTGTTATTCTGTGTGACCCTGTTTAAGTACAAAGGTCCTGGTCCCCTTAGCTTTCCTAACCTGATCCCTGGCTGCTTGGACAATTTCTCTGTGTTCCTTCCAGGCTACCTGTCCTTGCTTCCACCCTCTGCAGGCTTCCTTTTTCTGTCTGAGATTGTCCAGGAACTCCTTGTTCATCCATGCAGGTCTCCTGGCGGTTTTGCCTCTGTGTTGGGATGCATCGCTCTTGAGCTTGGAGGAGGTGGTCCTTGAATATTAGCCAGCTTTCTTGGCCCCCTCTTCCCTCCAGGGCTTTTGTCGCAGATAGAAGTATTTGACACAGTTATGATTTAACAGTAATTCAAAATTTATTAGTGATTTGAGGTAGATCAAGAGGTTGAATTTTGGCAGCACTTAATCATTAACGGATTTAAAGGTTTACGAAGAGATTTAACTAAATAACTGAACAGCAACTTAATTACAGATTCGAAGATGGCAAGATTCATACTAACTTACTATTAAGTATCCCAAATCAATACATATACATATGAGCAAAAGCACAGATCTAAAATTAATGCATATGCATATAAGCAAAGCATATAAGTGTATGCGCACACACACAATCCCACCCCCTGGTCTATATCTCCTGAAATCAAGGATCTCTTAATATCACATGACTCTAACAAGCCAGCGGGTACCCCTTCTAACTCCTACCTGTGCACGGACAAATGGAAGAACATCCACATTCATAAAGATAATGTATATTTATCATAAACATATAAGTGGAGAGGTGGATGAAAGAGAGGCTAGCCTATAGTTAAAATTTCCCTTTTCTCGAGTCAGAGTAAATACTCACAATACATCGGCATTCCTCAACGAATGATAATTGAGGCTCGAGAGGGGTTGTCTCACCCTGGCCCTCAAGTCCTTGAGGTGTCAGCCTGAGCGGCATCCCAACTCAGGGGAGGTACTGGCCACAGCCCACTGCAATCCAGAAGAGCTCAAAAGGTCTTTACTAGAATTGCTACTTATAGGATCTGAGATAATTGACTTTTGTCAGGTACTTTTCTACTCCGGCCCAGCTCAGACAATGGAGTATTCTGGTACTTTCCATCAGTCATGCAAGCCCAGGACTTGCTAGGACTTGTGGTCCTGGTACCCCGCTCTCTGTGGCCACAAACCATCTGTTGTCAGGAGTGATCAATTACAGTTATTATCTTCAAACGGTAGGAAACATGGGAACCAGACACACTAAGAGGTTGCCGTAGTGTTCTAGTCTGTTGCTCTCCACCCTTTCTTTCTTTCATGTTAGACCATTATGTATTGTTCTGGTCATTGTATTACTATGTGGCCCAGGTGGAGAGGAAATCGTGCCAAGTACTGAGAGACCTAAGGTGTGTGGGGGGGGGTGCATTGCACCACCACAACTTTATCCCATGGTACTCTGCCAAGCAGATCCCTGAAGAGGCTAAAGTCTGCTCTCCTGAAGTCCAGGGTAGGGACCCTACTGTGCGCCCTCCTCGCCACCCTAAGGATCACGAACTCCACCATCTCATGGTCACTGCAGCCAAGGCTGCCCTTGAGCATGACATTCACCAATAGCCTCTCCTTGTTGGTGAGGGGCTATTTCACCAACTTTAGCTACGTGTAAATCTCCTTAATGCCTTAAGGCTTTACTGAAGTCTTGGTAAATAACATCCATTGCCTTTCCCTCATCTACCAAGCGGGTCACCTTGTCACAGAAGATCAAGTTCGTTAAGCAGGACCTGCCCTTCATGAACCCGTGTTGACTGGGCGTGATCATCTGGTTGTCCTGTAAATAGTATGTAACAGCACTTGAGATTATCTGTTCCATAAGCTTCCCCAGCACTGAGGTCAGACTGACAGGTCTGTAGTTCCCCAGAACCTCCTTCCGGCCCTTCTTGTAGATGGGCATCACATCTGCTAATCTCCAGTCCATTGGGACCTCCCCAGTTAGCCAGGACTGCTGATAAGTTATGAAGAGTGGTCTAGTGAGCACATCCGCCAACTTCTTCAGCTCTCTTGGGTGTAACCCACCTGGTCCCATAGACTTGTGTATGTCTAGGTGGTCCAGCAGGTCACTGACCATTTCCTCTTGGATTATGGAGGTCTGGTCTCCACCCCTGTCTTCCAGCTCAAGGGGCTGGGTACCCAACAAACAATTAGTCCTGCTATTAAAGACTGAGGCAAAGAAGGCATTTAGTACCTCAGCCTTTTCCTCATCCTTAGTCACTATGTTTCCCCCTGCATCCAATAAAGGAGGAAGATTCTCCCTAGTCCTCCTTTTGTTGTTAATGTATTTATAGAATCATTTTTATTGTCTTTTACAGCAATAGCTAGATTGAGTTCTAGTTGGGCTTTGGCCCTTCTGATTTTCTCCCTGCATAGCTTCACTGCATCTTTGTAGTGCTCCTGAGTGGCCGGCCCCCTTTTCCAAAGGCCATAAACTCTTCTGAGTTCCAGCCAAAGCTCTCTGTTCAGCCAGGCCAGTCTTCTACCCTGCCAACCCATCTTTCGGGACATGGGGATGTCCTCTTCCTGCGCCTTTAAGACTTCCTTCTTGAGGAGTGCCCAACCTTCCTGGACTCCTTTGCCTCTCAGGTCAGCCTCCCAAGGGACTCTGCTAATCAGTCTCCTGAACAGGCCAAAGTCTGCCCTACAGAAGTCCAAGGCAGCAGTTCTGCTAACCGCCCTCCTTACTTCACCAAGAATTGAAAACTATTATTTCATGATCACTGTGCTCAAGACAGCCTCCAACCATTACAAGTCCTTCTCTGTTAACAAGCAGCAGGTCCAGGAGGGTACCTTCCCGAGTTGGCTCCTTCACCAGCTGTGTCAGGAAGTTATCTTCCACAGACTCCAAGAACCTCTGGGACTGTTCCCTCTCTGCTGTATTGTATTCCCAGCACACATCTGGGAAGTTGAAGTCCACCATGAGAACAATAGGTAGCAATTGTGAAACCTCTCCCATCTGCTTATAGAGTATTTCGTCACCCTCATCTTCCTGATTGGGTGGTCTGTAACAAACTCCCACTGCGGTATCTGCCTTGTTGGCCTTCCCCTTGATTCTTACCCATAGACACTCGACCTTATCATCACCGTCATTAAGTACTAGATACTCATATCTCTCCCTGACATAGAGGGCCACTCTGCCTCCTCTCCTTCCTCACCCGTCCCTTCTGAAAAGTTGGTAGCCATCAATTGCAGCACTCCAGTCATGCAAGTCATCCCACCATGTTTCTGTGATGGCAACTATATCATAGTTTTCTTGCTGCACAATGGCCTCCAGTTCCTCCTGCTTGTTGTCCATGCTGCGTGCATTGGTACAGATGCACTTCAGCTGGGCTAATGATCTTGCCACCTTCTTGGAGGGAGAAGCCCTAATTCCCACCAGATCAGTCTCAGATGCTTCCAAAGTTATCAGCCTATCAACTTTTGTGTCTTTGCATAGAACACCATCCCCACCTCTCCTGAGATGGCCAACTGCAAGATCTTACTACCACACTTTCCCACAGGTACCAGCATGCCGCTCCGAAGCTCCTTGCTAGCAAGCCCAGTTTTATCCCCATCCCCCTTTGAGTCTAGTTTAAAGACCTTTCAATGAGCCCTGCTTGCTCTTGCCCCAGGATCCTTTTCCCCCTTTGAGACAGGCATTCCCCATCTGTTGCCAGCAGGCCTGGTGTCTTGTAAAGCAGCCTGTGGTCAAAGAACCCAAAGTCCTGCCAATGACACCAGTCTCTGAGCCAGGCATTGATCTGCTGGCTTTTCCTGTTTATCCCCTCATCAAACCTTGGAACTGGTAGGATAGAAGCAAACACTACTTGAGCTCCCGATCCCCTAACCAGCCATCCCAGGGCCCTGAAGTGTCTCTTCATGGCCCTCAGGCTTCTTGTTGCCTACCTGAAAAATCAGTAATGGGTAGTAGTCTGAGGGGTGAACCACAGTAGGGAGTTTTCTCTGAACGTCATTAACCTTGGCCCCAGGGAGGCAGCAGACTTCCTTAAGAAGTGGATTCGGTCTTCCATTCCCTTCAGAATTGAGTCCCCTACTACAAGGACCTGTCTGTCTTTCTTTACTGAAGATGTTACGATGTGAGGCGTAGTCCATCTTGGCCTCAGTGACAACTCCAAGCTAGGCGAGCTGTCATCTTTGTCATTATTTAGCTCCCCTTTCAGAACATCATACCTGTCTTGCAAGGGCACCTGGGAGGGTGGGGAGTTGCTGGGGAGACAAGCCTGCCACACCTGCTGCATTGGGCAGGAACTTGTTGCCATTGCCCCCCGTCCCTAAATCACTATGTTCAGCCATACTGAACATAGAGATAGAGGATGGGGAGTCCTCTGTATCTGGAGCTCTGGCTGCCTGAAGGGTTTGTTTCAGGGAGGGCAAGGTGCTACTCCAGTGATCTATCTCTTTCTCGCACTCCCTGATACTTCTCAACCTGCTTACCTTCTCCCAGAGCTCAGTCACTAGGCAGAGGAGCTCCTCTACCTGGGCACACCTCCCACAGGCATGCTTACCGCCGCCATCTGACAGCAGCGTAAGGGCTGGGCACACCCTGCAGGCCCGATGCCTGGGTGGCAGCATGTTCCCACTAGAGCTCTGTCTCGGAAGCTGCATCAGAGCTGGTGGGTGCAGAGCTCAGGGACACCATGGTCTTCTGCCGAGTTGTTACCATGGCTTCCTGGCTGAGCTGGCAGGCTTTCAACACCTTCCCCTGAGAACTGATGCGCAAACTGCTGTGCCCTGTTAAGACGCCCAGTCTGTTAAGTGCATGTTAAGTACTGCAGAGCTTAAAGAGCTTGAAGATTAATGTACCCAAATCTAGATTCCCAAAACACAAGCGTGTTCTGTTGTGAATGTGTTGGAAGCTTAGGGGGTCGAAGGTTCTCCATTCTTGTCTGCACTCTCTCAAAGTAGCCTGACAACAGGTTCAAAGAGGTATAGTATTAATGAAGCAAAGATCTGAGCATCTCTTTGCAATACTTCATTTTTTACGTTGCTGAAATATACATGTAAAGAAACAAAAATATACCAGTTTAATTAGTCTTTCCTGATATACTTGTTCTTCAGTATGTAAGGTACACTGAAACTTCCAAATTCAGAGGTTGGAAATGGGCAAGAGCACAATGGTGATGAGTGCAACATTTTCAGGAAGATCCCAGCAAGGATATTACATAAAGAACGAGATGGTGGTTTAAGTTAAAAATTTGCTTTCTTCTAGTCTCAGAGAATGACACAACACACCTGTTAGCTAAAGACAAGGTGGCCAGCTCCACAGGCTAGAAGCCCCTCCTTACCCAAGTTTTCCACTCTTTTTCCCCTCTTGCTATTCTCCCATTTCCACTATGCTGCGTATACCTGGTGTGCATCCGTTATTCTACTCTCCCTTAGTGCTGTGCTAACAGCTAAAACACACAAACAGCAGAAGTCAGTGCAACAGTATGTCATGCTGTAAGATTCCTCAAGGACTTTCAGGCTGCAAGGAAGATGGCAAATAGCCACTGGCTAGGCAACAGCTGTAGGAGGTTTCCCCAACAACCTCTGACCAGGACAGTAATAATTAGGCATAATGGGAGCCACAGAGCTGAAATCAGATTGATGAGCAGCTGTGCAGAACATCAACTAAATGATTACAACAAGCCTCCCAGGCCAGGGAATCTTTGCAATAATGCATACTGAAAATGTTTTGGTCCAACTCATCCAGGTACAGCTTGAGATACACATGACAAAACAAAATTGGGAACTGGAGCACTAAGGACCTCCCCCTGCCTCTCAAAAAACTGCTACAGTGCTGTCTCACAATATTGCTATAAATATATATATTTTTTTTTTTTTTTTAAAAAAAAAAAATAAATATATATATTTATTTTTTTTTTTTAAAAAAAAAAAATAAATATATATATTTATTTTTTTTTTTTAAAAAAAAAAAATAAATATATATATTTTTTTTTTTTTTTTTAAAGACAAGTGAAAACCCCACAGAACACTTTGTCCCCTAGAAGTCAGTAACCTGAAAGCTATTCCCTGACCCTGGTAAGTCCTGAGTAGACAATGGCACCTCGCAGCAAAAGTATGAATAACTCAGTAAGGCACAACCAGAATTGCAGCCTAAGGTCCAAAACTTGAGGACAGTTCAATTAGGTACAAAATATCAATTCTGTTAGCCAAAGGAAGAAAAACTGTATAGGCAATCTCAGTAATAAGACACTAGCAGCTGTCAATGGTGTTCATAAAGATCAACTGTCCTTTGTTCCCAGGAGGTAGAGAAGTGACTTTCAGCCTAACCATTATGAATATTGCAGCTTCAAAACAATGTACATATAAACATAAGGACAACAATAAAGCTCATTTCTGGTTAGCCAAAGAAACTGACTTTTAAGAATGGTCTAGAAATTGTCAAATTCCCATTGAACAGGCCCAGTACCGGTGAAAAAAATAAACAGCAAAAACTCAAGTATTTAAGAAGCAGAAATATTTAAAGACATTTTTCAGGTAACAGCTAGTCTTCTTCAATATGTAAAGTGATGGAAAGAAAGAAAAGTTATAGATTAGTGATGAGAAGAACACTGAATATTGTATTTCAGTAGCAAGATGTGAGCCACAGCAAGAAACGGATGAACTCATCTCTTATAGCATTAGATGTTACCATCCAGCATGTGTCACTCAGGCACACTACACATTAGACAAGATTGCAGCACTGCAAGATAACAGAGTACAAACTTAGACATCCTTTCTTGACTCGTCACAGATGAGTCATCTGCTGCAAATCACAACCAAAGAACTTATTATTTGCACCTCTAAGACTGAAACATTGTTACTTCCAGAGAACAAAAGCTTAAGTAGGACCTTCAACTGACGGAACAGTTGTAAGATCAGCCAGCATGCTTACAGTCACTCACACTTCACTACAATACAGTAGCATTTTATGTATTTGAGTCACAAAAATTGTGATTAAACCATCCCAAGTAGCTGTTTATTCTTTTGTAAAAAGGCAATTAGGACACAGCCTAGCAGACTTCTTAAGTTGCTCATGAATACCAGAAATAACAATGCCACAGAAATACTATTATTATTTCTTGTTTAACTGCTTTTATCATACATGTATATTCTTTAGTTATACCTTCTTTTAGAAGTTTAACAACAAACCACATTGCACATATAAAATATATGCTTATTGTAAGCAAATCAACCACAGAACTCTCTGAGGTGCCACACTGCTCATCCACCTCCAGCTCTATACTGTGAAATTGCCCTGCAACTTTCAAACCCTGTGAATGGTAGGGAGCCTAAAAAGGAGCCACTCAAAAGGCAGGGATGTATTCATTTGGTCAGGGACCCTCCTCCTTAACCTTGCCCTGTCCCATCCGCTCCTGGGATTCCCAAAAGCCCCCTTCCTCCCACAAGCACTCCCCGCCCAGCCTCACTGGCAGCTTCCAGGATGGGTTGCAGCTGGGAGACTGCTCCACCATGCTCAGCCCCACCAGTGGCAGTGCCTCCCCGCCACAGGGAGGTCACGCTGCAGCCCAGCTGGGGCATATTATGAACTGCAGCTCTCAAATTTAGATTTGGGATGTATCGGTTTCTGAAGATTTACTGCAAAACCTGTTTTCCTTCTAACAAGAAATTACACGACTCCAAGGTTGGGATCTGCCACTGCATGTCACATTTCTTTAAATCCTCAATAAATTAAACAGCTTTCTCTTAATTGTGAAGTTAGAGAAATCTCTCAAAAATTCAACAAGAGGCAACAGATGAGAAGAAACTTGTCTTTTCATGTTCTTTAGCAGGAAAAAAAAAATGCTTGAACTGATTTGAGCTTAGTACTGGCACAGTACTAAGAGGCAAGAGGCATTTCTGCATCGTTTCCAAAACTCACACGTCTTGGGGAACTTGGCACAACTCCTTTTAAAACAAGCCTCAGTCACCCGTCACCTTCAAGTGGGGATGGGGTTCACTGCATCCTCACATTTCACTGGAGGTGTAGGAGCAAGCTGAGACTGGGAAAAAACTGGCCACAGCAAGTTTACAAAGGAAGCAGATTAAAGAAAGTTATTATCTATAGACCATAAACTGGAAGCATCTTACCAGCATGCCTCATCGGAGGCTTGTTCCAAAGCAAGTAAACTCCAACATGATCAATAAGCCCTTGGAGTGGATTCCAGCCAATTCACACAGGAAAAAAAATATAAATCCTTTCAAAGAGAAGAAGAGCCAAACAAGATGTAGAGGTAGAGGCTGCCGCTAAGTGAGTGCAGCCAGAGGTAACATGAAAGGCTGCACTCAAGATATAGAAGTCTACTGAAGCATCTCAAAGTGCCATTGCTCTATATATTGTACAAACCATTCTTTTTATTCTTCCTCTTCTTTATCATTTCTCAAGTTGAAGCCAGGTGCTCCCTGAACAGATCTCCAATTTCAGAACTGCTCCACTCAGATGAATAATAGATAACAACTCTGAAAGGAAATAGTTCGAAATTTCAAATTTGCTTTAGCACCGCAGCAAAGTCATTTTTGTCTATTGTCTCCACAAGTCAGCGTAGCCTCCTGAAAAGAAAAGGGTATATTTTCTGGGGGAAAGGTTTCTTCCCAGAAGAAAACAGGATTAGTGCTAACTTTTGCTTTACACAGGCCAGAAACCTTACCCTGAGTGCAGATCTGCTTATTTCCATGGATAGCAAACTTTCAAGTGTTTAAGGACTGTGACAACAGCAGTTGTGAGACTGAAAAATATTTTCTGTGCTAGTATTTATGCCATGTTGTCCCCCACAGATGTGAGAGCATTAGGAGAAGGCAGTCAGTTACTCTTCCTATTTTACAGGTAGCAGAACTGAGACAGGCTTGGCACACGATTTGCTTTGGATGGTGTGGCCAGTCAGTAGAAGAGCTGGCACTGTCACCAGTCCACACAATCTCAGAGCAATTCTTTATATTCATTGACCACCACAGCATCTCCATTTCCTGATCATGTTGAAAGGAAAAACTTTAGTCTTCAGACACATTTCATGCATTTTCATGCAAAAGAAGCTCTCCTAAGCTATGTGAGCGTGTCAGATTAATTAACACCTCCTGAGTCCTGTCCCATACACAATTATTCCAACAGCAAAACTGACATACACAGAGCATTCCTGGGAACATATGCACAAGACACATTCTCCTTATGATACTCTTCCTGTTGGATATAAGCATGCCTCACAGATGTCTTGCTCCAAACTGATTAAACTCCTTTATGAACAACAAAGCCCTTGAAGTGTATTCCAGCCAATACTTAGTGAGAAAATAACAAGTACCTCCAAGCTGAAGAATAGCCAAACAGGACAAAAAAGCTTACATAAAATAGTACAGTTGGTTAGCCAACTTTCTAAAATACTAAGCCTTGCAACAGAGATCCAAGTGAGTAACTAAAAGTTGATTTAACTGTCAGGTCATTTCCTACTCTGAAAGACGCACAAATATTTCCCTTTATCAGGATCAGTCTCATAAGATATAACCTCTGAAGAAAATACCTTGGGCAAATATCCTTAGGTGTCAACATTTTTGCCTGCTTTCCCAGCCCTCTTAAGAAATTACTTACATTAACAGAACAATACAAACTTGTCCTAGCAGGCACATTAACTGTGTGACTGTTCCCTTCTCAAATATATTCCTTTTCTCATCTGTTCTCTTTCCAAATACCTTGAATTGCCAAAATCATCTGACCCACCTTCCCCCAGCAGCGAGCAAGGCATGAGACCTTCCCATAGATAACCCCTTCTCCTTTCACAAGCTGTTCTGAGCATGGCTCAGCTGAGGCTTTAGCACAGGATCCATGGCTTCTGTGGGAGAAATCGTGCTCATCCTTGGGGACTGCTCATTACACAAACAGCTTTTGCACTCATTTTATCAGTAAACGTCACCACCCTCCCAAACTCAGCATTAACAATACTTCCTAGCAAAACCAAGGATGGGCACACATCTCTCTTACAGCCTTAAGACCTGGACTGTAATTGAGATACATGACTTAGTTTTGCAAATCTGTTTTGGAGAAATGAAGCTCAAGGTCTCAGATCACCGCTCCACACATGGACACATATCAGTGTCACATTTTATCTTGCTATGTCACATACCTACAACACTAGGCATTTTGCAACTTCAAACTCTGGCTTTAAAAGCAGCATATGTCTTATTTTAATCATTTTGAAAAGCAAGACTTAAGGGAAAATATACGCCAATAAGCCACGTAGCACTTCTCACAATCCAACTCCTTCAAGTTATCTGCACAGACAAATACTTGAGCTATGTTTTCATAATCAGTTTAGGCCTGTACAGAAGTAAAAGAGATGGTCCCACCTTCAAATTTTAGCTCCCACCCACCCCACCTCTTCTGCACAGAGGCAACTGTCCAAGTGGTGTATCTGACCTAAGAACTCATCTCTCCTGTTCTTTTTCTTTTTCTCCATTGCTTTTAACCACCATCAACTTCTCCCTATGAAGTTCACTACAGCACAAAAGCTCAGACAAGGGTGCCCAGTAGTATGGCGCTGGCACAACCTCTTTTTTGGCTGGAAAACTGCATTGGTGCCAGATGTGGGGAAAGGAAATCTTATAGAGTGGTTTCTCTTGGGAAAATTCCTGTAAGGTGGATAAAGGGGATTTTACAGAAAAGTCAGTTTCAACTTCAATTGTGAAGCAGTTACTACTGTCCAGAAATCAACAGCTTTTTCTAATTGGCATTTCAGATCAGGGGTCTATAGTTTGAGAAATAGCAATTGCAGTCTCTTGTCCTTCATCCTGCAGGATCCTTGCCCTCTCCTCCTTTTCTCTTCACACCTGTTCTTGGGACAGAGACAATAAACTTTGCTCAAACAGTACAGAAACCTTGTGCTGACTCTGCATACCATTTCCACATTGCCAAGTCACCCTCAGTCCAGGTCCAACATTGCACTACTGATGCCGCTCTACTGCTACTGTGTCTGGGGCACCAACAAGTTAACAGGACACAAAGATATAGTTGGTAACCCTGCCTAGCAGCTGTTGCATTCCTCAGAAGTTTCAGAGCACTTTTTTTTTTTAACCCACCTGGAAGCCAACAACTTTCTCCAGGCCTATGATTCAGGTCAAGTACTTGTCTGAGCTAGAGTCTTGGAGACATCTGAGGAGCACAAAGAAAGCACACAGCATTTAAAGCTGAGAGTACTTGGACATCAAACAGATAAAGCAGCAGTAAACAAAATCCTAGCTCAGTCTAAACAAATAAATGTCTGAAGTACCTCAGCCCCAGGTAACAGAGGATGTGTCTAATTTTTTTTTCTATCAAGGTTGATAAAGAGTCTCCTCAGGTCTTAATATCTGTAGGTTCCCAACTAGATCTAGCACAGAACATTTTAGAATCACTTTTCTCTGTGCCTATGCACGCCTTATTCAAGAGCTCTGTTCCAAAGTCCTGTGAGGCATACCAAACACAACTGGGAGCAAAGGCGTTGAAGAGAGGATTAATTAATTAATTACTGCTGACAATTAGCAAGAGAGTTTAAGGTTCATTCACCACACCAGTCAGCACTGAGCTGATGCTTTGTATAAATTACTGAGTAATTTCCATGGCTGAGGACTTAAACAGTCAAGTCCAGCCACTGAAGAGGTATCTATGCCATTATACCATGCTGTGTCCTGGCCAACTGCTATATACCAAAATCCCTGCTTTCCCTCACTAGGATTGTACATCGGTGGCAATGGCCTAGCAGTCAAGTGCCTCCTTAGATGGAAGCTGACAGAGGAAAGAGGGAATGACCCCAGCTAGCACCATGCCGCAGACCTCCTCCATTGCCAAGCCCATCTGTGGCACCTAGTCTTACCTGCAGTGCCTGAAGTCATAGAGACCATCTTTAAGGGGCTTGAAGTGAAAAGGATGACTGTAGCTGATGAGTTCATCCTGCAATGCAATTAGTAGAATGCAAACATTGGATAGATTATTTCCCTGTCACCTGCAGTGAAAAATGAGATAAAATGTATATGTTTTAACAGAGTACAGTGCAGCCCTGCAGAAAAAGTGTCATCTGAGCACAACAGGTGCCAGCATTCAAACTTCTCCAGCTTCGCTATATTAAAGACACCCTAGAGCACTCTACCAACTTTTGTGCATTCGTCAACACAGGGAAATTGCTGTCACGTGCTAGTGATAGATCAAAGTGCTAATCCTTGGTTAACTTACATTTGCTGCATTAAGCCTGCATGAATCAAGTGAAGCTCAAAGATATGCAATGATGAAATCTTACTAACAGAATAAAACTTGACACAAATTTAACTGTTTCCCTGCTCTTGAACTATTTTCCCCCAGATGACAAATTTTTGGTGCAATTACATTTATTCAAACATTACACTCTACTTATTTGACCGTTATCAAAAAAAATGAGGCTGAAATTTGTTAAGTATTGTAGCTCGCTCCTGGGATCATGAAAAGAAAAAAAAAAAAAGATTACCCTGCTTTAGCCTACAATATCTTCCATTAACAGTCAAGTCTGTGCTTTGGTAATGTATGGCAAATCCTTTTCTGTCTCTACAAGTCTGTAACTTCACTAAATATTGCTAGATATTAGTCCTGCGCATGTCATGTGCTTGTAAGAGATTAGCTGGAATGAAAAGCATACTGCTGTAATTGTAAGCAGTGTAATTTTTCATTACTTGACATGGCCATAAATAAGGATTACAACAGATTTACTCAGAAATATTTTTTTACCAATAAAAACACAACAAATACACAACTAACTTAGGTAACATTACACCTATAACATAGATGGGAAAGTTTGAGATGAGGTAATTTATATAGCTGAAAAAAGTAAATTCCAACTATTGTTACTAGAACATAGTAAATTCTATTACAACATATGCTTGGAGTTATTAAGAGAAGATGTCACTTAAAGGACAAAAGTGAAGAAAACTGCTGGTTTAGCCACAGGGGTTGTGACTTGTCTCTCCAAACTTTATCTCATTCTCTGGACTTGATATTAGAAAAAAAAGCATGAAGACACTATGATGTTATTTTCTGTTCTTCAACTGCTTTTTAAAATGAGGCAATGATATAGCAGCTTTCTCCCTTTGTAGAGATGAAAATTCATTAGATCACCGGACCACTCCAGTGGGAGCAGATATATCATTCTGATGGAAAATCCATGCATTCATACCTGCTTTTACAAACATTTAAACCTCCTAGAAATAACCTTGTGTTCTAGGAAACGGAAGGGAAGCACAAATATTTGTGTGGGTGCCTTGTTGGGTAAGGAAAGGGGTAGGGAAAAATACTAATCAGCATTTCCTGGAATTGAGAGTGTGGTCTTTAAAGCCACGGTAACCTACAGTTACAACTCCATAGCTTGCAGCCAAAGTTGCATTAGAACTGCAGATGATATTGCAGACCAGTGTATCTTTTTATTATACTATAGCATTCCACAGAAAATCACCACTAGAAATGCTGCTCAAAGTTTTTTTTTTTTATGTAGGAAAACCTCAGTTGTGCTTCAGACATCTCAGTCAAGCAGAACAAAACAGTAAAAAAAAATCATCTGAAGCACACACTCTTAGCCATGCCCCTGTATGACATCAAATGTTTTTCATTTAATTTAAGAAGTTTCTCTGCTTACCACATTTTATGAACTCGACTGCCTGCAGAAGAGGCATTTTATCAAGTCTCTACTGCCAAGTTATTTGCGAAAACATTTGTAATTTAGCACATAAGTATACAGAAGGTACAAACTTAGGTATTAGTGTATCAATAATATGTATTTATCCTGAATTTTATGATTTTTTTTTTTTAACCTATTGTGAAAAACATTTTTATAGACCATGTATTTCCTTTCAAAGGAAATTTGCCACTGGTACTATAAGCATTTTTGTTCTATTCTAGAACCCTTTCCAGAAACTAAAAATACCAACTAATTGGGCTAAAAACTTTTGAAAAAGTTTCTGATTTAAGACCAAACTGGGATCCTTCCTTGCAAAAACCTTGATGAATGGGTGTCCTGTTTATCAATTTAAAAACTCTACATCTCTAAGATGTAAAATAATTACAAGAATGTTCACATAGAGTTATATACCAGATAAAGCACATGGAGGGTGGGATGACTGTGACCTGCCTGTTGAACATCAGCTGATCTCGGACTTCATGTCTTTGGACTCGCCTTCTTTCCTAAGGTCTGCATCCTCAGCATGATCAGAAGCAGCTTCTGTTGGAAACTACAGCTCTGAAAAATTTCCTGGGACCATCACCAAGCTGAGAAAATCACTTGCCTAGCTTTTGAAGTGGCTAAAAGACCAGGGGTGATTTGAGTTTGGCTTTTAGCAAACAGGGGCATTACAGCAAAGTGTGCCTGTAAAGGTATCATGTGCTTACCTGTTTCATGTCACTGCAGTATTGGGGCACTGGGTGCTGCTGAATCAATAATGCACAATAGCAGCAAATTCACGAATAGGACTTTTTCCTTTACCATTTTAACTACACAGTAAATGCTCTGCTAGACCACACCTTCCTGCCTCCAGTCCCCAACCGCAGTCAAGTCAGGACTTCAGGACTCAAACACTTGAATAATAACGACCATGAGAAACAGTAACAGTGCACAACGCTTGGACTCCCAACAACAATTTCTAAAGATGCTGTGCCTGCCTGTATGAGCGGTGCTCATTTCCATTTAATTTCACTTCTGGTAGTATCCATGGCATGGTTCCCATCTATCAGGGATCAGGTCAGGGCGTCACTGAAGCATCCAGCCCAACCAATTGCTTTAGATACAAAAGTATTACTTGCAAAAAGTAATTAAATACCTTTTCTACCCTCAGGAAATGTAACAGCAAATGAGAAAATGGATTCTTTGCGTTGCTCTACTATGCATTACCAAGTAGTCAGGAAATCTCACTAATACGAAGTGCTACAATTATTTTTCCTGATACCGCTATTATGCTATTATTATTATGTTATTATTACTTTTACATGAGATAATTAATCTTTTCCATATACTGCCCTCAGTATACCTGTCACACGGCACCATCCTCAAAGCAGCACTGTTTACATTCACACATTACTATTTATTACATAGGGTGTGAAGAGTTTGTGTACCTGCATCCACATCCCTTCTCCACAAGGCTTTCCATTTCTCACACTTATCTTTGAAACAGCTAGAAGCAAGTGCTGGAAAACCCTGATAATCCTATTCAGATAAGCCACAAGTAACACTACACTGTTATTATCCAACAGTGTTCAAGTAAACCAGAACATGAACCAACCAGCCTATACAGATATCTATCTTTGTAATACAGCTTTTTAATACTTTATTTAGTTATTCTATCAGATGAAGGTTAATAGATGTGTTTGGTAGCATACAACTCGCCCATCTATAAAGGGATCTAAGGAACAGCCACACATCCAACAACCTAGCAACACTTAATTAGAAATATACTACAGAGCACACTACAAGTATTGATTTTTTTCATGCCGCTAAGTGGAGATTATATGATTTCTTCTCTTCAAGGTTACACCCAAGTTTCATATATGGCTTGATCCCCAGCTGTGCGAATGGTTAACTTGCATTCAAGTTAATGGGTGTTAAGTATTTTGGTCTCTGAAACCATGACCACAAAACAGAGAATTTCAAAGGCTACATTTGAAAACGCATATTTGAAATACAGATCTTGATGAGCAGGTAAAATATTTCCATTTCCCCCAACTTATGGATTCCTTGATTTCAAATCTAAAAGGAACAGATCTATCTGATCATGCCAACTGGCCTCCCACATGCCAGCAACAAAGTATCTCCAGATACTACTGTTTGTGCTCACCTTTATACTCCTTGAAGGTTTACTGCTTCATATCTAGCCTCAAGCAAAGAGCAAACCTGGGTTATGTATTGTGGAGCAGCTGATTCTGCTGTGACCCAGTGAAACTTCACTGACCTTAAAGTTTAACAAGTGTGAAATCTCAGTTAAGTAATGTCATTTGCTGTGAAAACCTTATGCTATTTTTAAATGTATACAATTATGTCCAGGAAAAAGTAGTGGCCACAGTCATGTGAAGCAAAAAAGGAAGTGCAAATTACAACCCTCTATGCACTGCTGAAGTGTTTGCAACTTAAAAATTAACTGTTTCTTTACAAGATGGCTCTCTCTACAGAGTGACTTTCTACTTCTTCCTGTTCAACTGTTGTACTTTGACGCTGCCTACAAGTTTGCCTTAGATACTTGTTTACAGCATGAAACTAAATTAATGATGTAAACAGATATATTTATATAAATATTCTCCCAGATTTACTTCAGAAGAACAAATTCCATGAGAGAAATAGATTGCCTGGGAACAAATGGCGATTGTCAGATCACAGCCAGGGTAGTATTACACAGACAACTGCAGCTAAAGTTTTAGTCACCAGGCAGAAGGCAAATGCAGCATGAGGCTGTATTTATCTCCTCCTATTTCCCATAACCACTTCTTTATACTTGAGCTTTCAGTGCCTTTCCTTGGCCCTCTCTTTCACTCAACAAGATCATCTCTTTAATTAGCTACCCTGTTGCTATTTCCTCCTTTTCTGAGAAGTGCAACCATTCCTTCTATATCTGTCTATAATTTGCCTAAACAGCAGTTAGTCACATGGCTCTAGCAGCAAACATCCACCACAACAGCAAAAAAATTTTATGAAGCTACCCTGACACTAAGAGGCAGTGAACACAGCGCTACTTCTTGGTGCTAAAAGGTGTTTCTCAACTGGTAGAGTTTTTCTTTTTCCTATAGCTGCTTTACAAAAGAAAAATTTTTAAAAAATGCACACTTGTAATGTTCTGTATACAATAACTTGACACTAATATGAAGAATTAAAAACCCCTCAACAGACCTACCAGAAAAAGCACATCATCCATGCTATGCTACACTCAGTAGCTGTACTGCATTATGCCGACTCACTGAATCCAGTCTACAAATTTGGTGTACATAAGTGACAAGGTAATTAAAAACTTACTGTTATAAAATAATCAAGTGCAGCTCTAGCTCTGTGGAGAATTCAATTTGAGACACTACCTGGCTTCCAATATATATCAAGTAATTCGTCTAGCTCTCTACAACCTTGCCAGTGCGCGCTAACTGCATGATGAGTAAATGAGAAAAGCACAGTCTTGGCTTTGGGCTGGTCAGTGTAGGCTCTGGTAATATTTATAGCAGAGTCAGTACATACAGTCAGCACTTACTGTTAGGCAAAGCTGGTGAATGAAGAGTTCCACACAGTCTTGCTGGTTATGGAGTTTCTTTAATACAGGGATATTTGACTGTAAAAATCAAAAAGGCTATTTGTGGAGTACGGCCAAATTTTATTTCCCTGACTTAATTTAGAAACCACAGTCATGGGTACGTGCAAGGCAGATGCTGTTCTATCCCCTATTGCAAACAACTAGTAATGGGCACTATACGCTCTGGGAGCACTTATACAGAGTACAGACTACTGCTACTGAATAATTTGCTTTCTATTTGCATAATTCTTCAGATAGATTTGTTGCCTTTTTATAAGTTTTGTACTGATATAAAAATAACCTAAAAGCAACTCAAAATCTAACTTAAGTAACTAGTATTACAAATCCAAGTGAACAAATCCAATTTCACTGCTCACTGACAAATACCAGCTTGCTTTGCAGCACTTGATCACATGTCAAGAAATCACTTTCCAGTACAAAAGTTGAATGCCCATATGTCCACTTTGCAGCTGAGTTATCTAAGACATCAAACAGGCTAAAAGAACTTGAGATCCCAGAAGGAAGCAGGGTCAGGCTAGAGTGTCAGTAGGTATGAAAACATTCTTCCAGCACAGTATCAGTGCTCACTAACTTTTGACAGTTGGCCTGCCTGTACTGTCCCTTTTGAACTCCTGCTGCCAAATTATTGATGTAACATTTTCTCTAAAATACTTTCTACTAAAGATTAGCATCTCCTTATATTAATATTTTGGAGAAAAATACTATATTTAACATAGTATTGATGTTTAGATAGTATTTTTACTACATTATAAGAGAGCCAAAACAAGATACTGCAATCTAACAGCATTAAGACACACAAGGAATTTGCTGTGCTGAGGTTTGTTTGGGGTTTTTTTGTGTTTAGATTTAAGAAGTCACCCACAAAGATCCTTCAAGCAAAACCAGGTATTTGACTCCTGAAGAAAACAGAATGGATTTACATGTATCCCATGTTGCTTTTTATTTCCCATATTTTCTTCGCTTCAAAACCCCAAGCAAGCTTCTTTTTCTTTCAAGGGCTTCTTTTTCTTTCGAGGATTGTCAGGGCAATTCCAAGCACAAATACAGGCTTGGCAGGGAATGGCTGGAGAGTAGTCCTGGGGAGAAGGACCTGGGTGTGCTGATTGACGAGAAGCTCAACATGAGCCAGCAATGTGCGATCGCAGCCCAGAAAGCCAACCACATCCTGGGCTGCATCAGAAGTGTGGCCTGCAGGTCAAAGGAGGTGATTCTGCCCCTCTACTCCACTCTCGTGAGACCCCACCTGGAGTACTGCATCCAGCTCTGGAGTCCCCAACATAAGAAGGACATGGACCTGCTGGAGCGTGTCCAGAGGAGGGCCATGAGGATGATCCGAGGGCTGGAACACCTCTCCTATGAGAAGAGGCTGGAAGAGTTGGGGCTGTTCAGCCTGGAGATGAGAAGGCTCCGGGAAGATCTTATTGCAGCCCTCCAGTACCTAAAGGGGGCCTACAGGAGAGCTGGGGAAGGACTTTTTACTAGGGCATGTAGTGATAGGATGAGGGGGAATGGCTTCAAACTGGAAGAGGGCAGGTTTAGATTAAACATTAGGTATAAATTTTTCACTTTGAGGGTGGTGAGGCACTGGAACAGGTTGCCCTGGAGGTGTTCAAGGCCAGGCTGGACATGGCCTTGGGCAACCTGGCCTAGTGGGAGGTGTCCCTGCCTATGGCAGTGGGGTTGGAACTCGGTGATCTTGAAGGTCCTTTCCAACCTAAACCATTCTATGATTCTATGATTTTCATATAACAGCCCTTGTTTGAATCATCTGCCTTCAAAAAACCTTCCAAGACAATGGCAAACGGCCTTATGTTGCTTTTGGGTTACTTTGCACTAGGTAAAATTACCAGATACTTTATGGAGGGATTCTGGTCTAACGACAGTTTTTCAGCCTCAGTATATTATGAATTTTATCAAATCTACTAGATTAATCATGTGCAGATTGCAATGTTAACACATGGTCCTTATATTTAGTTTTCTCAGGCCTTATCTTTACTAATCCAAACTAACCATTTCAATTGGCCATTCTAAAGGCTGACATGTTACTGTAACATTGGAAGTCTACCCACACTGCCTCTCAATGTGCTGTCAGAATACAGACTTATCCATGACCAAAATGCAGGAAAAAGTCAAAGACAACTGTTATATTGGATTTTCATTACTGACCACAAGCACTCAATCCATTGATAAGAAATGCCTGTCTGTCTGCAAAGGGATGACTTTCGAGTAACTTTTGGCATTTGATTTGAACACAAAATTCAAGCATGAAACCAGAGCAAGAGGGTAAAAGCTCACTGGTTTTTGGCTGGACCATCATATGTTTAGGAAGATTAGACATCAATGTTGCTATCAGTAGCGTGGGACTATAGCAAGCATGCAGGGATACATCATCTCCCATCGTGTGCTGCTAACCAGAGCTGTTTCAAGAGGCCTGCAAGGCTCCAGTTAACCAGATGCCATTTTGTCCTGGCTGCTTGTGCATCCCAGGTCCCTTTCTCTGAACATACCCAAACTACCCAGGACCTATACTCGACAAGCTACCTGGCATGCAGGTGGCTGTGGACAGACATCCCAGCAGTGGCTCAAAGGTGGGATGCACTCACCACTCCATCAGACTGGACAGATTTACTCCTCACAAACCATCAGTGGAAAATTAGACTTAAGGTGAAAGGGGTGTAACCGCAGCACTGACGCAGCTCCCAGTCTTTCCTTGTCTCTGGGCAGCAGTACCAAGAAATTAAGGCCTACCAGCATTGCCACTCTTTGCTCTCCCAGACAACCTGCTCCATAGCAGCAGTAGCTGTGTCTGTTTTGGCTTTAATTCCCTGCAGCCACAGGTCTTGCCCAGGGCCCCAGGCACAGGGCCAACAGCCACAGATTGAGGACCACTGACTGAGCACAGAGATGCACACATTTCATCTTATCTTTCCAATCTTAGATCGCCACAAGAAAGAGCAGTCAATTAGCTAAAACCCCTGCATAGACAAGTTCAAGTTACATCTATTTCTCCAGAAGCCTATGGATGTAAGTTATATGCAGAATCTACAGGGTTGATAATTAGTAGTCAAAACATAAAACAGAAAGGAGAAGCTGATACTAATCCACAAAAGAGTTAATCTTGTAGGCAAAAGATGAAAGAAAGCCCAGTGAAAAACCATGGTAGCTTGTTAAAAATGAAATAGTCAGTCTAATGTTTGCCCTTTAAGTAATTCCAGACTGACTACGGTAAATCTGCTAGTGTTTTGGCCTCTAGATAACCTGCCTAGTAAATCAAAGCAAAACAGCACATAATTAAAAACTAGTCTGGTTTAGATTATAGAATATGCAATTTATTTTCACAAGTAAGAGGACAAACCCCATAATTCACTTGACATTTCACCACTGTCTTGAAATATAGTCTTTCCACTGGTGAAAATAAATTGCCTAGCAGCTGTGTTATATATTTTACTTAAATGTATATTTAGATCCATCATGTGTACAGTCTAACAGATTTGTTGCAGTTTTAAGGGGCAGAGACAGACCCTACTCAACTTTCACACAGACAAGTTGAGAAAACATGATAGTAAATGGCATTTGGGTAAACGGAAGAGTAGTAGAGACTAGCAGGACACTTCAGTAGTACCAACTCGTAAAGATACACCCTTTACTTTGAATTCATCCATTCCAACCTGTGGCTGCAAGACCCCTGCGCTCAGGATCAGCATGGTATTAACAGAGCAAGTTTCACAGTTAACATCTAATTGAGAAGCCCAACACCCCTGACTCTTTTAAGCACAGGGTTTTGTACTGGGTGGGATTACCAGACATATCAGTAAAGTTGCTGATCTGCGTCTCAAGCATGTACATGCAATCATGCACCACACCAGCACAAATTCTTCCCACAAACTCGCAGAATTTTAGACACATCACTAACCTAACTGGCTCACTTTATCGTCCCCTGTGAGTTTATTTCCCTACTTCACCCATCCCATTTAGACAGCATAAGTGTTGAAGGCACACACATTCTGTACAACCTCAATTCTAGCAGTGACAATTCCATCCATTATCCTATAGCTACATAATTAAGCCTGTGCACTTGATGGAAGGTGCAAGAGAAGGGACAATAATCTTTGCACATCTTCATTCCTTTTTTGTGGCTCCATTCCACCATAGCCAGAACTCCCACTCTACTTTCCTCAATCATAGGCAATGCTAATTGTGGCACATTTTGAAGGAATAACACAACAGTTTCTCCAGCTACAAGCATTGAGATAGTTTCTGCAAAGAAAACAAAACATTAATCCCAAGATATCCAGTCACCATCTTCATTACAGCTGCCTTCAGCACTGCCAATTAGCTGCTCAAGAAAAGCCTCTATTACAGTATGTAGAGAAGATAATTTCCTATTGTTACCGTGTGACAATATTTGTATTAACATTGCCCCCCAAATGCAAGACAGCTCAGGTCACAGCCAGGGATCGGAGGCTGTTATATATCTTCCATCTTCCCTTTGACAAGGAGTTGCTGGGAAGACTTCAGCTGAAAATGAGCACTTGCTTCAGGTCAGATTTTGTAGATTTTCTATACTGCTGCCTCAAAGACCTCCTTACAAAGCAGGACTTCTCTGCTCTGACACTGTCAGTGCTCTTGTCAAGTTCTATCACCCACCATGTGAGGGCAGGAAGGATATTTATGTCATGTGGAAGAACCAATAGTCCTTACCAAAACTTACTTTGAGCACAGTCCTGGAAATCACTGAGCACCAGTGGCTCTGCTTTCTCAATAAAGTGTTTATTGCAGACAGTAGACAAAAGAACTTCTCTCTAGATGAACATGAAGTTATCATACACATAATTTATCAGATTGTATGCACTGAAGAGAAGGTGTTTCTTCCACTGCTCCCGTAGGATTAACAATCTACCTGATGCTCATGCAGCCACAGGAAACTAACTGAGAAATAGGGACTGAACATGAAGCAATTCTAGTTTGAGAATCAGCATCTTGCAACATGGCTGCTTCCACATCTGTGCAGTCAAGAGAGCATATGCACATCAACAGGCACACAGAAGCCAGCTTCCCTCACTGTGCTCTTTCTTAGAAGACCAATAGCACCAAACGCTATTAATAACATTCAACTGCTTTTTACTAATTGCATTACAGTGTAGAAAGGAAGACTGCTCCAAAGAGCCAGCCATCTCAAGTAAGAAGAGAAAAATCCCACAATGACTAATTGGCTGAAGTGCATTTATTCCAGTAGGTCAACTGGCTATAAAAGATGAAATGGCAGTTTTCCATCCATTGGAATGCAAGCTCCAATAACAAAGGAAGCATTGTCAAAAAAATTATTACTCACAAGTTAAAGGAATGGCTAGGACAACCTCAGAAAATCATACACAGAAACATACTCAGAGGAGAGGATAAATAACGTTGTTCCATTATCTCCATCTTGACACGTATAAACTAGCTTTTTTCCCTTTTAGTTTGAAGTGACAACATTAATCTACTGTCACGTTAGTTACACTGATTCTGTTGCCATCAACACAAGCATGTTTTCCATTCATGTGAGCATATCTGTGGCTCATTTCAATCCCTACAGAAGGGGTTAACCAATTGGGGTGATCTGAATATAATTCTCAGAGGAACAGTTAACCCTTGGGATCATGCAGCTTAACAGTCATGGTACCAGACAGAGTGCTCTGAATACCATTTGTCCTGCCCAATGAATGCTGTCTAAAGGTGGTGTAAGCATGTAACATCCAAGGCATGTTGGCTCCCTCCACAGGCAAGTAGGAAAAACAGCGCTCTCCTGGGCATGAGATGTCTCACACAAAAGGTGAACCACTTTCCTCTGGGTGTCTCTCAACTACAGAAGACTGGATGATTAGTTATCCACACAGTGCAACATGAGAAGCATCTTTACTCCCTGACCACCTTGGAGGCCACACTAAGACAGTTTGGGACAACTCGCATTTGGCTGTCCTCTCTGGTACTCGGAAACACTAATTCAGGTGGGCTAGTATTAGCTTGTTTGTAAATTAAAGGTACAGGACAAGGGTCCATGTCCTCCCTTATCTGAACCACCAGCATTACAGGAGTTTTGGATGAGGTTGGATTTTCTCTCTGAGAAATACCATGGGACTCATTTGCCTGGACATGCAAGGCTTTGTGTGGCCTCCCACCACAGCTTCAGGCTACTCCTTCCAAGATTTGTCTCCAAACCTAGTGAGCCTGAAAAATTCAAACCCCCAAGGGATCCTAAACTTTTACATAACTCTTGGCTGCATTTTGTAATTTTTCTTGTCTAAACAGACAGAAATACACTTCTGCTTATTCGTCCCTAAAAAGGAACCAATGGAAGAGCAAAGACTGATTTCTGCCTTCAGGTATTGGAACAAAATCACTCTGGCTGAGCCTTCTCTCAAGCCTTCCTCTGAGGAATTTTAAACCCACAAGGTGCCACCGGGGACCAGCATAATTCAACAGCTTGCCCTCCAATGCTAGAGAAATCCCTGTAGGGCATTTTTCCTCTAACTAAAATAAATACCTGACTAACATACTATATGCAGACATCTGCACAAACCATGAACAAGACCTCTGATAGAAAAGAAATCAGGATTTTAAAAATTCTTCATTCACTATGTTTAAGAAAGGATTTTTCTAGTCTCAGCTCAGCACTAGCCTGGAGGCTCCTGTGTTCAGTGAGATGATGCTTGCTCTATGTTAATACTGAAGATAAACCATGACACCACTGTGAATCACTGTGTGTCCTTAGGAGCTTACGATGTTTCAGCAGAGATTAGGAGCAGCAAAGGAGACCAGCTGCAGAGCATATCAAGAATGATCCATGTCACAAAGCCGCAAGTGTCTGAGAATTAACCAAGTGTTGTATGGCTAGCACTCAGGTTTTATGGCAGCAGGCCAGTTGTTTGGTGTTGTAGGAACACAAAAAAAAGAGATCAAGAGGAGGGATGGCCTGGAGAAAAACCTTCCTTGAGCAGATTCCTACTGTCACTAATGAGAAAGGAGTTCAGCTCCTGCGAAGCACACAAACTACTGGTAGCAGCAAGCAATGCAGTCAGGTGAGAGTCTGAAGGCAATTTTTAAAACGACAGGATGTTCTCTAGAGAAATTTTCATATACTCTGCAGCATCTTCCCCTATGCTGGGTGCTGTTCTTGCTGCTTTTAGAAACACTTGTGCTGACCTGATTCAGCCCTTTACTAGCCAACTGCCATAAGACTACAACTATCCTTGCAGAAGGCAGCTCATGCGTTTCAAAGCAACTAAAGCCCCTATTAGCCATACGCAAGCTAATTATGACATAGTACAATCAAGGGATAAAAATGCAAGTTTTAACTGAGCTGAACTGAGAGCCTACAAGAGGTTAGGTACAAAAGCTCAGAATTCAGTGCAGTCTGTTTTGTCCTGCTTGTCTTCGCTAAGTGACTTGGATGTGTCTATGGCACAAAGTCCTTTGCAGCATAGACACAGTGGGTAAATGTAAGCTTGAAATGGAAATCCACATTCTGCCATCTGACTGTCATAAAGCAAAACCCAAAGAAAGTGTCTTGCAGCAAGGGTTGGCACTGCTTCCTCTCTTGTTCTTCCGCTCACAGGTCTCACGGGAGTCACTGTCTGATGAACAGAATAAGGTGCAAGAGCAGATTGCTATGTCCTGCAGACACCGCCTTTCCCCTTGCAGTGGAAGCTTCCACTGTGGGACTCAGCTGCTCATTAAGGAAAAATACCGAGTTATTTCACCCTCACAGGTGTGGACATGCTGTTCAGACATTAGGTGGCTCTCCGGGTCACCATGCATATCAGCAATTTCCAGGAAACAAAAAAACAACTGCATGGAAAATATGAATAAAACATATCACATGCACAGCAGTAAAGAAAAGTCTTTATCACAAGTTAAAACAATAGGGCATATGATTGATTCTTTAAAACGTGCCCCAAAACAACTGATTGGTTTAAAGAGTAACTTTTTAATGAGATGCAGAACAGAGAACATTTTAGGTAACTAAAACCGATGCCATCTTACAGCAGCCATTTGTACTACTAGGTAATCCGACAGGATATTTTCACTTGGTTTATAACTAGCTTCTGCTGCATGTGCTTTAATTTTGTGATCCATTTGATTTGGATATTACTCACTTGCTCAGAATTAGGCCCATGACAACGTATTTCTGTTGAAGTAGTGCCAAAATATGCCCCCTTTTTATGCAACACCAGCTTTCAGAATTACAGTTCTGCTACGCAAGCTGGACTCTCCTTCTCATGGGCTATCCCTTGGAAACAAAGGCTAAGTTACTCTTGCACATCTGTAGCACTTTGGGACATCTTTACAACTGTTACTGGGGAAAACGTGGCACACTGAGCTGCCAGAGCTCTAACTCCAGCCCATGCAGGGCACATGTCCCAGCCATGTGCAGCTCACCAGACTCTGTTTAATAGGAAGGACACAGGACAGGTTTAAAACTGTACCTAGCATACAGAACGGTTGGAGAACACCCAAAACTAATAACTGAGAACATGCTGTTTTCACAATAGGCTATTCACCTGGTTGCAACAGCCTAAGTACAGCAATTGTCATCTGTGTCCAGCACCAATGGACCTGAACCAGTTTTCTGTCTGCCATGAGGCCAGCACAGAAGATCAAACTGCCTGTAAAGCAGGGCTACCCTTTGTGAAAGCCTCTGGTCACCACCAGGAGAACAAATAGTCAAGTTACAGGAAAACTTTTGCCCTGTAGTTTCATTTTCTTTGTCCCTGATGACCTCATTTTCATTGTTCTGTTTGTTTTTAATCAATTGTCCACTTTGGGATGTATTTCAAAGAATCAGCTTAAAAGAATAACTTTCAGTTAGAAAATGAGGCTCACTTCAGATCTGCCAGACACATTTCTTCAAGGGCAAACTCTGCAACAGCTGCTCAGAAAGCAACTACAACTTGTATTAAATTTACTGAACAACACTGACTTCAAATTGCATGAAGGGTCCATGCTTAGTGTAGAAGAACAGTAAGACTGGTTATCTGCATGAGGTGTGCAGGTGCTAACAGAAGGCCTGTACACCCACTACAACCTAGTTATATTTGCTGTGAGACAGAATCAATGTTTAATTTCTGAAGCCCTCAGAATGGGAGGCAACACACTCCCTTCCCGTGTACTGCACCTAACTTGCAGAAATTCTAGTCAACATTGCGGTGCTCTCAGGAAAATCAATCCAGCTAAGTCCAAGGGGCTTCCCACCAAAACAGAATACATCTCATTCTGTGAGAATGTGAAGATTTGTTCAGCTAACTCCAGCAGCTTATGAATTGATTTCTATGTACTGGTGAGAAAGAAGAGCTAACTATTTGCATAGATTCTCTCGTATTGTAATACAAGCTAATGCCACAATCAATGCTGATAGCAGCCAGAAGCAATTGCAGTATGTTAACAAAGGAAGAAAATGCCTGTCAACTATACAAGTGTGTGAAACAAAATAACTAGCTTGGAGGAGCACATGGAACATATTTAACCATCTCCTTTAACTATTATAATTGTTTTAGACCCTCAGGAGTGGGTAGCAGCTGGCTGTTATCTATCTCATAGTGAGACATTTAAGTAAAAATAAGTCATCAGAAACCAACGTAGCAATTACAGTACCTTAGTGAAAGAAAGGCCCAGAAACAGCCATCTGTGGGAATCAGGAATCAAACCATCTACTTGGTGTGAGCTAGAGTAGAGAATCTGTTCTCAAGAGCCTTACCTAAATCCATTAAATACAGTATATAAGCAAAGCAAACCCAACTTTCTCTTTAATTCCCTGCAGTTCCGCCCATGACCTGACTTCCCTCCCAGCTCCCACATGCATAAACACACCCAAGCATCCCCAATGTCTGGTGTGAGCATAGGATGGACAGGTGGATTTGTAATAACCCTTTGACACAAGCCAGACAGTTTTCTGCCAGACCTCTTCCTACCAGCAGCAGCTCCAAGCTGACTGCCCCACGAGGTAGAGCAGGATCCCTCAACAGAGGCTGGTGCACGCAGCAGCTTGGCAATGAGAGATTAATGGTCATAAGGTATCAAAAGCAAGATCAGGGTAAAACCAGGTCTGTCCTTGGGCAGATAGAGGAGGAGAATTGGCTATGAAATTGACTGTCTGAATGTCAGGACATGTAATTGAATTGTCAGTTACCTTTTTTTAATTAAAAATTACACAAGAGTCCAGTGTGATGAAGTATTACAACTGATAATCCTATCTCTCTCCTTTCATGGTCTTTTACCAATCTGGCTCCCAAAGGCTATCCATGTTCATGCCAGGAGGCAATATGCTGATGGGATTTCACAGAGCAGCTGCACAGTTTCATTACCAGCATCACTATCTGTAAATTATGTGAAGAGTAAGCCCAATGCCACGGGCTCTAGCTGACAGCAGAAGGCATTTCTGAACAACCCCACCATTCTGCTAACAACAGCCCACGTACATGCGAGGTAGGGAAGACTGATTCAAAAATCACCCACCTGCCTTTTCATTTTCCCCAAGTATCCAGCTCTGTCACTCATCGGCACTAATAAGATGTCAATGTTACTCATTAGGCCTCCTTAGCAGGCACGACACAATTATTATTAGCTTCTCACACACGTTTGATAATTCTCCTGCAAGAGGCAACTCAGGAAATAAAAAGACTAGAAAGCCATGTGATCAGGAGATTATCAGGCTTACGTACCTATATGTATCTTCCCATCTGACACACTTAGTTCTTCAAGGACTGCTGCTTAGTGGTTGTTCTGTCTCTTCAGGTGTCCAAGACCAGCAGCCAGATGCCACTGACACCCTCAATGCCATCATTCAGCTATTACCCAATCTGCACAAAGGTACCTGCACTCCATAGCTAGTGTCTGAAAGCATGCCTAGAGGTGCCCACTCATTTGATGACAGCCCTACAGCTTCAGCCAAAGGCCTGGCCACTCTGCTGAAAGGGCTTGGAAACCGGGGACCATATCCCCAACAAGAAATTATTTGCTGAGGCCAAACTCCCACAGATTTAGCTGTCTAACACCACTCTCCAACCATCAGTGAAAGTGAAAACAAGGATGATCCCTGTCTCCAAAGAGAGAAAGACATCCCACCACTGCTGGAAGATGCAAGTATTTGCCAAGCTCCCAGCACAAGCACACCACAGGCTTCATCCTGGCTACCCTTTCATTTCAACTCCTTAGCCTGAAACTTAATGCCACTGCCACATTGCTTCTGTTTGTTCATTCATACTTGGCAATGGCTTAACATAGCATAACCCTTCCAGTGCATCACCTGGGACCTGTGTTCACCAAGGCTGCTTAACTCCTTGCAACACCAGTACTTGAAACTATGTCTGTTCTTCACAAAGCGAGAATAGCTTCTTTCCAGAAAGCCTAACCTCCACATTGCTCGCAATGACTCATGTATTCAGGATAGCACACATCTTCCCCACAGAAAAGCATACACCATCTCCTTCAGCTGAGAACCCACTGAGATGCCAGGTACCTCTTTTCTCCCAGGCCCACAGACTTTCTTGACTAGAAATTGTAAGATCACTTCTAGGCAAGCATGTGGCATAAACCTAACCAAAGATGAAAAATATTTCCTTGACTCAACTATAGCAAACCACAATAGGGGGAAAAAAAAAAAAAAAAAAAA
>VUYV01000169.1:78589-89981 GCA_008711295.1 Anarhynchus alexandrinus
CGGCGGCGGCGGCAGCGGCGTAGCGCGGCGGCGCGGGGCGGGGCCGGGCACCGGGTACGGCGGTGGGAGCACCCGCACCCGGAACCGGCCAGCAGGAACGGCGGGGCAACCGGGCAACCGGTACGGTGGGGGACCGGGCTGCGGTATCGGTACTCGCGGCGTTCCGCAGAGAGCACCCGAGAGGGGATGTATCAGCGCCCCCCCGGTCTGCCCCCCCTCTCCCCTCCCACGCCGGGGACGCGTTATCCCTCACTTGACCCGGTACCGGGGGGTTGTCCCCCCTCCCCGGTATCTCCTCCGGGGCACCGGGATCCCCTTCCACTTTCACGCCGTGGAACCCAGACCCGCAGTGGGTATCCGGTACCCGGGACCACCGTGCACCCGGCCCTGGGCTTGCGGTCATCCCATCCTTATCCCCTTCCCTCCCCTCCCATCCCCATCTGTGCTCCCCATCTCCTCCCCATCCTCCTCCCCATCTTGCTCCCACCCCTATCCCATCCCATCCCTGCTCTCATTCCCATCACTGTTCCCCATTCCCCATCCCACCCGTCTTCATTCCGTCCCCATCTGTGCTCACCATCGCCATTCCCCATTCCCTCCCCATCCACATCCCCATCCCATCCCCATTGCTGTTCCCCATTCCCCATCCATGCTCCCCATCGCCATTCCCTATCCCCTCCCCATCCTCACCCCAATCCCACTCTCATCCCCATTCGCTATCCCCTCCCCATCCTCATCCCAATCCTGCTCTCATCCCATTCCCGTTCCCCATCCCCACCCCATCCCCATCGCTGTTCCCCGTTCCCCATCCCACCCCTGTTCCCCATCCCACCCTGTCCCTATCCCTGCTCCCCATTGCCATTCCCCATCCTCTTCCCCACCCCCAATCCCTTCTCCAACCCCCGTGCAGCGCTGACACTCCTGGGGGAAACAGAGGGGGCTGTGGGGTCCCGTGTCCCCACACTGGGGCTGCCCCCACCCGCCCTGGGCAGGGGTGGCTGTTTTGCTCCGTAACCCCCTCATCAGACACCATGGAGTCCCCTGGTCCCACCGCTCCCCAGCCCCGGGCCAGGCTGGGCGGCAGGAATGCCAAAACACCGGCCCGGTGCGCCTCACCCCGGATGTGCCGCAGGAAGGGTGCTGCCCGCACAGCCCCACGGCAAGGGGACAGCCAAGGTCACCCGCGGGGACAGCGCAGCAATGGGGACCTGACCCCCTGTTCCCAACTTCACCCCCAGAACCAACCTGGGACCCCCATCCCACCCGCACCCCGGTATGTCGCCAAAGTGCCAGCGTGCCCTAAGTGGGTACGGCGCCATCTCTGCCACCCCGCAATGAGGTGGAGCCGGATGGTGTTTTTCCAGATTTTTATTATAAAAACTCTTTTTTTAAATTTTTTTTTTGCATTCTCACGTCTCTGCTCATCAAAATCTCATTCACCGATGGCCCCGACCCTGCCTGGTGCCACCCCCTGCCCGCCCCGGCCCCTGGAGCAGACCGACCGGAGACCAATATTTACAGATGCTGCCAGGGACCGGGGCGGGCAGGGGGTGGGGGACACCCTGCCCCTGCGCCCACCGGCTGGGGACCGGGGCCAGCGTCACATGAGGCTGATTTGGGGGATGTCCCACCTTCTCCTCCCTCCTCCTCGGCCACCCCGTGTCCCTCAGCTGGGCACTGCCGCCCCACAGTTTAGGGGTGGGGGGGGAGGCAGGGGCACAGCCGGGGGGGGCACGCAGGGGACCCATGGCACAGTATTTACAGGGGTCCCCCCTGGACACACACACACACGCTCACACACACACACACACAAAAAGGACTTGGCACCCACACAACAGACACAGCCGAGCCGGGACACGCCGGCTGGTGGGGAGGTGGGCAAAAGGCTACGGGTGAAGAGGAGCCGGCCAGTTCCCTGCCCGGCCAGAGCTGGGCAACCCACCTGCCCCATTTGGCACACACAGCGGTGGCGAAGCGGGCGGGCACGGAGAGGGGGGGGCGCGGGGGCTACCTTCATCTTAGCCGGAGAGTTCGTAGAGGATTGGGAGAGGCAGGGACGCCGGGGAGAGGTGCCGCGCCGCGCCGCGTACCCAGCACCAGCTCCGTGCCGGAGGCTGAGCCGGAACGGCGCCGCCGCAGCCGTGCCCGCTCCGCAGGCGGCGGGTGAGACCGACACCGGGCGTCCTCCCAACGCCTGGCCTGGGGACGACGAAAAGGAGCGGGGGCACGCGGGAACCCAACCCAATAAATTAGAGGCGGGGTGGGAAGGGAGAGGAGGGGGGGAGAGGAGGGCGCGCGGGGCGCGTCGGCACGGGGTCAGAGCCCGTTGGTGGAGCGCTGGATGAACGGCACTTTGCTGAGCTCCACCACGGGCGAGCGGGGCTTGTTCTGCATGCGCGGCACCCGCTGCAGCAGCTGCTGGGCCTGGCGCTGGGCGTCCCGCAGCTCCTTCCGCCACTGCACCAGCTCGGGGTCGCTCTGTGCAGGGCAGGGCACGGGTCAGGCCAGGGCTCCCCGGGGTGCCAGGGCAGGGTACAGGGTGGCCGGGGGCTCCCCGGGGCGCCAGGGCTCTGGGGTTGCCCCAAACGTTCAGTATTTGTGCCCCAGGATGGCTAAATGTGCAGGGCTAGTGGCCAGCAGCTGGCAGGAGGTGGTTAGTGCCCAGCTTGGGATGGCTAGTGATGGCCTGGAGGTGGCTAGCACTCAGCTGAGGGGATGGCTAGCAGCTAGCAGGAGATGGCTAGCAGCTAGCAGGAAGCGGCTAGAGCCCAGCAGGAGCAACTGGCACCCAGGGGAGATGGCCAGTGAGGGGCAGAAGGTGGCTAGCGCCTGGCAAGGGTGGCGGGTGACCCCAGGGGATGGTGGCCAGCCCCAGCGGGTGACCCAGGGCACACTCACATCGCACTGCAGCACGAACTGCTTGCCGCCGCGGATGCGGAGCAGGATGCACTTGCGCTCCTTCACCTGCGTCTCCTCCACCGAGTCAATCTCCTCCATGGTGAGCAGGGACTGCTGGGGGGACAGGCTCAGCCCGGCCCTCGCCCCCACACCTCCCTGTGTCCCCCCCAAACTCCCCCCATGCGCCCCCACACCCCTCACAGTGCCACATCTGCTTGTGCACATCCCTCACCCCCCGTGCCCGGCGCTCCCTGATGCCCGCCAGTGCCGAGCCGTGCCGGCTGAGCACCATGCTCGCCCCGCGCTGCCCCATGTCCCCCCTCCTCTCCTCGCCCGCCTTACCGGTGACTCGCCCTCCCCACGCCACTCCAGGCGGTTGGGGAAGAGGTAGAAGTAGCGGCGTTGCCACTGCGTCAGGAAGGGGTTGCCCAGCTTGGCCATGTACCCGTGCATGATGCAGTCCTTGCCCATGGCGTACTCTGTGCCCGTCGCGCCGGGGAGAGGCAGGGTCAGCCCAGGGGGTCGGGCAGAGCCGGGGGGCTGTCAAGGGGGGGGACAGCCAGGGGACACCCGGCCCCACTCACCCTCCTCGTGGCCCAGCTGCTTGTTCTTGGCTTTCTTGCGAGCCTCCAGCTTATCGGTGTCGGCGTTGACGGCTTCGAAGACGGTCTCCGTCACCTCCTGCTGCCACCGCTCCGAGATGGTGAGCGGGAAGTTGCGGTACAGCTCCTGGTCGCTCTCCAGCAGCTGGTGGTCAGGGAGGCAAGTGGGCATCGCCGCGTCAGGGGCTGCTTGCCACCTCAGCCCCCCGTCACGCTCAGCCCCTCCACCCCGGTACCTTGATGCCCTTCGTGTCCTCCTCATCGAAGGAGCCGATGTCGAAGGCGTCGGCCGCGTTCACCTCGCCACGGGGTGGGATGAGGGGCGGCGGGTACTGCAGACAGGAAAGGGGTTTTAGAGGGATGGCCACCCATTATCCCCCGCACCCCTTCCCGTTCCCTCACCTTCTGCAGGAAAACCATCTGCCAGTCCAGGCCCTTGAAGAACGGCTCCTCCTTCACCTCCTGCGCCCTGGGGAGTGAGGGGGGTGGGGTGGGTGAGCGCTGCAGGGTCTCGGCGGCTGCAGCAGCACACCATCATTCGCTGCCTGCCTTCTGCCCCAGCCCCGGTGCCCGCTGTGCCCGCCAGAACTCACCCGCGCCCCATGCAGCCCAGCCGCCGGTTGACGTCTCGCTGCAGCAGCCCCTCGAGCAGCGAGCGCAGCTCGGGGGAGAAGGAGTCCGGCAGCTCGACGGCCTGCGGGAGAGGGCACGGTCGCTCCCACCGTGAGCACACAAGCACCAAGGCACGCGTGTGCACGGGGACAGGGGATGCGCGCAGATACGCACACGCGCGCACAGACACATACACAGACCTTCACGTGCACAGGATACGCACTGACACACACAGGGAGTGAAAACACACCCATGTGCAGACACCCACTTGCACACACACACACACGTAGAGATGGGCATGAACATGCAATCCAGGCACTGCTCCTCTTCGAGGACCAGCTTTCCCTGCCCCCCCCGCACCCCGTGTGTCCCCCCCCAGCACATGGCAGGAGAGGGTGGGGGGGACACAGCAGCACAGGGGGGGCTGGCGCCCCGTCCACACCTGCCTCAGCCCTCCCTGACCCACAGCGCAAAGACCGGGGGCGCCCCAACTCACCATGGTGAGGGTCATACGGTCGATCTCGTGCTTGTCCTTCGTTTTGTGCTGCCGAAAGGGGCTGTGCCTGCGGCCGCGAGGGGAGAGGGGTACTCAGTGGTGCCCACCCGCGCCCCTCCTGCGCCCACACCCGCGTCCGCACGCTCACCCCCGGAGCAGCTTGAAGAGCATGCAGCCCAGCGAGAACCAGTCAGCGCTGCTGTCGTACGCCACTCCTTTCTGCAGCACCTCCGGAGCCATGTACCCGTGGGTGCCCCTGTGGGGGCAGAGAGAGGGTCAGGGGCCGTGCCAGGCAGGCGGGCACAGGGCGGGCAGGGGCGCGGGCACACTCACACGCTGGCGTGGGGCTTCTTTTTGGAGAAGTCGCAGGCCAGGCCCAGGTCTGAGATGCGGACGTGCCCGAACTCGTCCAGGAGGATGTTTGCCGGCTGCCAAGACACCATGACACCCCTGAGCTCAAGCACTGCCCGTGGACACGGGGTGGGCAGCGAGGCTGGGGGTGCCCACATGGGTCAGGTGTGGGTGCTCTGTGGGATTTGGGGGCGTCTGTGGGACCGGGAAGTGCCGGTGGAGTCTGCGAGTGCCCTTGGAGGTCTCGGGATGCCTGCGCAGTCCCAAGGGTGCCCAAGGAGTCTGGGGTGGGTTCCTTCAGGGTCAGTGGTGCCCATGGGACCTGGGGGTGCCCTCTGGGTTGAGGGAGTGCCCACGGGGTCTGATGGCTCCTGCAGGATCTGTGGGTGCCTGTGACACCTGTGGGTGCCCACAGGGCCCGGGGATGCCAATGGGGACTCTATAGACATCTGCAGGGTCTGAGGGTGCCTGTGGGGGTGTGGGTGCTCGAGGTGTCTGCAGGGTGTCCGTGGAGTTGGTCACCTTGAGGTCGCGGTACACCACGAAGCGGCTGTGCATGTGCTCCAGGCCCAGGATGATCTCGGCCGCATAGAACCTCATCTCCGCCTCCGAGAAGACGCCGTGCTGGGACAGGTGATAATGCAGGTCTCCCCCTGTGGTGACACGGACCAGATGTCACCCTGGCACTGCCCTCTGCGCCCTGGGGATGGTGCTGGCAGGGGGTTTCGAGCCCGTGGCTCAGGCCAGCCATGGCGCTGGGGCCGGGATCAGTCCCTTGGGACCGGTGTCTCTCACCGTTCATGAGGTCGAGGATGAAGCTGAGCTTGTCGGGCGTGTGGAAGGCGTACGACATGCACACGATGAACGGGCAGTCCTGCCAGGAGAGATGAGGTCACGCAGTGCCGGAGGTGCCCCGGGAACACCCTCCTTCACCGTCCCTCTCCCGTGCCACAGCCTGTAACCGGGGTGCCAGCCCTGCCCGGCGCCTGCCTCCTCTCACCCCGGTGCTGACGAGGGACAGCATGATGCGCTCGTTGAGGGCCAGGGTCTCGCCCTGCTTCATCTTGATGCGTTTCTTGTCCAAACACTTCATGGCGTACCTGGGGGCAAAGAGTCCCTGGCTGCTGCCCGCGGCCTCAGTGCCACAGCCCGCCTCTGCCCATGGCCACTGCGCAACGGCCCTCCAGTGTCACCGCCACGTCCCTGACCTGCCCACGGCCCCACCAACCGCAGCCACACCATCGCGTCCCTGCACTGCCAGCACCCACGGCCATATCACCGCATCCAGCTACCACCCACGGCCATGACGTCCCTGTATCCCCCAGAGACCCGTAGCCATGGCAATCCTTCCGCAACCCCCTAACATCTGTCGTCACGGCAACACCACTGCAGCTGCCCTTGGGACCACCACCAGAGCCCCAGTGCCCCCAGAACCCAGGCGGATCTCTCCAGCCCCACGTGACAGAGCATCCCCTATTACATTTTGCCCGTATCTGCTTTCCGGCAGCCGTAGACCTCCCCGAAACCGCCACGGCCGATGATTCGGTGAACACTGAAGTCGTTCATGGTGAGCTGGAGGAAGTGAGAAGAAGGTGGGGGTGAGCTTGGACATTTGGGTCCCACAGCACCTGCCCTGCACCAAGAGCTGCATGTGTCCGCGGGGGGGAAGTCCCACACCCTGCCTCAGTTTCCCTGGGTGAGGAACGTGGGGGATGCTCCACATGTCCTCGTGAGCGTGGGCAGGCGCCGGAGAGCCACCTGCGAGTGAGTGAGAGCCCTGGGGGGTGTGCGAGGGTGCCCCTGCGGGGTGCTCGTCCGAGGGTACCCGCCCCAGCCCTAGTGAGCCCTGGGGTAGCAGCCTTGTCACTGTCCCCACATTCCCCTCCCTGGAAACGCCCGGGGTGCCCGGAGGTGCAGGGTTCCCTGCTCACATGGATGTTCAGCTCCACGTTCTTCCACTGGCAGAACCGCGTGAACTTGTCACTGCAACGAAGCACAGAGAGGGCAAGAGTGGAGCCCCTGGAGAGACCCCCCCAAGACCCATCTCAGGGCAGAAGGGCCCCTTGGACTTGTCTGGAGACAGGCAGCACCCCCCAGGACCCCTGTCTGGGAACAGAGAGACCCTGGGCCAGACCTGGGGATGAGAAGAGCCCCCTGAGTCCCTGGTCTGGGGACAGACACCCTTGGAGCTCCTATCTAAGAAGGGACCCCTGGTCCCTCTCTGGGCCAGGAGACCCTGGTCCCCAGTGGGATGGGACACCCCGATTCGCGTGGGACTGTCCCCCATCTCACCTCTCGATGAATTTCTGGAAGATGCCCCCACGCAGGTTCTGGCAGATCTCCTCAATGTAGGGCTGGGGGGACACAGGGCTCAGCGCTGGGTCCCCAGGGTCACCCGTACCCCTCAGGTCCCATCATTATGAGAGGGCTCCACCCCTGGGATTTCACATATCCCCACGCTGCCACCCTGACACTGCCAGGCCCCTGAGGATAGTTCTGCCACCCAGGGTCACCTGTGTCTCTGGGGAGCCCAATGTCACCATCCCTGCAGACCGCACTGTCACCTCAGGTCACCTCTACATACCACCCTTTGATGGACTTCCCTGTTACCTCCAGCCCCCAGCCTACCACCCCATGGGGACCCCCAGCAATCCCCCTCGCTCCCAACCTGCTGGGGAGCCCCTCACCATCCCTTGGGGTCCCCACCACCTCCAGGGGCCCCTGTCACCACCAGTCCCCAGCACCCTCTCACCAGCCTCCCCCACTAAGGATTAACCCTCCGAGTACCAGAGGTGGCAGGGACCCCCTCTCTGTCCCGGGTGATGCCCACCTGGAAGAGGTCTGGGGGCACCTGCTTCTTGCTCAGACGACTCTGGACATGCTCCGTGGCACTCTTGGAGAAGGGCTGTGAGGCAAGATGGGACTGTGTCACCCTGGGCAGAAGGGATGGGGGCACAGGGGCAAGGCCTGCACAGCACGGCACTCACGTGGGAGCAGGCCAGCAGCTCCTTCATGATGTAATGGTCAAAGATGTGGCGGCTCCGGGCCGTTCGCTCCTCCTCGGAGTCCAGCTTCTCGTATTTCTTGATCTGGCAAGGGCACAGCTCCTGTGGCACAGGGGCACGCAGCCCCTGGGCCTGGGCCAACACGGGGCACAGCCCTCACCCCACGCAGGGCTGGGTGGCCCCCGGGACCTGGTACACCAGGAACCACGTCCCCAGCCCCTCTGGGTACCACGTCCCATGGGCACCCAATGGTTATCATGTCTCCTGGGTACCCAGAGCATCACCTCCAGGCCCCCTTGGGTACTCTGCATGCTCTTGGTACTGTGTCTGTGGGCACTGTAGGTACCAAATCCCACCCTCAACCCTCCTCGTGACCACAGGGGTCTGTCCAGATGGGTCCTCCTATCTCACCTCCTCATAAAACTCCATCAGGGGTTTGGCCTCCTCTGCCTGGTTAAAGGCGAAGTCCCGGAAGAGCAGGTACCCTGGTGGGGGCAGAGCCACAGCATAAGAAGTGCTTGCCCCAGAGCAGCAACACGTGCCCTGTAGCCCAGGCCAAGGGGCACAGGGATGTCCCCTGGGCTTGCCTGTCCCCACAGCCACTCCCATGCTAGGCTTGGGGAAGGGGAAGTGCCAAGCTGGAAGCTGGCCAGGGTTTGGCAGGGCGATGCGGTGAGGCAAGGACACCATCTGTCACAGGGAGGAGCAGTGCAGCGCTATAGGGCACTATGGGGCAGGGGGGCGGTGGGGTAGCGAGGAGTTTGGTACAGTAGGGGAGCAATGGGGCAGGGGCACAGGCGGGCACCGTGGAGCAGGCTGCTGTGGGGCGGACGTGTCCGGAAACCGCCAGAGCCGGCGGGAGGAAGTGAGAGGCGCTTCCTGCCCCGGACGGTTAGCACCGACACTGGGGGAAGTGACGGGGCGGGGGACACGGGGTGGGGGACATGGCGCAGGGGGTTGTGTCACGCAGCCCCCAGGCACCTCTGCCCAGCCCAGCCCCACAGCCCCCAGGCCATGCCAGGGGCAGAGGGGAATGGTCACGGCCACTACCGCTGTCACGGCTGCCACCAATCCAGCTCCCCAGCGCTAGCCCAGGCACACAGTGAGCGTCCCCGCGTTCGTGGGTGCTCATCCATGCGTCCTCCCTTGTGCCCCCCTGTCTCCTGCAGCCCCTGTGTCCCCAGCTCACCGATCTTCTGCGTGAAGATCTTGTCAAACGTCACCTCTCCCCGGTCCTCCAGGTACTTCTGCATGACGCTGCGGATGCTGGGGGGACACCAGAGGGGCTCAGCACACCGGCCTGCCCCGTGCCCCCTGGCAGACCTCTGCTCCCGACACCCCCAGTGCCCCCCATGCCCACCCTGTGCCCGCCATGCCCCTCCTCTCGTGCATCCCCAAGCCCCACTGGTGTGCATGTCCTCCCATCTTGTGTGTCCCCCCCCTCAAGTGTGACACGTTGCTGGGCCCTGATAAGGGTCAGGCACGGGGTGCCCCATGCGCTGGGGTCCAAAGGAGGTTGGGAAGGAGGCTACCCCCAAAAAAGCCTCCCTGGTTGCACAGCGTGCCATGCTGCTGTGTGCCACGCCATGCTCTACGCGGTGTGTCATGCTGTGCGTGTGTGTGCGCGCCGGGTGTGCAAGGGGAAGTTGTGGAGCGGGTTGTGTGGGCAGGAGGGGGTGTGCGCATGAGAGCGACAACAGGCGCGGGGGCGGCGTGCGCAGCGGGGAGCACCACAACGCTGCGTGTGCGCGCACAGGGAAGGCAGGGTGTTGCCAGCTGAGCCCCTGTGTGCGCGTGTTGATGTGCACCGCGTGTGCACGTGCAACCACACAGAACGGTTTGGGTTGGAAGGGACCTTAAAAGCTCATCTTGTTCCACCCCTCTGCCATGGGCAGGGACATCTTCAACTAGTTCAGGTTGCTCCAAGCCCCGTCCAACCTGGCCTTGAACACCTCCAGGGATGGGGCAGCCACAGCTTCTCTGGGCAACCTGCGCCAGTGCCTCACCACCCTCACAGGAAAGAATTTCTTCCTGATATCTCATCTAAATCTCCCCTCTTCCAGTGTAAAACCGTTCCCCCTCGTCCCATCGCTCCCCTCCCTGATCAGGAGTCCCTCCCCAGCTCTCCTGGAGCCCCTTTAGGCACTGGAAGGGGCTATAGGGGTGTGTGTGTGTGTGTGCGGACACACGTGTGTGTGCATGCAGCCCCCCCCCCAGCACTCTGCACGTGTACCCATACACACACACACGTGTGTACACACACACACGGCCGCAGGCGGCTGCGGGTGCCCCGGGCCGGCGTGTGGCCGCACACCGGGGACAGGCTGTGCCCGTGTACCGGGGAGGGCGTGTGTCCGTGTGTCCGTGCCCGCCTGTGTACACACGTGTGTGTGTGTTTGTGTGTGTGCGCACACGCCCGTGCCCGCCTGCGCCCTGCCCGGTGCAGCGGTGGCCCAAGCCGGCGGCGGGAGCCGGGGCCGGTACCGGGGCCGGTCGGGGGGAGGGATCCGCGGCGGCGGGGCCTCACCTGGGCTCGGGCAGGAGGATCCTCTTGCTGGCGCGGGCGGCGGGCGCGGCGCGGCTCTTCTCCATGGCCATCAGGTAGCTCACGTCCGCCAGCACCGCCTCCAGGTCCGCCATCTTGAGCCCAGCCGCGCCGCCGGGTCCCGCCGGCCCCACCGCCGCCGGACCGGACCCGACCCGCACGGACCCGGAACCGGAACCGGGAACCGGAACCGGAACCGGGGGAGGGGTGGTAAGGGAAGGGGGGGCGGACCCGGAATGGAGCCGGGACGGACCGGCCGGCGGCGGCGCGGCCTCAGCGGCGGGGGGCCATGGCGGGCGGGGCGGCCTGAGGGAGCGCGTGCCCCGTGCGCGTGTCCCGTGCGCGTGTCCGGGCGTGACAGGCGGCGCTGCCGCCCCGGGCCGGAGAGGGGGCGTGGCCGGAGCAGCGGGGGGCGTGGCCGGGGGCGTGGCTTGTGGGCGCCCTTCCCACCGCCCCGCCCACCCGGGCGTGGCCGTGACACCGGCGGGCGCGGGTGTGACACCGCGTGTGTGTGACACCATAGGGGTAGGTGTGTGACACTGCGGGTGTGTGTGACACCGGGTGTGTGTGTGAGACACCATTGGGGTGTGTGACACCAGGGGTGTGTGTGTGACACTGTGTGTGTGTAACACCAGGTGTGACACAGGGCGTGTGTGACACTGGGTTTGTGTGTGACAGTGCGGGTGTGGGTGTGACACTGGGGGTGTGTGACACCAGGGGTGTGTGACAGCAGGTCTGTGTGACACCAGGGGTGTTACACTGTGGATATGTGACACTGTGTGTGTGTGTGAGACACACGGTGTGACACTGTGGGTGTGTGTGACACTGGCTGTTTGTGACACCAGGTGTGTCACAGCAGCTGTGCGTGACACCACGGGAGAGC
>VUYV01000169.1:93646-107646 GCA_008711295.1 Anarhynchus alexandrinus
GGGGGGGGAAGGGGGGGAAGAAGAGGGTGCCCCATTTCTCTGCACAGAGATCTTCTATTACAACCTCCGCCTTGGAAGCGGCCAGCCTCCGGGTCGAGGCTCCCTGCCATTTGCCCGTTCCTCCTCTGGTACTGGCCAACCTGGCGGGACATCTTCATCGGCAGAAGTCCCGGGGGAGGAGGAGGAGGAAGGACGGTGGAGCGAGGCCAGCGGCGGCCCTGCCTGCCGAGTCGGGTGGGAGGCGACGGCAGGACACACGAGGGCAAGGTGGGGACGTGGAGGAGCGGCTCTCCGAGAGGGGTGGGATGGGCTCTTTTTCCTTCTCCTCAGTCTGCCCCGGGGAGGGTCTCTAGCTGATTTTTTGGATCAGCTTCTCATCGGACAGGCAGTAGAGGCTGTTGATGGACAGGTCCGAGATGAAGTGCTCACAGGCTTTGCGGGTGATCTGTTTGCAACCTCGCAGGTCGATTAGAGTGACGTTGGAGATGCGGCGCAGGTAGAGCAAGGCCTGGTCCGTCAGCTTATTGCAGCCTGCGGGGAGACGAGAGGAAGAGTGAGCCGCAACGCCGCCGCGAAACCAGAGCTGAGCTCCACGTGTCGGGTCGGGAGGAGGAAGCCGCTTTACGACGGCAAATCCAGCCAGGGCCACCCAGAACGGCGTACCCACCTGCCATGTTGAGCTCGGTGAGGGAGTTGCGCGTGGAAGAGCCCACAGCCGTGAGGAGGTTGGCCGACTGGTCCGTAAGGTGGTTGCAGTGGCTGAGGTCGAGGCGGGAGAGCAGGGGCATATGGCGGATGATCAGCCGCAGCGTGGCGTCGGTGATGTCCAGGCCGGCGAGCCGGAAATCGATCATGTTGCGGAGTTTGCTGCGATTGTCCTGACCTGCAGAAGGGAAAGGAGAAGCTGAGCATGGACTATCTTCTGCCCTGCTGGGTTTTGGGGGGCGTTGCGGATCCGGCATCGCCTCCCCGATCTGTACCCAGCGCGTCACCCTCCTCCAACTCCCCACCGCCCCCAGCCTGGGCAAGAGCTTACTGGGTTTGTCTGTTGGAGGGGTGAGTAAGTCCCGGATCTGAGGGTCCTTGATTCCTACTGCCCACCGAAGATCGAGGGTCCTGAGAAGGGGGCAGCTGGAGGTACTGAGAGCACAGACCGCAGACCAGGAACAGCCCGCTAAGATGAGGTCTTTCAGGCCTGCGAGGAGAAGGGAGAGAGGTACCAAGTCAGACTGGCTTGGTCAGCTCCGAGGTGTCTCAGATCTCAACCTTCTTTTCTCCAGGCACAGGAGGAAGAAGTTCCCCTCCCTGCCTGGGATGCGACGGGGAGCCGGGCTCTCCGAAGGAGAGGTTGACACACAGCCGTGGGATACCGCAGCACTATCGGCCACTTACTTGGGGACAAAATCACAGAATAGTCAGAGTTGGAAAGGACCTCTGGAGATCATCCAGTCCAACTCCTGCCAGAGCAGGGGCACCTACAGCAGTTGCACAGGACGGCATCCAGGTGGGTTTGGAATGGCTCCAGAGTGGGAGACTCCCCCACCTCTCCAGGCAGCCTGTGCCAGTGCTCTGCCACCCGCACAGGAGAGAAGTTCCTCCTCGTGTTAAGATGGAACTTCCTATGCTCAAGTTTGTGCCCGTTACCTCTTGTCCTGTCACTGGGCACCACTGGAAACAGACTGTTCCCATCCCCCTGGCACCCTCCCTTTAAGGATTTATAGAATCATAGAATGGTTTAGGTTGGAAAGGACCTTGAAGATCATCGAGTTCCAACTCCCCTGCCATAGGGGGTACTTATAATAAGTATTGATAAGATCCCCCCTCAGTTGTCTTTTCTCTAGACTAAAAAGCCCCAAGTCCCTCAGCCTTTCCTCATAAGAAAGATGCTCCAATCCCCTCATCATCTTTGTAGCCCTTTGCTGGACCCAGATCCAGGCACCCAGGAGTTTGCAAGCTGGTGGGTACCAGGGCGCACAGCCCGTCTCTCCCTCTGGTCCAGCCGTCAGGAAGCCTGGGAGCAGCCTGGTGGCAGAAGCAGGGACACCTCCCATGCCCACGCTCACCTGGCAGCCTGTTGACGAGCCACGTAAGCTGTTTTTTGGAGATATTGGTCCAGCTGAGGTCGAGGCTGACCGGCTGTCTTTTGATGATGCCGCTCAGCGCCTGGGGGGTGATGGACTTGCACCTGCTTAAATCTATCTTTGTCCACAATCTCTTGTCACAGCACCTGGGGATGAGGACAAGGCTGAAAATTGAGCCCCAAGAGCGCCGCGGGACAAGAGACGGCTGGCGGGTTGCCTGGCTTCGGGGAGGAACCCAGCCGTGGTGTGGCTCCAGCCGCAGCACAAGGTTGCTCTGCCTGGTTTCCCCAAACACGTGGTGAGGTTGCTGAGGGTGTCCGGCCACCCAGGGATGGCCAGAACAGCCCCAACGAGGTTTTGCTGCCACCTAACAAGACTCCGAACAGCAGCTGTCTGCCTGCTTGTCCCATCCCTGGTGCTCCTCCTGCCAGAGTGAAGATCTTCAGCATCCCTGCTCCCAGCAGGCGAAACACTCAGCCTGGTCCCACCCCACAGCCATGCTCACCGCTTCGCCAGGAGCTGCGACAGAGCCCAGAGGTGGCACAAACTCCTCCTCTCTCTCCCACAGGAGCCTGGAGAGACCCAGGACCTGGATGGCAGCTCAGCTGTGCCCCTGAGGACGCCACACCAGCAGCAGGTGAGGGGATGCTCTCCTCCAGCCACCACGCCACACCATTCCCACCAGCCGCTGATCAAAGCGGGCCAAGTCCTTTCCCACTGGGCCATTCCCGCTGCTCAGTGGTTAGAAACCTCCCAGTTTCCAAGTCCCTGCCTGTTCCCAAGCCCTCCATCCACAGCTGTCCCGCTGCCAGCATTGTCTTCAGGCCTGCCACCCCCCCGCCGCGGCGTTTCCAGCCAGCAAACCCATCCCCAGCTCAGCCCGCCGGGAGGCCGAGGCAGGACGGGAGGCAGGGAAGGACAAGGACCACGCTGGGCGGCAGGTGAGGAAAGGGCATCGGCACCTCGCAAGGACACGGCGGGGGGACACAGGTGCTCAGGTGACAGCACAGCCTGCCGCCACCTCCCAAGAGAAGGGACAGGAGGAAGGCAATAGAAGGGGATGATAAAAACGAGCGCGCATATGGCAGAGGCAGCAGCCGGCAGGGCTGGCCACAGGGTCCGAGGGAAATGCTGCCCGGGGAGCGAAGGGAGGGCACCCAGGTGAGATCCTTTCCCCCCCTTCTCTCTGGCTGCCCACCAGGCACACGGCTTGGCGTGGCCGTGCCCGGGCCAGGACACGGGCAGACCTGGCTGTGCCCCCTCCACCACCGCCACGGCACGTCCCCACACTCACCACTTGTACCAGGTCTTGCACACCCGCATGCACTCGCAGAGCTCCCTGCGAGTGAGGTAGCGGAAGACGGACATCCACACCTCGCGCTGCATCCAACTCTCCTCACCCTCCTGCGCCCGGCCCCCTCGGCCGTTGAGCCGGGCCGCCCCCCCTTCCTCCGCGTTCTCGTCCTCCTCCTCCTCTTCCTCCTCGTCCTCCTCGGCGGCTGCCTCCTCCTCCCCGCCGCCCCGCAGGGGCATCCTGGCGGGCGCATGGCGCATGACCACGCGGGGAGAGTGCTGCAGGTTGGTGGAGGAGGCCGTGATGGCTTGCAGCTTGGGGACGATAGAAGTGCCGTGGACATCTTTGGTGGGGCGTTGAAGCGTCACGGTGAGGTAGGAGCCGTGCAGCTTGGCCTTCTCCACCTCCGACAGCTCCTTCTTGCCGCTGGGGTTGTTCTCCTTCTCCCGCACCATGGTTCGCTCGGTGGCCTGGAGCCGCAGCAGCTGCCGTCGCTTGAAGCGCTCGTCTCTGCTGGCGCTGTGGTGGTCGCTGGGGCCGGCTCCCGGGGACGAGCGCGTCACCACGCCTCGCGGTGACGCCGGGTCGTGGATCAGCTGCAGCATGGGGGTGGGCGAGTTGGGCGGGGGGGTCAGGGGCTCCTCGCAACTCCGCAGGGGCCGCAGCACCTTGGCTTGCGCCGTGTCGTCGTCGCTCTCCTCCACCTTCCGTTTCTGCGGGGAAGCAGGGGGGGCAGGTTAGCGGGGATGGAGCCGCCGTGGGCCTGGGGAATGCATCCCCCCTGTCCTCTTCCCTGGGGCAACAGCAGTGTCTGCACCAGCAGTGCCCAGTACCACCAGGACCAGAGTGCACCCACACACCAGCAACCAACATTTTCCTTCCCCCTTCGCAAAAGGAGTGTCCCCGGAGGTTGGGGGTGGGTTGAACTCCGTGTCTAACAGCCTCTCCTCTCTTGCAGCGGAAACTCTCAGGATCACAGCTCAGCACAAGACACCGTGGGGACAAGGGGTGCTCACGACATCTGCTTGAAGTGCTGGGGGACCCAGGAACCAGGCAGATGCGCACCCCAAGCATGCACATCACCCAAGAGAAGGTGAAGGTGCCCCAGGGAGGCTGCTCCCCACCTGGCTTGCCTTAGCTGCTGCGCTTCCACCCACAGCAGCGGGTATGGTCCTACGGGCGATGCGGCAGCCGTAGGCCGATGTCCTGGGCAGCGCTGGCAGTCGCCAGTGGGCCAACTGCCGCCGCACGTAGTCCATTTGCTGCCTGGCAGAGGAAACTGGCTGCCGCTTCTGTGGGAGCCTGGCCTTGGCCTGCTGACGGGCTCCCTGGGAGCCGGGGACAGAGAGCAGGAGGCTGTCAAGCTCGCACCCCTGCAGGATCCCAGGACCAGGATGCCGCCAGGCCTCCAAGCGCTGCTGCGCTGCACCCCAAATAACCCCCACTCTCACTAGTCACTGCCCAACTGGTCCCCTGGATTGCACTGGTGCCTGCCTGCCCTCCAGCCCCGCCTGGTTGAACGCTGCCTATCTCCCTCAGCAGGATGCAGTGGGATGAAGGACGTGCCTCCTACCTGGCCCTTCTCCGCGTCGTCACCCTGGTAGCATTTGGGGCACTCCCAGCAGTTAGGGAGCTCGTCGTTGAGCAGCCCTTCCCCATCCATCTGCAGAGAGAAGAGGGCAGTCAGCAGCAGTCCTTCCCCACGGCCGAGCTCCCTCTGCCCCAGCGCCCGCGCCGCTCACCTGTAGGCAGCCAGGGTGAACAATCTCGTTGCAGATACAGCACTCCATGAGCTTCTTCTCAAAGTCCTGCGAGTCCTCGTTCTGATCCACCTCCCCGCAAAGTGCACACGTGACCGAGTGAGGCAGCCTGGGCTACAAAGGAAAGCAGGAGTGAAACCAGGCCAAGGTGGGACAGCCTTCCCCCTTTCCTCCTTCTCTCCCTCACTGCCTGAATCATGGGGAAGGGGCCAACTATCCCCCAGGAATCAAACTTGGCCATTGCCCTCCTCTGTCTGACCCTGATTAGGCACACAGAGCTGCTGCCAGGCTGCAGCGGACTTCTGAGAAAAGGATCAGGCCGCAGACTCACCGCTAAGCATTGCCGGAGGACGCAGGACTGCTTCATGCGGCCAGGGCCACCAAACTTCTTCATGTCCCTGCAATAGTGGCACATGCCACACTCGCCCTGCATGCAAGCCTTGCATTTTCGGCACCGCACTCGCCTCCGCCTGGCGCCTGACACAATGGGAGAGACCGTAGGCCTGACGGGCGTCGGGCGGGGGGTTGGCTTCATGGTGTGCGGCTTGGTGATGGGGATGGTGGGCAGGCGCACCCTCAACCGGGCCTGGAGCTTTAGCTGGCAAGAGAAATAAAGAGGGAAGTGGTGTGAGATGAGTGAACCGCTGAATTCAGCTTGGATCAGAAAGCCTCTGATCCCCGGCTCCCTTGCTGCGACCTCAGACAATGTGCCAAAGAGCAGCCGCGCTCCCTCACCTCTCTGCAGACAAAGGAGCCTGTATCGGCGCTGCCCCGGGCAGCTCTCCTTGAGCGCATCCCGCTCAGCCTTCGCCACCCCACACCAAGAGCTCTCCTTCCTCCCACCTCCTACCAGGGGTCAGAAATGGGTCTGAAAAGGGCTGCTGAGTCCCAAAAGCATCGCGGTGCTCCAGAAGAGCCACTCTTTCCTTCTGAGGCAAGGAATGACGAAGTCCACCCGGGCAGCCAGAAAGGCTGTCCTCTCTCTGTGCCACCCAGGTCCCTCTGCCAGCTGCACAAGGGGACAGGGGTCAGCTCCGATGCGAGTGCTCTGGTCACTCTTTCCCACGAGCTCGAGGCGTGCTGGGAAGACCCAAGCACCCCTGTTTACAGTGCAGGTGGGACAGCACAGCTCTCCAGCAGACAACTGCCACCGCACATCCCATCAACCCTCGCAGCATCCTTCTAGGATCAGCTGTGACGGTGTGTGTGCACCACAGCTGATGGGCTTGGGGAAGAGCAGGCACCCAAAAAAACCCAACGCGAGGACAGGATCGGGGATGCGCCAAGCATCTGAGTGCCGCATCCAAAGCGTGTAGATGTCTCCAGGTCTCTTCTCCCAGAAAAGCTGCCAGAGATACTTGTGGTGCTCAAGGACCAGGAAATCACGCTGGATCCCCTTGAGCAGGGCAGGCAGGCAGAGACAGGCACCTCCAAAAGGCAATCTGAGAGGCTTGTTTGTCTCCAGACACCCAAATGGGGTGTTACCCACCCTTCCCAGTGTGATGGGGTCCTGCTCTTCCCATATGCCTGCCCGTGAGCCCGTCTCCTGGCAGGAAGGAAGCAGTGACCTACGGGAGCCGTCCTGGCGGGCCACGGGAAGGCAGCCTGCGGAGGGGAAGTCCGGCCAGCCAGCGGCAGGGCTGCTCCTCACCTCATCTGCCCAGCAAGCTCAGCCTGGGCCGTGGCCCAGCTTTGGGCCCTGGGTTACGAGCGTAGCTGGAGAGCGAAGGGCAGGAGTGCACTAAAAGGTCCTTTTCCTGAGAAGCTGGCTGCTATCTGCAGGTAGAGACCTCCAGGAGAGAGCTGCCTTCCTTGGGGTTGCAAGAGCCAACGCTACAGCATGGGCAGCGTGCTGGCAGGGGCTGGGACCCAACGGGTACGCTCACCTGGCAGTGGGGGGCCGGACTGCCCACCGAACAGGGCTGATGATCAGCATCAACCCCAACACCTCACCCGTCATCTCTCGGGGAATGCAATAGCAACACATTCCCCTGACACACAACATTACTCCGACCACCCAGGACTCCCTTGTCANTTCATCTCTCGGGGAACGCAATAGCAACACATTCCCCTGACGCACAACATTCCAGTTTGACAAGGGAGTCCTGGGTGGTCGGAGTAAAGTTCCCTTTAGAGGAGCTTCCACCAAGCTTCCCCTTCCACCGACAGCAGGGCTCCAGCTCCTCTGAGCACGACCGAGGGGCTGGAGAACATGGAGCAGCTGGGGCTGACCCAGTTACCACCCGTTGGCTGAGTCGGGGTAACCGGACACGGTGGGAGACTTCCACCGCTGCCAGCGAACAGGTTTGCCTGCGGTGCTGTGGAGGTGATTGTGCCCCACGGCTTGCCTCTGCACCGCTCCCTTTCTGCCCGCCACCGCGGGCCCCCGAGGTAGGTATGGAAGCAATGCCCCAGTCCCAAGCGGCAGATCAGCTGAGGGCAGGTTACCAGCTCAACCACACGCGATACCCGCCCCAGGTCCCCTCCTCGCAGCTCCTACCTTATCTCTCTTGGGCCACTGGACGATGGGGATGCCTGTAAGTGCCAGTTTGGGGTCGCTGTTCGCGTATTCTTCTAGCAGCAGCTAATGGAGGGGGTGAAGGGGGGGGGAAAGAGAGACAAAAAGCACAGGTGTGAGCAGAGCGAAATAAGGCTCCCGCCAGCGAGGCAGACTCCGACCAGATGCCAAGGCCAGCGCGCTTCAAACACGGCTGGGAAGGAGCCCTCCTCTACCCACGCCCGCGAGCAACGATCCCTCCCCACATTACACAGACAAGCTCTGTCGAGTCGATCTGCACTAGCGCTTTCATCAAACTGCATTTCAGCCTCCAGGCCCCGCTTCTCTGCGGTGGTAAAGGGAGAGTGCCAAGCTTTTGCAATCCAGGGGGACTTATGGGGGAGGAAACATGAGGGTCCCTCCGTCTCTCCCTCGCAACAGTCCCTGTGCACGGGGTAGCCGGAGGGTGCAGTGGCAGCAGGACACGGTGCCCCAGTGGCCCCTCTGTAGCCTGGCGCAAGCTGCCGGGTAGCCAAAAGCTGCTCCCCCGCACTGCCTCGGGGTTTGGCTTTGACATGAGAGATCCCTTGGCACCGACCGGACCGGCACGCTGCCCTACAGCACGACAGGCGCCCTCGCTCTCGGTGGACGGGTGCTCCCCGCGCTCAACCCCGTCCCTTTCGTCCCTCTCGCTCCCCTCCATCGCAGCCCCCTCCCCATGCCCATTCCCCACCGAATTTGCCGGTTGCAAAGGTGCTTTATTTACTTGGCGTTGCCATGACTACGCAGGCAGGAGCCTCCTGCCGGCATCCCCCAACGTGTGGTGCTTCCCTGCTGCCAGGTCGTGCCAGGGCAGGGGCTGGCCGGTGTCCCCAGTGGGGGGCTACCCGCTCTCCGGGCCCCGGTACGGCTTGCCGGGGCTCCCCCCCGTCCTTCTCGGGCGGCAGGAAGCTGTGGCCTCCCCTCCGCTCCCCGGCAGCGCAGCGTGCTGCCTACAGACTTTCCGCCTCCCCGCCAGCCTTCCCATAAGCACACGCCGAAAGGAAAGGTCAGGGGCTGGTGGTGGTGGTGGGGGGGGCTCCTATATATCCGTGTGGGCAGGGAACCGCAGCCGCCCCCCCTGCCCGGGGCACCGCGGGGGATGGCGGTGGGTCAGGCACGCTCCGAGCTGGGGGGGATAAAGGGTGTTGGGGGAGGAAGGGGGGGGGGCACTCGGGTCCTGGAGCTGCATCTGGCTCAGTGCCGGGGTGTGCGATAGCCCCCTCGTCCTCTCTGACCCCTCGCGCTCTGGGCTGGGGCGGGGGGGGACGACACAAAGCGGAGGGGACCCTGCGAGCTCACCGCATGCTTCCCCAGGAACTCGGAACCGGCGAGCGCGCCCCAAGGAAGGGGAGGGGAGAGGTGAGCCCGAGCACCAGCCAGGGACCCCTCCAGGGACGCAGGGGTCCCCCCCACCATCCCCTCCCACCCTGGCTGGGTCCGGAGCGTCCCCGCGTCCCCTCCCCATCCCGCCAGCGTTGCCAACTGCCTGACCTTGCGCCTCTGGAGCTGCCGAGACTCTGGGGCGAAGTTTGCCGAGCCCTCTTTGTTTCGGTGCCCGCACTGCGAGGGCTGGGGCCCCCCCCTCTCCCCAGACACCTCCAGGGGCTGGCTCAGTCTGAGCGGACCCGAGCCGGACCCCAGGTCTTCGGGGACATGGCTGGGGGAGCAGCCGTGCCCCCCTCCCCGAACGCCCCCGGTTCCTCCCCGGCTCCGGCAGCCGCACTGGCAGCCTCGTGCTCCTCCCGAGCCCTTGGGCAGCAGCAGCGGCAGCTTCCTGAGCCTGAAACAATGCTGCTGCGTCACCCACATGCGGTTCCCAGCAATGCTTTGCAACGGGAAGATGGCAGAAGAGAAAAAGCGAGCGAGCGAACGAGCAGAGGGCAGAGCCGTTCTGCTGCAGAGCCGGGAGGGGCCGGGACGGACGGCTGGCGCCGCACGGATTGGCGCAGGGGCCCCGAGCAGCGCGGCCCACCTTCCTCCCTCCCTCCGCCACCGCAATCGGAGAAGCCGGGGCCAGGCTCCCCAAGGGCCGGCGGGGCAGGCTGGGGAAGAGGACGGCGGAGAGCCCTTACCCCCAGCCCCACTCACGCCCGGCCTCCCTGATGCCTTTCTTTTGTCTTCTCCTAGGTGGTTTTTTTTTGGGGGGGGGGGGTTCCTGCTGGAAGCCGAACCCACCTGGATCTAGGAGACGGCATTGGCGTGAGCAGGGAGAAAGGGCTTTTAAATGAAAGCAAAGGAGATCGGGAGATCAGCCCCAAAAAACACGCGGGCTGCAGGGACTGCACCCGCAGCTTCCCGACCTGGATGGACCAACCTTCCCTGACAAGCATCCCGTCAGCTAAGTTTGGGAGCAGCCGTAGTCCCAAAGCCACCGGTGACCTAACCGCTAGAGGGGGACAAACCCACACCGGGTGAAGCGACGTCTCCCCAACCAGCCCCAGCTCCCCCAGACAACCCCCACCCCACCTCCAGACCACCGCAATTAAAATGGAGGAAGCTCTGGAGATAAAGCAAGCTCTCCAAAGCAGCACTGAAGAACAGTGACTGCTCCCACTCCTGATGCGGCCAAAGCATCTGCTGGCAACCTCAGCTTTCGTCTCCCCTGCCCCTGGAGAGCCCAGGAAGCCACTGGGCCACACTAAGCAGACACCTGGGTCCAGACTGTCACCATCTGAACCGCCAATGACACCCTTGGGACAGGCTCTCCGTGGGATCTGCTCTCTGCATCGCACTGGGGACACCCAGCCCTGCAACGTGGTTTGGACCGGCACAGAAGATGTGCGGGGTGGCTCCTCAGTCACATTGCCAAGGTCAAGCACATCAGATGAAGATGGCAGGCTGAGGTGACGCCCAGTCAGGCAGGATGGCACAGGGGTCTTTGGTCCCACGTGCTCCAGGCTGTGGTGCTCCCATTTGGTCCATTTGGACAGCGATCGTGGAAGTGTCAGGGATCTCATGGATGTCACACCGCTGGCACAGGCATGGGGAGGAGAGCCACGCAGGCAGCTCAGCGCTTCACACTGCGGTTTAGTCTCACCTGACCCGCAGGCAGGAGAGTGGCCACTGCTGTCCCACCAAGGGGGGGACCTTTTCGGCACAGCTCACAGGCCACCCTGGCCTTCCTCATCCATCCCTGGTGGAGGCAGCCCCCGTTCCTCACCAAGTCCTCTCTCTGTCCTGCTGCCCTGCAGCACATGGGGGACTGTCCACACTCTTCCCCACGGCCACGGAGAGGGAGTGGAGTGTCCTCAGATCTCTCACCCCTCCCAAGGGCGCTCATCAGCGCTTTTACACCCCTGGGCTTCAGCAGGCTGACATGTTTGCTGCTTCTCTTAGATGTGAGCACCTGGAGAAACAAACTGTCTTGGGCAAGCAGATTCCAGCTGGCAGATTTACTGGGGCAGGGAAAGGAGAGCAGGAGGCACGGGGAAGGTTTTCAGGCAGATGTGACCCACAGGAGGAGCAGACCAGGCAAATGAGAGGAGTAACATGGGTTTGTAGAGGAGCGAGGAGATGTCTCCGACCACAGGGAGACCCAGCACAACACGGAGCCAGGGACGAGGGCACTGCTGGACCAGAGGCTTTGAGATGAGGTTGTGGAGACAGGATCTGCATTTTTAGGAGAGGCTCTTTTTGTTTCTACAATGCTTGGTGCTCCAACACCACCATCCACAGCCCGAATATAACCCATTTGTGCCAGTTACTGCAGGGCTTGGTGGCACAGTGGCAAGCGAATGGTTCAAACATGGGCTAAGGTCCCCACAAGTCAGTGGACAGCAGGTCTGACAGCTCTAAAACCAGAGCCCCATGAACCCTCCTGCTCCTCTGAAGCCTTAATGAGGGAAACCAGCACACCCCAAGAGGGTTCAGAAGTGATGGACATAAGCAGTCAAAAGACAATGGGACCTCTCGGAAGTTCCCTCTTTGGCAATGATCTTTCCAACAACCCCAGTCCAGGCCATGCACAGAGGGATGGAGATTTTTCAGCAAGACAACAGTGCTACAAAGCGACACGTCACAACCTCATTTCGCAAAGGCAGATCTTCTCCTGAGGTAGTGCTAGAAGCCTTTTTGATTTCTGCGGGCTCTCCCATTTAAGCTGCTGGAGAGCAGCTGCCAGTCACCGGTTCAGAAGGCAGCGATGTGGTGTCACCAGGAGCTTTCCAAGGGAGACAGGCAAAACTAGAAAGGTTAAAGAGAGGCAGAGGTGGCAATATGCTCTTCCTATTCAAGATGCTCGATGCAGCCTTGTTTACAGAGTCTCAGCAGATGGACGATCCCACCTGCCATGAAGCTGGAAGCACATCTTTGTCACATCCAAAGTGTCATGTCCCACCATGTGATGGCTCCAGGCTCAACTCTTGACAGGACACAGAAGCATATTTCTTCACAGGACCCAACACATGGACATCTTGAAGTCATGATCACCACATAAGACGCTGTGGGAAAAGGCAGCATTTTCCTGCTATGTGCCTGGTCCCATGTGCCTGGGGACACCAGTTAGCAAAGGGTGGCAGGAAGCAGGGTAGGACATTTGATCTAACAGGGAGATCAAGGTGCCAGGTCACTACCTGCATGTCTGGGGTCTACGATGAGAAAACACCACGTTCTGACCCTGGCTAGCAGACAGACCAAATACACATGCAGACCACAGCCACGAAAGCCTTCCACAATGCAGCATCTGCCTAACTGGAAGACAGCTACGTAGTGATGGCAGCAAAGTTGGCGAGTGCTAAGAACACATTGGTTCTGCGGTTCTCTAGAGTGGGTCTTTCCCAACAGTCCTCTTGGCCAGATCCCAGGTCTGTTAATGACCTCATTTGGTGACGTAAGGGTAAGAGTACCTGCTGGAGACTGATCGTCCCAGAGTCAGGCTAAGACACTGTGGAGGACATATGCTTTCCATTTAGCTTAGGTCACTGAAGATGGATTAGGCTGTAGTTCTCCACTAGCGCATAAAGAGAAACAGCAGATGAAATGAAGGGATCCAGGTCTGGCGGGGGGGCAGCATGAGGGATCCCACATGGATCACAGCTCCGAGAGCTGGGAGGGAAGGCAGGAGCATCGGAAAAAGACCTGCAAAGGGAAGGGCTGCGCTTACACACAGCCCCAACAAGACTGTGTCCTGGGAAATGTTGGCTACAGTTGCACAAGAACACAAAACCTATTAGAGGAGGGACTTATACCGAAGTTTACATAGGAAACATGACTGAAATAGGACCTGTACCCACATCATGATTACAGATGGATATAGATAGCCACTTCACACCTCTGGCTTGGTAACGTGTCCTGCCTTAAAAAAAAAAAAAAAGCGTTCTCTATACAAGCTGCTGTTATTGAAAATTAGACCTTCACTCGTTGGGTTTTTCAGTGACCAGAAGAGTTAAAAGGTTTAGCTAGAAATGCCTTACCCCTTTTCAGGTTTTATAAGCCAGCCTACATTTGCCAGTTCCATCACCCCTAAGGAAAATGTCAGTTTTGAAAGTAGAGGTTTGCTGTAGTTTGACAAACTTGTCCTGTTTTCTCCAGCCACTGCAGTCTGATGACTAAGGACCTTCATGCCTTGAGGACACCCTGTAGCACAGGTTTTACTTGCGAGGCTGCTAGTCCTGAGGGACAGAGTCCCTCAGCTCACGATACTTCTGAACCTCAGAAGACAGCCAGCGTTAAGGAACAAGTCCTTCAGGGAAGCCGTTTTCTCTGACTGGACAGCAGGAACTTTAACCTGCAGCTCATCTGCGAGGTACAACTGGACACGGGGGCTGGTGGGTCACATCAAAACCAGAGGCACACATCCATTAGCTCCAGAACATAACAAGTCCTTTGAAAAGTCTCAAAACCCAGCTGAACACCGACAACCCTGAATGCTCTGCCTTCAAACCACCCAAAACACGACACCAGCCTCCCCTTCTTGGTCCCAGGGTGAAACGTTGCGCTCGCAGCTCAGCGTGAGTTTCTTTAGAACATCATTATACGGTCTGTGGTAGGGCTGAGGCTACCACACTGCAGTGCCTCAGAAACACACGCGCTGCGTATTCGAAGGCCACGGCACACACGGCGCACTTGAAGAAGCCACAGGAAACCAGAATTGCAGCCCACTACCAGCACCTACTCCTATTCCTTCAGCCAAGTTCCACCAGAGCTCAGCCTGCAAATGACAGCCCACCCTGAGACCCCAGAGCTGCACCCTCTGCTCCAAATGCAGCAAAACACCAGATTTACCAAATACCCTCCCCCCCCAAATAAATTAATAAAAAAAAAAGATCAGGAGACAGCACTTGGAAAAGAAATGTGATGGCAAAGATGAGGATACACTTATGGCTGTA
>VUYV01000169.1:117201-139239 GCA_008711295.1 Anarhynchus alexandrinus
GGTTGCAGCTCTTCCCCCGCAGACCTCCTTCTCATTCGTACAAGAAAAAAGTGGCAGATGCCACAAAAGATTTCAGTGGAAGGTAACGGTTCAAGCCCTATTCCCAAGCCCCGGCATCTGACAGTATTTGTACGGGGGGAAGGAAAGGGTTGGCCTATTAAGAGAGGTGGTACCAGCTCAGCCATTTAGCAGAGTGCTATCGGGGCTCTGTCACATCGGCGCCAGCGATTTGCACGCAGGCAGAAGATGCTCCCGACCCTGCTGCCTGCCTCGCACCTTCCTGAGGCTACACAGGCACACACTCTACATATGTCTCAGCTGCTCTGGATGATGGTCTGACACCTGAGTGCTAACCCACAGGTCCCGCCTGCTGCAGCACCCTGAACTGCTTCCACCAACAGTCCGTCCGTCACAGCGCAGGCACGGCCTGAAGCTTCCCTGAAGGAGCTGAGCGCTACAGGACCCCTGTCTCCACAAGGAGCAAGCGAGAACACCCACCTGCCAACAGCATTCTCTGCTCGAGACCTCAGGAAGCCTTTCGTTTCAGTCATCTTAGACCACACCGAGGTCTAAAATCAACACCAAGCAGCAGCAGAAAGCAACCAGGTAAGGCAAGAGGCAACACACTGGATGCACTCCCACGGACACATTGCTGCCTTTCTCTTCAGGCAGCCAGGGGAGGTCCCCATCACACTCACAGCAAAGTTGCCAGACCCCTCGGAAGCCTGGTGTCAGACGAGGCAGTTCGAAGGGACACAACAAGCCTTAGTGCACATTGCAGGCTGTCCCCCTCTCTGCCCAAGTTCCTGCCTGTACCTGTAGCAGGCTAGGACATCTCACTTCCAGACAGCTGGAGTTGGAGCAAACTGTCACAGGGAGAGACGGAACTCGCCTGCCGGCACACCACCGCTCTTGGCTGCGCCCTCCCCACCATCCCAGAAGGTCACGTCCCCCCAGCTCTCCCGCAGGTCCTTACCCGCGTGCGGTCTTCGATGCTGTAAATCCGGAGCTGCATAGGGATGTTGAAGCTGTGTAAGAAGTTGCCTCCGAAAACCAGCGTGTCCATGGGAGTGTACACAGCATGGATCCAACCTTGGAGAGAAAGCGGAGTTTGAAGAATCCTTCTGAGCGACTGGGTGAGGTCAGAGTCTCACAACTGACTTTCCCTACTAATTCCAATTCCTTTGCAATCTCTTACAAGCTGTGCTCTTCAGAGCAGGGCTGTCGAATCCACACAACCTCCACGCTGCTCTGCTAAGTCCACCCTGACAGTTGCACCCTTCACCTGCAGCCAGGTTAGCTGCAAACACGCAGACCAGCTATGGACCCCATGTCACATCGGCCAGCCCGAGCATCAGCGGGGGGCTAGGAAGGGACCACGTAGACTCCAGCTCTTTGAGGAGGGTGGACACTGCTGTGTTACAGTGACAATGTCCACCTCTCCTGAAGTGCTGCTACCAAATTACTCAATACACAGCTCACTTGACCCATCTAAGAGCTAGAGGCAGCCTTGTGCTTAGGCACTTAAATACACCTATGGATCTGGTCTCGCGTCACACGTGCCAGCATCCACCTCCTGTCCATAGCACTTTGTCATCCTGGTGTCTCTGTAAAGTTGCTTCCTAGCTGCATTAGGCCTAAAAACACCAGCAGCAAGGAAAACCAGTCTGCCAAAGTCTGTTCAACAATTAAAGAACCCTCAAAGCAACTCTAGACACAGCTCTGCAATTTCCAAGGCAATCCAGTCAAGCCCAACGTTTTGGGAATTCCAGCATGGGTTTTCTTCGGGCAAGGCCACTCAATTCAAAAGACGTGTCAGTCATGGCACCAGGTGAGTAACTCGTGCAGTCCCTGGTGCTTTTTGTTCCCGGTCTTGCTGTAAGCTACAGGGGTACGTGTGTACAACACAGCTTATTCCTGCACTGCTGTTGGAAATTAAATGGCAGGTTACAGCATCCTTTGCCATCTGAGACAGTCTTATGGACACAGTTTTTATGCAACAATTTTATTAGAAGACTCAAAAGGGGTCTAATGATCTTTCTCCTTACAAGGGAGCATTCCCTAGTGCAAGCACAACATTTTGCAAACATCCTGGGTCTGCAACACGTCCTAAAAGGCTGTGAGCCAGTCCTCGCAACAACCAACTTGAGCTGTTTCATCTGCCTCATCTCTTCTGCCTTTGCCGTTTTCCAGCACAGCACTGTACTCACTGTGCATGCAAGACACTGCTGACGCCCTCCAATTATTCTGCTTGCTAAACCAACTCAGGCTAAAGACCTCTCTTAACTCTTGAGAGCGTTCCCACTCCCAACCTCCAAGCCTCCTTGACCAAGCCCTCTGCAAAGCAGTTACCTGCAAGCCTCTCCATGTTACTGCTCCCCAGCTCCCTACTGCGTTTCAGTGTTTTCCAACACCTGCTTCTAGCTACATGATTTCCAGTTCTCGATCTCCAGTACGTGCAGACTGTTCGACTGTCTTTTCTCGCGTCCAGCGCAGTCACCTCGTTCCTTAAACTCACACACTGGCTCCCTTCATTGCTTCATAATTTGAACCTGACTCTGCGGAGATGTCAGGAGACACCCAGGAAGCTGAGGAGCTGCGCTGCCTTGTCCTCAACGTGCACTGCTCCGCATGTCAACATGACGGGCTCTGGGAAAATCTCCTTTAATAATTGATCAAGTGTGATGTGAGGCAGCCACTGCTTTCTTGTCACTTAGGCTGAATCCACAGTGCCACGACAGGCATGTTTTAGGGAGCTGGCAAGCAAGAGGACAGAGCCACATCATATCTCCCTCTCCCAGTTACTCATGAAGAAGGAAGCTAAATCCTGCCTGTTCCGATTTTGCTTGTGTCCCAGGAATTTCGGCCTCTTGCCATAACCCTGGCAAAGGCCAGGATGCCCCTGCCCACCCTCTGGTACCTGAGGGGATGACAAATGTGTAGCCCTGCTTGAGCTCGATGCGCTGGCACTCTGACACTCTGTCCCCAAGAAAAATGTCTCCCTGCTTCCCTGAGAGAAGCCAGTTTTCATAGAGCTCCAGGTTTTGGGGTGTAGGAGGGATCAGCCAGAAGATCTGCAAATAAAGACAACACATGTATGTAAGTCATCACGTAATTAACAGCTACTGACTACTCCCTGCTTCTTCCAAACTGGCCCCACTCCCTCTCCAGACATCTAAATCTCTTCCTCTCCCCACCCACAAAGGATGCAAATCTGCAGGAATTCCCAGTAAAGTGACCTAAACAGCTGTCCTATTTGAGAGGGCCGAACAAGGTCCTTCCTGACCTGACACACTGAGCACCACAGGTAGACTGGGCTTTGTAAGTTATTATTCACAGTGTCAAGCGATATAGAGTCCACCAAAGACACCAGAGTGTTAGAGACAAAGGAGATATTTACCTGCGTGTTTCTGCCATGTTAGTAAGAGCTACAACTGAACTAGAGATTTGCACCCGTCTGGCTCCATGCAATACGGGTGGGAAGCAGATATCCACCCCAACCATGGTCTTCATAGACCATTAGCTCGTCCTTTGGGAGAAAGCACTGGAGCCACAAACCACCAGAATCGCTGGTAAGTCTGGCAACTACATCTCCTTTACAAGGAAAGGTGAGTGAAAAGCCCAGATTCTTCAGGGGGGGCAGAGACTGCTGTGTTCCCTCAACCTAGTCTAAGTCAGTGAAGACGGGATGGAGTAATTGCCCAGGACTTGTCCTAAGGAAGCGACAAGAGTTTTTTCCTAGAGATCTGCCTTTACCGTCTGCGGAGAGAGCCCATCCAGCTGCCTTCAGATGGACAGTCCCTTCCCAGCAGGTACAAGCGAAAGGGCTCCCCATCCTAAGGCTGTCCAAGGCTCTTTCTCAGGAGATGTCCAGCCACCACAGGCAGCCTTTTTTTACCCCCTGGCTCCTTGATGAATTCAGCCCTAGATGGTTGATGGTCTTTATCAGAAGCAGTGAAGTGTCTTCTAATCGCTCACAAGGGTTAAGTTAGGAGCTAAGGTGCATTTCGCTGGGCAAGAGGTGGCACCTGCCTTTGGTAAATTCCACACCACAGGATATTTTCCTCCACATTAGCTCAGCTTAGTATTTTTAGGAAAAGCTACCACCAGATTTTGCTGCTCTGACCGCATCGATTCAAATATACTACGACGAGTCTGTCTGCATCGCCACCCTCCCCGCACAGCAGTGCGAAGTTTCCTCGACTACAGCAGAGCTGACAACTGCAGCTAGCAAAAACCTGGACACGACTCTTCCACGCTGTTATAGCAGTAACACTAAAGCACAGACTGAGTCCCATGACAACGGGCACATCCAGCCAACGGCAGCTGGAGGGGAAGTTTTCCCAGCAAGGACTTCGTATTGACTTAAGTGTCACGCTCGGAACATGACTGCTCTTGAGGGTGGTGGAATTGAGAGCTAAAGTGTCTGACTTCATTATTCAAGTACTAGCTACCCCCTGCAGCGATACAGCACCCAAACTATTCCAGATCTGTTTTCTGAAAGTTAAGAGAACAAATACGACATCCCTACCTGCAAGGGGAGCTTAAGGTGCAATTCACCCTGCCTAAGGGCAAGCGGGAGGACTTGGATCCCTGTCCAGAAAAATTTCTTCCAAGCCGGACCCCAGTAGCACACACAGCTGGGGCTGATGGACGCCTGGCACAGGGAAATCCCCGCACAATTATAACTGGAAGCCACCCATCCAGGAACAAACACTGCACTCGGATGAAGTCCGTAACCAAACTCAAGCTCGATGGAGCGTTGGGTTCAGCTTCTGCATCTTGGGCTGAGTTACAGGAAGCTATTCCAGACAAGCAGCTCAAATCTGACACTGCTTCAGAGCCACTTCTCACCAGAAACCATTCGAGAGGTGTCCCGGTTTCAGCTGGGATGGAATTAACTTTCTTGCTAGCGGCTGGTGTAGCGCTATGTTTTGGATTTGGGATGAGAAATAGCGTTCATAGCGCGCTGATGTTTTGGGTTGTTGCTAAGTGCTCAAGGCCTTTTCTGCTCCTCACACTGCTCCGCCAGCGAGCGGGCTGGGGGGGCACGAGAAGTTGGGAGGGGACACAGCCGGGACAGCTGACCCCAACTGACCAAAGGGATATTCCATGCCGTGTGAAGTCATGCTCAGTAAATAAAGCTGGGGGAAGAAGGAGGAAAGGGGGGACGTTTGGAGTTATAATGTTTGTCTCCCCAAGTAACCGTTACACGTGATGGAGCCCGGCTTTCCTGGAGATGGCTGAACACCCGCCCGCCGATGGGAAGCAGTGAATGAACTCCTTGTTTTGCTCTGCTTGTGTGCACGGCTTTTGCTCTACCTTTATCTCAACCCACAAGTTTTTCCTCACTTTAATCTTGGGCCTAGTCACCAGCTGGGGTTAAACCATGACAAGGGGTTTTCAAGAAGGATGGGGAACTGTTGGAGAGGGTCCAGCAAAGAGCTACGAAGATGATGAGGGGATTGGAGCATCTTTCTGATGAGGAAAGGCTGAGGGACTTGGGGCTTTTTAGTCTGGAGAAAAGATGACTGAGAGGGTATCTTATCAGTACTCAGAAATCCTTAAAGGGAGGGTGCCGGGGGGATGGGAACAGTCTGTCTTCCAGTGGTGCCCAGTGACAGGACAAGAGGTAACGGGCACAAACTTGAGCATAGGAAGTTCCATCTTAACACGAGGAGGAACTTCTCACCTGTGAGGGTGGCAGAGCACTGGCACAGGCTGCCCAGAGAGGTGGGGGAGTCTCCCACTCTGGAGCCATTCCAAACCCGCCTGGACGCCGTCCTGTGCCACTGCTGGAGGTGCCCCTGCTCTGGCAGGGGGTGGCACTGGGGGAGCTCCAGAGGTCCTTTCCAACCCTGACCATCCTGGGATTCTGTAGTGAAGACCTGTCACCCACCTTCAGTTCAAAGGCTTCTGATTTTGAAATCACTTGATGTTTTAAGGTGATCCCTCGCACATCTCTTGGCTATTTAAAACCACTGGACAGCTTCCCTTTAGGAGAGGGTCCCTTTTATCTTTAATTACCTTTTTTCCATTTGCTGCTACTCCCAGCGTGCTATTTGCGCCACACCAAGAGGTGATCAGCCATGAAGCCAAATGATCTCTCAGAAGCCCAAGGCACTAGATGAACTGGGTTATTCTACTCCATGTCATTTAGCCTTTTATAAGGTTGTCCCAGCATCATCTCTACGGCATGGGTTTTCAGCCTGTGCCTGGTGCACCTCCGAGGGCCTGAACTACTTCCAAGAACCACAGATAAACAAGTTTAGGGTAGAAAGACTTCAATTTGCTGTCTGGGACCCGCACCTTCAAGGATCAACAAGTGAACAGACTAAAAGCCACTTTACTAAAGCACCTGTAACTTTCCCAACAGGGACTGTCCTCCTACCTTTCCCCCTCGGTGGATGTGGTACCACACAGAGGTACCACCGAAGTCCACGTGGAAATCTGTGTAGCAGCCCTTGACACTCATCAGACAGTACCTGGCAGAAAATAAGATGACGATAAAGTGAAAAAGAGCGGTGATCCACATTTTAGAGCACATACAACATATTTAAAGGGAATGGGCTGCCCAAACCCAGGCCGATGGCTCAGAGCAGTGCCAGAAGCCCATTACTGCAGTGCTAAGCACTTTAGCTGCAGGGAGGTGGTGGTTTGCAGGAGAGCTCACTTTGCATTTATATCACATCCCCACAAAAAGATCTAGTCCAGGCAAGAGGAGAGCTTTCATCCTCACATACCCGACAGCTCTAGAAACCCCCATGTCCCAGGGCAGGCCTACAGGGCAGGACGGGCAGCGTCTAGCAGTTCAACCAGGTGAACATCAAGAGATTCCCCAAAGCACAGTGAGCTCCTAGAAGCAATGCTACTACCCTTCCACCCAGCATTCAGCGGGGGCTTAAATAACTAACTGCAGTGTCCTTACAAGCGTCACCCACTGAAATAAACAGGGAGACTGCTCCTCCCGCTTCCCCTTGGTACAAAGCGCTTCTCCCTCAGGCAGTTTTCTTGCAAGAGATGTTTTGCTGCCCGCTGCCACTGGAACAGCTCAGGAGGTCACTTACTTCTGCACCTTTGGATACTGCATCTCCAGGATAGCATTCGTAGACTCTGTCTGACTCTCCTTCAGGTGTCTGGGCCACATGTTATCAACCCAGTCAATCAAATCCACCTACAGCAGAAAGGTGGGAGACATGAGTAGAGATGAAGGGGGCACAATAACCCCTTTTGCTACCCCCAGGCTGTCCTGGAAGCTCAAACATCTATTGCCTGCCTGGTAAGCCCATAGCTCACGCACAGGTGGGCACCTGTGGCATGCAGGGTTGCACTGGGCCCACCAAAGCCACTGCAGTGCTGCATACAGACTGTCGGCCAGCGCAGCTCAGAGCACACCCACAACAAACAGCAGGAGCAAGGAAGGGAAGGAAGCCCTGGTGTTAGTTGAATGGCCACGATACCCCTTTTTGGCCCCCACACACCTTCCTGATGCCACTGCTGCAATCCCACAGGTAAAGCATTTGGGACCAGCTGTCCTGATGCCACTTGGTGTACAGTGAGCCTCTGAACTCACACAAGCAGCAAACACCACGGCAAGATCCAAAGTATGATACTGGGATGCTGGTCTTCTACTTAGGGGTTAGGCAGGAACTGCTATGCACTGGGCTTACATAAAAACCACACCAAGCAGCATCTGCTAGGGTGGGATTCAACTCACTAAGCTTTAGGAGACCAAGAGCAGGCAGAGATGTCCAGGCTCCCTCTACAGTTAACAGAGAGAAGTGAACGGCCCTACAAAGCTGCCCCTTCTTCTCCACCGCCTGTAGAGGGAGCTCAGGATGTCCATCCCATCCATCCCACCTTCCACACTTCAGTAAGGACCAACTCGTTTTCCCCCTGCCAAACAGCCTCCTGCCCCTCTTCCAGCGCACCTCCAGTCTTGGCATCCTCTGCCTTCAGAGATTTCGGCACGTTGCATCAGAAACCCTCCCTGCCATGCTGCACAAGCCTCTGGAGTCCCAGCTGAACACAGGGTTGCTGTCCTAATGAGACCACGGTTTCCAAACACCAAGGAAACCACAAAGCTCAACCAGCATCCAGGCTTTAGCTGCTCTCTCACATTGCAGCACGCGTTGCTGAGCTCTGCTGTCCGATTTAGGCCCTGCTGCAGTTTTACACCTGGCCACGCATTACAGCAAGCCACCCCTGCCCCGCACCTCTCTTTGGTCACAACGGAGCTGATGGCTGCTGCAGGATGCGGGAGAGGGCTCTGCACCAACACCAGAGCAGCGCAGTGCATGGCACTGAGAGGGACGGTAGGCCCAAGGCTGAACGACAGCCAAGATCCCGGGAGGCAGTGCAATTGGCTAACTGGGAGAGGATGGAAGCCAGTGTCCCCATGCTGTTCCCAACATCCACTGTGGCTGAGCACAAATCTGACCTCTCTGTTCAAACTCAGGTTCAAACCTGATCACCAGCCAGCAGGAGCAGGTTACTTCACTCTAATTATTCCTCATCCAATCACTTCCATTTCTCTAATTACTGACAGCCAGTGAACAAGTCAGCTCTCTGCAGAATGAGACGCCAGAGATTTGACCGCGGTCACTGTAGCTGAGGGATGCACAGGCTGGGCAGCTCCAGCCTTACTGTGAGATCAGCTATAGCAGATGAGGTCCGAGTCAAACACAGGATCAGCTCCAGCAGCTTCCAGAGCACAGCAGTGACATCCCTGGCCGAGCCCATGCATGTTTCGAGCAGTCCCTCTCCTCCCGCAGTCAAGTGCCAGGCCGCACCTTGCCTACAGAGGACAAGCAGAAGGGAAAAAGACATTCCCGCGGAAGGAAGAGCCACGCTCACCGTAGAGGGTCTCTGCACCAGGTTCTCCAGTTTGGTGTGGCTGAACTCCAGGCTGATGACATTGTAAAGTTTCTCTCGCTCGGCCTCCGGCGTTTCGTAGTAGCGTGCCCACTGTGCCATGGACATCTCAATATCCCTCTGCGTGTTCACATCCATGACATCCACCATCCGTCGGCTCCCTGCCAGAACAGACAGGCATCACTGGAACTGTCCCTGTGCACAGAGGACCACCCAGAAGAGACACTCCAGGAGACATGGGATCCTTCCTCAAGAACCCACCCACACACAGGTGCAACGTCTTGGCCTCTCCCATAACTTCTTCCATACCCACATTGAAACAGAAGCTGTTTCAGGTCAAACTAGACTCCTCAGGCAGGTAGGAGTTGTGATACACTGGCAAAGAACGGCTCAGGTTCAACCAGATAGACACCGGGGGAACCACAAAACCAGACCCCTAGCTTTGATAAACCCAATGGATGACTCTCCCCATTCCTCCCTATCTGCCCAGGGTGCAGCAGGGGCACACTGTGGTCCCCAGACACTTACCGACACACAGCCGCACATCATTCACGCTGAAGTCCGGATCTGGCATCCTGCAGGACAAACACCTTGCTAAAAAAATCATGAAGTGCTTCTGGTTGCAGACCCTTCCCACCTATAACCCTGATATTAGCACCCTGAAGATACTATTATGCTTTTTTTTTTTGCCTCTTGAGCGTGGGTGAAGACCACGCAACTAGATCTCTGGGGCCACGGGTCTGGGCTGAGTGCTGGGGTGAAACACTGGGCCCAACTTCTGGCGAGGGAAAGCAGATTTGGGAGTAGGATATACCATCTCTAGAGCATGAGCTGTTGTACAGTGGCTTCCAGCAAAAGAGCAAGCAGGCCTAAAGGGGAAGCAATCCTAGCTCATTTTCAAGACTGCTCGTATGAATTATCCCAATAAAAAGGACATAGCCAGACCAGTACAAGCAGTATATTTCACTGACACAGCATAACTACTCTGACTGTTTGTACTGGCATACTCATCTGTACAAACACTGCTGTCACAGGCAGAATGGGCGGGCAGCTATTCAAGCAGCTCTTGACCCAGAGAAATAACCAAAAGCTCAGGAGAAATCCAGTTTCACCCACACTGTAATTCTCAGTATCAAATCTGTGCCCTCCCAAGTCACCTAGCAGTTAAAACCGAGCCCGGCGCAATTTCTTATCTAATTCATCACAGTACAGTACATCATGCACTGGGTGAGGTGTTGCCCATCCATTCACAGCCAGCGAAGGAAGTTAAGGGCAGCGTTGCCAATACTGGCTCTGACCAAGTTTGCCAGGGCTAATTTATTCCTCTAACTTTCAAATTAATCAAAACCAAAACACACTGACCCAGCAGGAACACTGGATCAGACCATTTTTTTTTTAATTTTGTAAGACAGCTGTAATGTTTTGATGTAGTATTACTCGCCTTAAAACTACATCTACCACCCCATAGCGTATTTATATGAACATCATAAAACATCATCAGTACAGCTTTACCCTCAAAGCTATAAACCTTAATCGATGTACTGCAGTAAGAGAGAGAGATGGCAGTTTAGAAGTAACTGTGTTGGGCAAATAAGGTTGGAATTCGGGAAAATGCCAGAAATACTACAAATTGCTTGACTCTCTGGCAACAGATGCCTGTATTACGAAGAAAAAAACCCAGACAGATGTTGCATCAGAGCAGCAGCAGAACTTTCCAGACGTTTGGTTGAATTGTGATCACCTACAGCCAATTCAGTCCTCTTTTTACATTCAGACTACTACGAACAGGATAACTGAGGTGGAAGCCACTTCTCTCTGCTCAACGCACATAAAGAACAGCGTGGACAGGACATAGTCATACCACCTTGGCAGAGCACAGATCCAGCTACCAGGATCAGATCCCGCACAACGTGGAGAGAGGCAAGAAATCGGGCCAGAGTCATCCGCCCCTCCGTGCCCCTAACACTTACTTTATCCCCAAGCCGTCAGAGCTCCTGAAGATGAGAGGGTCTCTCAGGCCGCCCCGCTGGATGTATTCAACTGTGAAGTCTGGTGTGGGGAGACAAGGAGGAAGGTGTTAGGGGAGACCCCTTCAGAGGAGTATAGACAAACTGAGATTAGAAAAGATCTCTGGAGATCTCTAGTCCAACCCTGTTCCCAGCAAACTGACTTCGGACTCAGATCAGATTGTCCAGGGCCCTGTGCAGTTGAGACCCGAGAACCTCCTCGTATCTCTGTGGCAAGGCTAACCAGCGAAAGAAAGCCCCGTTCCTCGCTGTTTCCACACCCCTTCGGAGATCCTGGAACTCCTTTACGGCAGTTCTGTGATCAGCATGGTGACTGCTGCTGACAAGCCTCAGACAGGCCCCCCAGGGAGGGGGGAGTTGGCTGCACCAGACAGGGGAACAGCACTGTTTTCGGTCCTCACTTCCCTAAGAAACTCGCAGCCAAGCAAGAGACGCCTTGAAGAAATGCTCCTCCCTCCTGGTAAATCCTCATGAGGCTTGCACTGGCTGTGCGATGAAAAGACATCCCACTGAGCCGTATGCGTGGTGAAAGAAAGGGGAGAGATCCCACATAGTCTTTGAATTAAGTATCTAGTAGACATGTGGCTGCAATTACAGGTGCTGACCCAGGCGAACCCTCTCGTTCCTGGCTGCCATGTGTCCCAGCAAGCCTGCAGTGCTGCAGACCGGCTCGTCGCTCGCCAGATCAAGCGGCTTCCAGACCATTTCCCACACATGCTCCCTCTTACCAGCTCCCCTGGCCCAAGGGCTTAGCAGGCTTGAGCCAATCCTCCACCAATATGCCTCACGTTGCCTTCAAACAGCTTGGGGACTGCCCCAGGACTTGCAGGGCAATAGGCAGAAACGTCCCCCGCCCGCTCTGCACTGGTTGGGTTATGTGAGTAAACTGGTTTACAGCAGAGGAAAGCAAGGAACTGGTGTGAACAGCAGAGTTTTCCCAACTTTACAGAAGGATGGAAAGTAAGAGGCAGCAAAATGCAGGACAGTGGGAAAGGATTTTATTAATCCTTGAATTTCATTTCAATTGCCTTGTAACCGCCCCTCAAGTTGGCAGTCGGGGAGGCTTTGGGTGTAGTCAGATGCACAAGAGCACATCCAACTGCGATCGCTGTTAGCTTTCTACGAAAGGCTTGGGGAAAGGTCATCTCACACACCATGCCTCACTGGAGAAGCGGCCAGCCACAGCAGCTGCGTAGTTACAGACAGCAGTAGCACACACTGCAGCACAGCAGTCCCAACACAAACCTTTGCCTTCCATGAAGACCACGAAGGTGGAGTTAAACTTGTTGGTGGACAGCTTCTCCTCAAGGTCAAACGTCCTCTTCCCTTCAATTTCATCATCGGAGATGCCATCGTCCTCGTAACGCCGCCTCATCGTGCCACGCTGGGGAGAGAACAGACCAGGAAAGCAAGAGTTATGGCCCGGGAGGAACAACCAGCTCGCTTCCCAGAGCCTCATCTCAACCCAGCACAGCTCAGCCAGGGCCTCCGAGGGAGCCCTTGCCCTGCAGCAGGCGGTCCCTGGGAAGCCTACACACTTCTACTCCCAGAGAGAAGAGAGCTTGTATTACTGATTATATTATCCACCAGGTCTCTTGCTCAAAAAAGCACTGTTGGTACCAATTGTCAAGACAGACATGCCAGAAAAGAACTATTTAGGCAACGTCTGTCCTGGATCCAGAACACACCACTGAAACATCAGATTTGCTCCTCCTACAACCAACAGATTTGTGCAAGTTACACTGTACGGGAGACAGATAATTCACTCCTAATGAGTGCTAACGCGGAAACATGGGAGGAGGGGAGATAGTTCAGTATAACTGGGGCAAAGGAAAAAGAATCAGTCTCCCATTTTTACAGGTGCATCAGTATTTCACTGTGCTGGAGGTAAAGGCACTTGTGAATTTAAGTCCCTGCCAGAACACCAAGTGATAAAAGAAGGGTTTTTTCCTGAAGACAGTTCTCAAGTTTTCATCTTTGGCTATGCTTGCACACAAAAGTTGATTTATTCCCTTGTTTGTGTGTGGGAGAGTAGCAGGAGGGAAGTAACCCTTTTCTTAGAGGGTCTCATAAGTACATCTGTACTGGGATTCCTGACAGACATCCTCTTCTAGCATTGCTGGATCTGGAAGAAATTACTGTCCCCAGCTGTTAGCCACCCCTCCAGAGACCGGCCGTGCTCTGGCAGAGCCGTTCGTGGGAACGCTCCCTAAATCCCCTCAGATAAAAGTCAACCTGGTCCGAATTAGCCAAGCTGACTTCCCCCAATTAGGGATGCTCCCATCATAAAGCAGTCACACCGATTGTTGTGCCAACAACCAGCCAGGGACAGGATGGGGCAGCTACTGGTCACATCTGGGCCTGGAAGCTGGCACCTGCCTGCAGCGGGGAGGCACAGCGGCATCGCGGCGCTGGTAGAAGGATCACATCCCCAGAAACAACACCGGTCCCAGCCACGGGCCGTGATGCTGAAATGCACCGCGGTGAGGTGACTGGCGCACACGTCTGCGCATCGCAGTCCCTGCGTGACCCCCCGCGAGTTCGATAGCTCATTTCTTCCTTCTTTTAGGGTCTCCTGGAAAAGGCAAGAGTGCCCTTTCCCAAGTGAGGGCACACGTCTCGGATTCCCCTCCCTGTGCTCCCAGCGAGCTGCAGATCCCCTCCAGGGCGTTCAGCACTGATTCGGGCTTCACCCAAAGCCACTCTCCGCTCCCTTCTGTCCTCCTCACCCAACCAGCCAGGGGGAAGGCAGGGCTTGCTCTGACCACATGAAGTCCCCGGAGCCAGGAGATACAAACCCACCGTGTTGTGATGGCGAAAGCCCTTGCGTGGGCGAGGGTTTATTTTACCCCAGCAGTCAGCCCCAGCCCTGCCTGGCCTCACTCACCTTCCCCTTAACCCCTGGCCTGCCTGCTCCCCCAGACCATCACACGCTACAAAGCTGAATTAAAACACACCCGGGATATTTTTCCGGCGAGTTACAGCCTGGTATTAGCCATCCATCAGTCTGATCACTACATTGCTCGGCTTGTCCCTCTCTTCTTTTTGGCCTTATCTATTTAAACAGCGCCTGTGAAAGAGAAAGGACTCCCTCATACAGACGCACTGCTTTAAAGAGACTTTTTAAACTAATTAGTTCAACCAGTGCAAGAGCATGTGGGGACACTCTTTTCGAAAAGGGACTTTTTTTCCCCGCTCCCTGTAACATGTCAGTTTAGCCTCACACTTTCAAGAAGGCTGATCCATTCCCAAGTAGGCAGAGAGGCTTACCTCTCCCAGCTGTTAACACCTCATTAACGCTTAGCTTTCCAAATGTTCCCCCCCCCCCCCAAAAAAAGCACCTGAACACAATAGGGGCACAAACTCCTCATCTGCAAGGCAGGAATAACAGGCTGCTCCTGAACGGGGCATCTCAGAAAGAGCCCTGAAACCAACATTCTCCGAGGGCCCCGATGATTAAACGCTCTGGAAAAGGGCTGCGTGTTTGCAGTCCTTTGTCTTAAGCCACCCAGGACACACGGATAAGCAAACAGGAGTACTTTCTTTCACTGTTTTTAACAATACAAAGATAAAACTAATTGTACTTACAGGTTGTTACAGATATACTTGTATAAACGCACAACGATGCTTTTAAAAAAAAAAAAAAAAAACAAAAAGAGGGGCCCCCCGCCGGAGCGGCGNCACTCTGCCTCTAAACCGAGACTGGCTCTTTCGAGACGCACCAGAGCTTGAAGTTAGAGATGTGGAGGTATTACTGGGAAAAAAAGTACCTGGCTGCGTTATCTCAGAGGGTAGGCACACCTTATAAAGTGCTTTCCCTTAAAAATCACTAAATCAGTTAACGCCGCGTGGTGCTCAGTTTTAAAATGAGGGCACAGCGCAGAGGAGAGGGGACCTGCCCTGTACAGGATTTAGGGACACACGAGAGACATCCTCATGCTCAGCTTTTGTTGAAAAGCCCAAGCGTTTCGGGAAAGGCCCATTTCAAACACAACTTCCCCAGGCAGGAACACATCCCAGGCTTCTGGGAGCATCACCCCGGCACCCTGCACTTCTGATGAAAGCCACCAGCTAACCGGGGGCCCGGCCACGCTTTCAGCTCCTGGGAGGAATGGAATCTCTCCCTCCACCCACAACCCTCTCCCCATGTGTCTCACCTCCATGCTGGTGGTCTGAAACAGTCCAAAAGAGCTGTCTGGGAGGGATGGAGCCGGCTGGCCCTGGCATGGCCACACCGCAAGATGCCCATGGAGAAAAAAAATGGAGCAGGTATGTCTGCTGTTAGCTGAAGACCTTATCTGGGTGCTTTGGGCTCTCCGAATGGGCAGGCGGAGCAGTGCTGGCCCCACCTTTGGGGCACAACCAGCTCCCATAGGTCTCAGCTCCTGTTAACCCATGGGAGACCTTGCTGAACTCCCACGGGCAGCACAGCACGCACAGACAGCAGCGAGGTGCTCATCTCTGGGTGTCAGAGCACCAAGAGCTCTTCTCCCCATCACCAATCGGCCCAGTTCAGTACCCGCTTCCGCAAGCACCGTTCGCTGCTGCGTTTGTCCAAGCTGGGGAGGGAGAGCCCTGATGAAACACACTCAGAGGTCTGCCAGGCAGGATGCAAACACAGGGCTTTCCTGGCCAGCCAGCATACAAGTCCAACAGAAAAAAAAGTGGCCCAGCTGATCCCAGCCCCATGTACACCTATAGACCGTTCCTCACCTCCTCCGGAGCCCAAACAGCCCCATTTGCTGGACAACCACAATTCCCATCCCAGAACCATTTCAAATCACTTCTGCCCTGAAGAGCGCAGAAGGCTTAGGTCATATGGACAAACAGGCCAAGGAAACCAGACCTGTAGCTTCCCCTTGATGTTTCTGTGCTTTCAAAGAACGAAGCGGAGGGTCACGGTGCTTTCTTGGGCTTGTCTGGACCCTTAGCTGTGCAGGCCCTGGCCAGCTGAAACATGTCTCAAATCCTGCCCCGTGATGCCCTCAGACATCAGCCGCCTGTTGCAGTTCCTGCTGGGACACCTTTGACGGCTCTGTTATAAGGACAGCAGCTACAGGAGACTTTAAGATTATTTTGCAGGTATCTTATTCCTTATTAAATCACACCAGGGAAGTTCAAGGCACACCTAGTCCAGGTAAGCACACTAATAACCTCCCAGCATGACGAGCTTTTCACTTAACCCCATTCCCAGGTAAGCCTAGGAAACAAGGCCCAGGACTACTGGCCCCAGCAGGCAGATCTTGGTCGTTAAGTTGATTAGAGGATGTGCATAACGAAGCAGAGGATGCTGGGCCCTGTAGTCCGCAGGTTTCACCCACTTTGGAATCAGGTGGGTGGTGGCAGGACCAGGCTGTGGTCTGCATTTTGACCTGCTCCCTTACTTCAGACACCCACTTGCAGTTGGCAGGTTTTGAGAAAAGCAGCTTTTGCCTTTGCTGGGTACAAAACCTCACAAGATGAAAAAAGTTTGGCATGCTAAAAGCTGGCAAGAGGCGGCTATACCCAAAACTAGTCTCTGAACTTTACATTTGGCTCCCAGGCTAGAACTATAAACGCTATTTCAGGGCTCCTAGCTCAGGTAAACAACAGGGGTTCCTGCATTGAGCTGAAACTCAGGAGTGTCCCATTTGACCATGAACCTCTCACCTCGGGAGAGCCAGGCTGGAACACAGCTTCAGCCACAGGCGCGATGAGCGGCTGCAGCCCCGTTTCAAGCCGACATCCCTCACAGTAAAGAGCAGCACAAGCTAGCTGACAGCACTTGCTCAAGGACACCAGCAGCCTGAAAAACCAGGTAGCAGCAAGGTACAGCACGAATGCACCGTGCCGGTAGATAACCGACATACTGGGAAAAACCCTTCTCTGCCATCACCTCACGGAGATGCTGGTGTCTGGCTGACGCGCTCAGATTTCCTTTATCCCAGTGGAATGTCCGATGGCATTAGCTGGCTTGCTCCTAGGCAGTCTTCTACAGCTGCTGCCGGGATAGGACAGACAGGGCGACACACAGAAGTTTTACACGGTTGGAGTATAACTACAGCACGGCTGAAAAAGCATCCCTGGGAGCTTTCCTCAGACCACGACGGCTGCAGCCACCCAACTGAGGACTCACCCAGCACAAGCTCAGTCTGACAGCTCCCTTTAAGATTTCCTTCTGGAGTGGACACAGTTACCGCCCTGCTAGACTGCATGCCACATCAGGCATTGTCTGTCCTTCTGGAAGTGGCACCAAGCCAGCACGGGCTCTGGATTGTGTAGGCCAGCTAATTTAACAGAATTGCGACCACATGGCCGGGCCTGATCCAGATCCCACTGGTGCTATAGGTGGGCGCTGTGTTTGTGCTGGCAGTACAGCCCCACCAGGACCAAACGACGCAGGCTGAGCTAGGGATAAACTGCCAGAGATGCTATGCAGAGGAGCTCCCTTCCCCATCCACTGCTCCCTCCCCGTGCCCTGTCACTGCTGCTGCCTGGGCAGCGCTAGGTCCAGTGCTCGGTTACTCCAGTTTGGCATTTGGACCACAAGACCGCTTTGTGTTGGTTAATCCTGAGCACAAATTACAGCGTTGAGGACAGATCCCACTCCCATCCTACGTGAATGTGCAGCAAACGACCTGGTCGCTCACTAACAAAGTTGGAAGTTTTATGACCAAAGAAACACAGCATGTTTCAGAGGATGCCACTCCCCCAGCCCAACCTGCCGTGGACTCGCATTACACAAAACTGCAGCGATACAAACTTCACCTTACTCCCGCTAGATCCACCCGTGGATCTGCACTGTGGGGTCAGGGAACCGTTCCGACTCTTTTCCCTGATCTCGTTCACAGCACAGCCTCCGAGGCAAATGGAAGGCAGCCACACCGCAAAGGTACAAACACGAGGAAATATGCGGAAGCACCTTAAACTCTCATCTCTTTACAGCGGGGAAACGGGGATGCCGAATGCGGAAGGAAAGGGTTGTCTCCTCCAGCCAAACACATTCCAAAGTCTAACGCTCTTGTCATCAGCACAGCATCATCTACAAAACCCGTTCCACACTCCCAGCCAGATCAGCTTCGCGTGTTCCTGTGGGCAGGGAAGAGTCTGGCCTCCTAATTTGCACAGTATGTAGGAGAATAGGATCCCAGTCACGGCTGAGGACCCAAAAGCCCTGCCACAATACAAATAGCTCCCATCAGTTATACAACGCCTCTCGCGTACTCGGCCAGGGCCACAGCGCTTTCATGTCATTGTTGTCTTGGGAGGGTGGGGAAAAACAACATTTCAGTGCGTGCAGAGCAGACAGGAGGGAGGAAAGGCTTCTGCGCTTCCAAGCGTGTGTTTTGGGAGAGGCAGCATCTGCTGAGACTTGGGGCAAATCTCTGCAGCAGAGTTTTCCCCTCCTGGAGCCTGCAGCTTCCTCACGGCACTTGCACAAACCACAGCTCCCTAGCTCTCAAAATTGGGTCTCCATAGTAGGATAGACGCGGTCAGCGTACGAGCCTAAGGCTTGTGTAGGGACACTCCAAGACCCCTTCCTTCTCTGATGTGCCTCGATCCTCACCTGCCACGCAGGGAATTGCTACCTGGTTAAATAACTGGCTACAGGCGATACCTGCAAAGGGCAAGAGACATGTGAAGCCATGACATGCTAATGCCAATCTCACCTTTCCACCAGCACACACTTCGCGAGAGCCGCGCAAATCCTTCCTACAGCACAAAGTTTGATCTCTTCGGGAGGAGCGGGCTCACTTTGTCCCACAGCTTGTGCCAGGGCTGGGTCTTGGCTGAGTACCCCTGCCCAGCAGATTGTTACAGCCCTCCCAACTCTTCTTACTGCTTCTTGGTGCAACCCCACCCAGGTGAGCCTCGCCAGAGGACACCAGCAACTCACACCCCTCAGATCTTAGGCTAAGACCACTTCTTCCCAAGGGTGGCTCCACTACCAGGAGTTTTTCCAGTGTCACCTGCTGGTTCAACCAGGGACGCACGACTTCCAAAAAGGAGATCAGCGGACGCCCCCCAAACTGTCATCCATGAGAATGTCCCAGACGAAGCTCAGCCCCAGCAAAATGAGGGCTAAGAGTCAGGCACATTACATATATATCTCTGTTGGACAACCTCAGCGTTCAGCATTAAGCAGCGACATTTAAATATTGCTTTTTTTTTTTCCAGCTTTGTGATCTGTGTTCAGATTCGGGCATTTTTCATCCTGATGAGAGTTTTACTAAGGAAGAACAGACAAGCAGTCCAAAGCCTTTCTCTGTGTCAGGCAGGGTCAAGATAAAGGCAGTTTATTCATCCTCCAACACCAGACAGCCAGCAATTCTCATCTAAGATAGCTGTCCTTCACTATTTCTTTCTGGCTCTCTTGGGTACCATTCACTTAACGTAGAAAATAGGAAGCATGAATATTAATCCTGCAGACAGCTCCAGTGCTATCCCTTCTATTCTGATCCTTTCACCTGCAGTCTCCTTCTCCCAGGGATGCCAGGGGAAGCGCCTCATGCAGCTCCACAGTGATACTCTTCAAAACCCCTTCCTTGGACACCTCTCTCCATCAGCAAGCGCTGCCTCGATGGAGCACAGCTACCTCTAACAGCAAAGGAACTGACAGTCGGCTGAAGAGAACCAGAAGACTACTCTCCTGTGGGGTTTATTTTTTTGAGAGAAGAATGAGTACAAGGTCACATTTGAAAAAAGAACAAGCCGTCCTTTCGCTGAAAGAGCCTCACATATTTACACAGCAAAACCGACAAACACCACAGTATTTTAGTCACTTCCTGTCCCGTCTGCTGCCATTCCCTCCCTGATGTCCCAACATCTCCATCTCCCAGTCTCCAGGAAGCCTCCTCCTGCTATGCCACAGCTCCTTCCACTTCAGGAGACCAGAGCACCCCTCAATTTACCGCTCCCTGTGCTTCCTCCCCTTTTGTCTGCTGTGTTTCCAGAGCAGCTTGGCTGGTTTGAAGCCTCCCACAACCCTCCCTTATTCCTCTAGATGAAAGATGCTGACATGAAGAATGCAGAATTTCACTCCCGTTTCCGAACTCCCTCCCTCCAAACTCCCCCCGCTGCAGGTATTATAGCATCTACCTGGCTCCCAGCATACGTACAGAGCAGTGTGACTTACCAGTGGATCTCTCTCATTCACCACCGAGCTTCCTCACCGGCTGCCTCCTAGCCACCCATCCCTTTGTAGGTTTACTTCGCTGAAGTGCATCCAAACTGGTAATAAACCAACTGGTAATAAACCAACAAGGCCCAACTGTCCTTGGTTTATGAATTTAAATTCTCACATATTTTTACATGAAACAACTATGGCTTTTGCCTAGGTGAGTTCAGGCCTTCAACATCCAAACCTGTTGATGGGCGTTTTAATCTTGAGCGAGTACCTGTGGCAAACAGCAGTGTCCAGAATTCAGTCTCCAAGACACCGTACTGAGATCCGCCGGCAATTAACAGCCAACCCCCAAAGGTGACGTGAGATCCGTTGTAGCAGTGGGAAAGGGTCCTGTTTCTCTGGGAAGGCACAAGGCAAAGGCAACCCGTGGCAGAAGGATGGACACGCGTGGAAGCGGCAAGGCAGAGCAGGTGCCAATGCCAGAACTGACTACGCAGGGAAGACACTCCCTTGCAAGTATTTTCAGATACAGCGTGAAGAACCAAGGCACAAAGATTATGACATCCCATCAGCAGTCTGCCAGGTTGCTGCTTACCTCAAGCGCAAGAGCTTTTCCTTTCTATATTCCTCTCCTCCAAGCCTGTGCCTCCCACTTCAGCTCCTGGTCTAGGCTCCAAGCTCTGGTCCGCACAAGCACGTTACGTGTGTTTCTCCCTGCCAGCAGAGAGGCAGCAGGCTCTGTCCTCTGTGCCTCCCCACCTTCAGCCACTTCAGTTTCTCCTCAGCTCCTCTTCCTCCCAAGCGTGGGAAGTAATAACTAAACCGCAACACCTCCGGTGACCCATGGGGTACACAGGGTCCTACAGAGATGGGCCTGTATCATCCTGTTACTATTTTGGCTCTGCAGAGCCATTTGCTTTGCCAAACAACTGCCAGTGCCCCAGAGACAATCAATAAAGTTGTTCTGGGCTCCCCACTCCCCCAGTTAGAAGGATGTCCCGCAGTAGGACCTGAAGAGAAGGCCATAATGCCCCAAGTAAGAGATCCAGGACAACCTGTCAGTGGCCATATCCATCTCAGGGCAAGCCTGGAGGCCAGCCCGACACGAGGACAAGCTAGAACATGGCTAATTTTAGCAGCCCTGCATGCCCTGTTCACTAACGACGACTATCTGGACAAGATGGCCATACCAAAGTAACTCTTTTGCTGCTTGGTTTCACAAGAGGAACCCAAGAATGAACCCAGCAGGCTTAACCCAGGTTAAATGCCCCTCACCATCTCCTGTCTCTCTCAAGACCTGGAGAGAGGAACTGGTGTATCCCACATTGAACATTTCTGGACAAAGACAGACTCAAAGCACCAGGCTGAGGAGTGAACAGGAATCTACGCAGAACTGGAGCCCTTCCAGGCTTCACAGCTCCAGGAGGGATTCCTATCACGAGCAGCGCTGGCAGCATTTCAGAATGAGCAGGGAGAACGCTTTGGTTTGCACTTTTGGGTTACGAAATTGGATGTACACAAAGAGTAATTGGGGAATTGGAGCAAAGCTGAAAGAGGCAGGTGGGGAGACGGCACCAACGGGCCAAGGAGAACTCCAGCAGCTGCCACTAAACCACACGCTGACCAGCCACAGCAGCAAAACCACGAGACAGAAGAACGTGCTAGATCAGATCACAGATGGGCAAGTCTGGCAACAGTCCCAATAAGGAAACTCTGCTCCTAGGAAAGGATACGGCTTCTCACTCCAGTCACATGCAGCATATTTCACATGCAGCCACTGCCCAACTAGCTTTTTATGGCACTACTAACCCTCCAACTGTCCATACCTACAACCAGCCGTAGCGCACCGGTGCCTGGACAAACCCTGCCTGGATTCTATGACAGCTTGAGGAAGCTCATGAAGGACCATCAAACCCCCCACCATGCCACCTTTCAGGACCAAACACTGATCCTCTTGAGCCACAGAGATTGTGTTAAAAGCCACTCTTTGACGTTCAGCCTTATTATTTCTCAAGTAGACTGAGCAAACCC